>SNQJ01S0001144.1:237629-304435 GCA_010110895.2 Picea sitchensis | reverse complement strand
GAAACAATCCAAGAAAACATTGAATGATGCCAATCTATGATGTCAAATGTTCCAAGACTCTCCAAGCTCTACATTGCTCAACTCTAGTAATATTTTCTCTACAAGCGGGCCTCTCCTAAACCTCTCACAAACCTAATATAGGTCCTTGCGGGACGACTTTGACGTATCTAGTAGGGCCTTGCAGGACAACCCATGCTGAAACCATGGGGTTCTCTCCTTCCACAAATCTAATGATCGACCTCCTCCAGAAAAATGTTGCAAATACCATGGGCAATCTTATATTCCTCCCAATTCTCTCCAAGATGAAACCAAACACCAAAATGAACTCTAATGAGGACTCTAGATAAATCCTCCTCTTTGTCTAGCTAGGGTGGATATTTCACCATCGAAACTATACCTTTAGTAGAAAGGATTTTCCCAAAACCCCAATGAAAATGGTGGCTACAAGAGAACTCCAATAATTTAACCAATCATAATGCTAAAGAGTAGGGTTACCCTCTATTATACTTTCTTAGGACCTTCTATATTCCCCCCCCTTTTGATCAAATCAATACTTCTCTTTATTTTCCCTCCAATTCCATTTAAATATAATTATTTATTTTATTTAATGGAAATTTTAGGATTTGTCATTATTTTCACCTAGTGGCACCAAATAAACCACCTTGACTCCCCATTTTCTTGATGACTATAGACTACAATATTCATATAGGTTATTGATTCATCCTCTGTCATGATAAATTGGAAGGGGGCATTACATTCCTCCCTTCTGAAGATTGCTTGTCCTCAAGCAAAGTCCTACCTTCCGAAGATTGTTTGTCCTCAAGCAAGGTCCTCCCTTCCCAAGATTGTTTGTCCTAAAGAAACTCCACATGAGGGTGTTGTAATATATTATCTCCTTCTAAGGTTGTCATTTTGGTCCGCTATAAAGAATCTATTCATAGAGTGTGTTATTGGGGTGATCCAACCACACTTTATAGATCAATACTCAATGCACCACTTTTTACACAATTATTGAAAGCATGTATAATGTCAACTATTGGAAAGAACAACAATATTGGTAGCACCCATGGAATAAATATAAACAAAGTTAAATGTTTGTATGTAAGAGTTCAAAAACTATACTATTTAATTCAAAGTGATAAAAAATAGTTTTATGTCAGGTTAATTTTTGCATTTTAGAAAGAGTTTGAGATGTTTTATATCTACACTCTTGAAGATGCCATTCAAAAGGCTAAGTTAGAACATTATGTTAATAATTCATGGAAGTGTAACAATGTTTTCGACCCTCATATTAATCAAAAGAAGAAGGCCATTGTAAAATATTGCATGAACATGACGATGAATATAAAGAGCACGGTGAATATAAAGAGAACGACCATGACAATGGGTATGTTGGGAGTTCCATGCATGACATTAATTTGAGAAAGTTCAAAGGAAGAAAGGACGAGATTCGATATATAAAGTGGGTGTGTGAGTGATATTTCATTCTAGAAACCCTCCCATATCATCAATTCATGTGAACAATCTATCCATGTCAAATTTAAGTGCATACACAAACAATTTGAAAAAATTTCAATGTTGGCCCCTTTGAGAGCTCACTTTTCCCATGTCTAGCCCTAGTACATTAATGTATTTTTTTTGTTTCCTTCATGTGAGTTTGTTTGTGGAAATTTCTATGTTTTTTATGGAGGAGCATCGCCATAAGCATAAAAGAAGTCAGGTGGAGGACAACTCAACACCTAGCACCTGGATTTTGAAGTTATTTTTGAATTCCACGGAGGAGCACATCTTTCTATTTTGAAAACATTGCAATTTAAAGATGTTAAATATTTTGAGGCTTGAGCCATCACATAAGGCCATTGAAGATTGTAATCACTTTTATTAGCAGATAAGGTTGTACATATACTGAGTATCTACAAATATCTAAATGTAATCACCATTCAATGTAATACTCCTTAGTAGACGAATGAATTAACTGTGATAGGATATCTCTAAGATAGTCTAGAGGGAAAGCTCGAGAAGCCCCTTGTTGTATAAATATATGTATTGTATTCCCAAATGAGGATGGTGAACATCATTGTAGAGATTGAATGTTATTTTTATTGTTGTTGAGAGATTTGTTTAAGTTTATGAGGAGTTGTAGAGAACTGTATGAGTCCATGTACATATTTACTAAATGAATATAAGGAGAAAGGTTTGATTACAATTGTATGGTGTCGTGTTAATTTGAGTTATTGAGTACATGTGATGTTCCTTTATGTTCTTTGTGTTTTATATGTTTATCTATAATTTATGCATGAACATGTTTTTCATGGTTAAGTGTGGAAACTTTTGATGTTTTTGTAAGTTTCATTTGTTTTCTCTTCTAAGATTCTTGGTGCAAGGTGTGCACAGAGCCCAGAAGGAGTGTGTAGGCCGAATTGATATAGACTCAGGAGCTCAGAAAAGATAACGTGAATTTACAGTGGAAGTGAAAGGAGTGCACATTGGTTTAGTTGAGGTGCAAGGAATGCACATTTGTTCAAGAGGAGAGAAAAGATTTAAGAAGACCCGTGCAAGGAGTGCATCGGGACAAGAATTTATTTAAGTGTTGAATAAGTTTAGAGGAGACGAATGAAAGGAGTGTGTAAGGGAGATTTCTTCAAAATATATTAGTATGAAATTCATCAGAAGTTCCAGAGACTCAAGGGTTGCGCCAAAGGTCTGAAATACCTCAAGGAAAGAATATCATGAGAGATAGAAATCATAAGAGTTTGTAGGAGAGACATAGATATATTCTAAGTCAAGATTTTTCAAGTATTAGATAAGTGCATAGGAGGGTGCCATAGATTCTATTGATATCTTGTAATCAATCTCAGGAAGGATAACAATCAAAATCTTCAAGGAGGGGAAGATTCGTTATTTGAAAGTTTAACGGTGGATATTTGATTGGGAGGATCGAGGGTCTTTTATCACCCTAAAATATACAGAAGTAATGCAGGGCTTAACCCTGTAAGTCTTTAAGACTTTGTGCATTTATAGGAATCCTAAAGAAATTTTAAAGGAGGATCTATCATGGATCAAGATATATGGTCTAGATCCATTCGGTAGGTTGTAGGAGCATGGACAATCGTCGGATCAGGAGGAGTTGCATGCAAGTTAATCATCAAAGTCCTTCATAATTCGTGTATGAAGAGTGAATTGTGGCCATTCAAAAAGTGGAGACACATGTCATCATATCATGTAGTATGGTGGATTAACAGTTCGGTGGAAGTAGGAATGGAGAACTCTTGAAGTCTCAAAGGTCGAATTTCATCCAGGCCATCAGTCTTAAGCGACACGCATCGACAGATTAGAAGGTTTGGAGGGTAAGTACTTTGGGAGAATATTGGGAAGCAGAGGTCAATCTCTCTAGAGTCTCGAAGTCCGTAGTATATTTGGATTGTTTCTCACAGGAGGGTACCTGGCAACAGATCCATAGGTGTGACACTCCGATGGAAAATAGAGTAGTGTTCTAAGAACTCGCAGAGGCCCGAAACCCCAAATTAATTACAGTTTTCCATTGGAGAGGACGCATGTCATAAGATCCTGCAGTTCAGAGCTTGACACTTCAGGGAAATCAAAGTGTTGTGCTACGGTCTTCGAGAATCTCGAGTTTTAAATCTGATAGCTTCTCTCTTCTCTGTACGCGAAATGATAAAACTCATGCACCTCCTTCTAATACGATGATTGTCTATCTTCTTCCCTATCATCCAATCATCATGGTTGTTCCTCCTCCTGAACTTTTGATCTCTCTTCACCTTCGAAGATTTATCTAGTTTCAAAGGTTCCAAACCTTTGTTCTTTTGACGAATCTGTCACTGAGATCTCATGAACCCTTGTGAAAAGTGTTATCTCTTCTGAGATTCTATCCTTGACAGGATTTTGATTTCCCATGCACACCTTGTGTTCTCGGGATTTCGAATGACTCATTTCAAAGGATTTTCTTGAAATGAAAATGCTTCCCACCCACCTGGCGTTATTTTGCACTGGTTCTTCGAAGCTTGTTGACTTCTAGACGATATGCACACTTTTCACCTGATATGAGTTTCTTTGATTCTCTATGAACTTCTCTTAGTCAATCCAAGAGTTAGTTGACGTACTCCTTGTGTTCGAGATGAAAACCTTGCATACAAGTATTATAAGAGAAACGATTGAAACTCAACCAACTTCGTCACGAACTCATACAATTAATCTCTCAGAGAATCATACATCAACAAATTATAATAAATCATACACATAGAGAATACCATTCATTTAATCACACATGAAATAAACATAGTCCAAGGATTTGGGACAATTTCTATTTGTTCTATTCATTCATGAAAAACAAGTTACATAGTGTTTCAGCCACTCTATTATGATCTACTGATCTCTCTCTTGTGTCTATCCATCCTCTTCCTTTTTACAATGCGACAACGAAAAATTGTCTAAGGACTTCTCTATGAGCTCTCTCGTCTTTCTCTGAAATATATCTTTTCAAATTCAAAGTTATTACCTACTATGTCCTATTACAATAACTACTAGATATTACTAGACCGAGTCGACACTCCATATATGCATTTTCTTACAGTCCTTCAAGACTTTTCAAACAAGTTACATTTTAAAATGATGTCTTAAAAAATATCTCAACAACTGATTAAATTATGAGTTAAATGCTTCATATGAAATTTTGTCATTGTTGAGATGTCATTTGTCTTTCTCCATGCGTGTGTTGTTGAATTTGAAGGTGATGTTCCTACATCATAATCCTATGGTTAAAAAATTTCATGGACTCATGTCCATGAGCTCCTACACTGTCTGTCCATGCTTCAAAATATCAGGTTTTGTGACCCAACTTGAATATTCCATTGGATGTTCTTTCCACTTCACTAAGTACTCAGGATATGTCTTCCTCTTGGTTTTCTTTCCATCCCTCTCTTAAATAATTTTCTCCATCTGAGATTTTTTTGTTGTGGGAAATTGCTCTTCCAACTGTATTTATTTTTGATCATATGATTCTCCTACTTCATATCTCCTGTAAGGATACAGGTCTTCAACATTGAGTATCAATGATATCCCAACATTGTCTGGCAACTCAATCTCATAAGAATTGGCTGCGAATTTTCTGGGAATCTTGCATGGTCTTATCTTTTTCATGTTTAACTTGTTGTGTGTTCCCCTTGGGAATATCTCTTTTCTCAAATGATATAAAACTTCATCCCCAACTTTGAATTGCACTTCTCTCATCTTTTGATCAGTTCTACTCTTGTATTTCTGACTGTTGTCCTCGAGCTTTTGTCTGACTCTGTCATGGAGTTTATGAATCTTTGTCGCAAAATCATCTGCTCCAACAATTCTAAACTAATATTGATTCAAATATCTCAACTCTGTAACCTCTTTTGGTTGTATACCATGCACAATTTCAAATGCAATTTTTCTCGTGCTCATGTTCATTGAATTGTTGAATGCAAATTTTCCTTGTGCCAGAATCTGATCCCATTGTCGACCTTACTCAGTGAATAAACATCTCAATAAGTTTTCAAGACTTTTGTTTACTACTGCAATTAGTCCATCTATATGAGGGTTATATGTTGAACTAAAGGACAAGTTCATCGCCAACCTCTTCCATATAATCCTCCAAAAATGTCCTATGAATTTGGTGTCCTTGTTCGAAAGTATGCTTCTCGACAATCCATGTAGTCTTATTAATTCTCTGGAAAAAAAATTGGTGATGTGTGTGGCATCGCTTCTCTTATGGCATGGTATGAAATGTGTCATTTTGGACAATCTGTCCACTACAAAAAATATGGAATCACTCCCTTTTTGAGTTCTAGGCAATTCCAAAACAAAATCCATATTGATTGCATCCCACAACCTTTCTGGAATTGGTAATGGCTGATACAAACAAGTGTTTTTTTGTATTCCTTTTGCATACTGACAAATTCTGCATTTGTTCACAAACTTTTTCACTTYTTCCCTCATGCTCAACCAATAATACGAATTTCTCAGTTGCGTAAATGTCTTATCGTGACCAAAATGTCCATCTAAACCTCCATTGTGTTTCTCTTTCAGTAGGTTGTCTCTCATTAAACACTTTAGAATGTATAATTAGCTCCTTTTGAACAATAATCCTTCCTGGATCAAATATTCAGTCCATGGGATTTTGTCTCCTAATAAAGGATTATTGCATGCCTCATAATCTTCTTTGAAATCTACATCTTCTTTATACATCTCCTTGAGGTATATCGGAAATCTGCATCCTCTACGAGTAGTGTTGTCCTGCCTTAGAGAAAACAAATTATATGGGAAGTTGTCAAAGTGTTCCTTCTTCTAGAAAGAAATTCATTATTTAGGTCATATCATTTCTGGTGAAGGAACCTCTGTAGACCCAGAAAAGGTAAAGGTTATTATGGAGTAGCCAGTGCCGAAAAATGCCCATGAGGTGAGAAGCTTCATGGGGCTAGCAGGATATTATCAGAGATTTGTGGAGGGATTCTCCAAAATAGCGAAACCCATCACCACCTTGTAGCGCAAGGGGGTCAGGTATGAATGGACAGAAGAATGTGATTGTGCATTCATTGAGCTTAAGAGGTTACTAACTATTGCGCCAATTCTACGACTGTCGGACATGGAAAAGGACTTCACAGTCTATACGGATGCCTCAAAGCAAGGGTTGGGGGCCATGCTAATGTAGGATGGAGGAGTGATATCTTATGCGTCAAGGAAGTTGAAGAAACATGAAGAGTTATATGTGACTCATGATTTAGAGTTGGCAGTTGTAATGCTAGCTCTGAAACCTTGGAGGCACTATCTTGTGGGGCGAAGATTTGAGGTTAAAACAGACCATCAAAGTTTAAAACATCTCTTCAATCAAAGAGATCTGAAAGCAAGGAAAAGGCGATGGAGTGAGTTTATGAGTGAGTACGATTTTGGTATTTTGTACATCAAGGGGAAGGAAAATGTGGTCGCAGATGCCTTGAGTAGGAGACCACGTGTCTTCTCCTTGATACCCTTAAAAGTCAATCTGAGGGAGCATGTGTTGACGCAACTCCAAGGAGATAGTTGGTATTTAGAGGTTACTTCAAACCTCTAGAGCGAGAGGCAGTTAGATCCAAAGTATGAAGGATATAGTCTGGAAGTAGACGAACTTTTGAGATATCGAGGAAGGATTTGCATCCCGGAAAATGGGAATATTCAAAGCATCATACTAAAGGAAGCCCATAGAGCGCATTATTGTGCACATCCAGGTGTGAAGAAGATGTATGAAAACATGAGGAAGCTCTTCTTCTAGGTAGGCATGAAGCACAATATAGTCCATTTCATCGCCAAATGCCTAGAGTGTCAACAAGAGAAAGCCGATCACCATCACCCGGCAGGCCTCCTACAACCACATGTTGTTCCTATGTCCAAGTGGGAAGTCATCTCTATGAATTTTGTTGTGGGGTTTTCGCTCACATCTCATAGACACAATGCCATTCTTGTGATAGTGGACAAGTTAACCAAGAGTGCTCATTTTATTATTGTTAGAGACACTTACGATATCACTGATGTGACACGTGTGTTTGTAAGCGAGGTTATCCGTTTCCATAGGATACCTAAGAAGATCATTTCAGATAGGGACTCTGGATTCACTTCTAGGTTTTGGACAAGTTTGTAGTCAACGTTGGGGACTTAGTTGAACTTAAGCACAACTTATCATCCTGAAACAGATGGGAAAACTAAGAGAGTAAATCAAGTCATGGAAGACATGCTCAGTATGTATGTCATGGATAATCAAACCCAGTGGGAGAAGTACCTACCTTTGGTAGAGTTTGCCTACAATAATAGTTTTCATAGCTCCATCGAAATGCCACCCTATGAAGCTCTGTATTGAAGGCCATGCAGAACGCCATTTGAGTTGGGATAGACTAGAAAACTGAGTAATAGTTGGGCTAGAATTGATTCAAGAGATGGAGGAACAGGTGATTCAGATTAGGCATAGATTAAAAGAATCACAGGATAGGCAGAAAAATTATGCAGATGCACACAGGACCGGCCAAAGTTATGAAGTGGGAGACCAGGTTTTCATTCGTATCAGGCCTGATAAGAGTACCATACGGTTCAGGAAGAGGACAAAGTTTTCACCTTGATTTATAGGACTGTTCAGAATCCAAGAGAAAATTGGACCCGTTGCCTATCATCTTGTACTACCACCCCACTTGCATGAAACTCATAATGTATTTCATGTATCTATTTTACCTCATGATGTTGCTGATGAATCACATAAACTAAATTGGAAGGAATTGCAGGTATCGAATGTGGGAACTCTCACGGTAAAACCATTATGCATATTGGACCATAGATTTCGACAGCTCAGGAACCGTTTGGTAGACCAAGTTAAGGTCCAATGGGACAAGTATAGTCCATGATCTACTACTTGGGAAGACACGGAGACACTATGATGAGACTATCCCTCACTTTTTTTGACCACCTCGAGAATATGTTTCTCGGAGGTGGGGTGTATGTAACACCACCTTTTGACTTAGACATCCAAGATTACCTAAGGCCCACATACTTTTATTTTCTATTTTTTCAATGAAACTATTGAATGATACACTTAAATTTTTTAAGACATATGAACCTTTATGAATGTTATATGTATTTGAATAATGATGGTTATAATGCAATATATTGTGAGAATGTAAATTTTATGAATGTTTAAATGATATTGATGATGATGGATATAATGTGATCTACTATGTGAATGTAAATTTATGAATTTTTAAGTGTCATTAATGATGATGGATATGATGTGACATATTGTGTGAATGTGAATCCTATGAAGATTTAAATGCTAGTAGAATGGTGTTGGATATGATGCAATCTATTTGATAAATGAGAATTTTATGAAGGGGTGTTGAAATTGAATTATGGGATATTATGAGATCTATTTCTAACTTGAAAACTTTGATGTTAAGTTGTTGGTACATGGATACCGAGTTGAAATAATGATTATATGCAATTACATGATGATAATATATAGAAATGTATGAGTTTGTGTTACAGACTAATCTGCAGGTCATGGGCTATGAGATAGCCAAGGGATGATAATGATGAAAGTGAATGTCATGGCCACTATCCGAGAAACATTATGGTACAAATATTTGTATGTGAACTTATATTGGTTTGGATGCATTTCTATGATATGTGGGCCAGTGCAACAATTCAGGTGATGAGACTGCCCAAAACCGAATAAACGATGATAAAACTCCCAACAACATAGTGCCACTGTAGGGTGTGGACCCCGGTTATGATTAGGAGGGGTGGAAGCATTTCTCACCATGTATCCTCTGAAACCTGAAGTCATGGGAGGATGGTGTTAGCTCACACTCCCCAAGACATGTGATGATGACTGTCATTTGCTTGCTGGGGAACCTTGGTTGAGATAGTGACACTTCTGCTTACGGGTTCTATTTGGAGTTAGGTCAATATAGTTGACGCTCAAGGATAGTATAACAAAGGAAGGATAGGAATGGAGATGGAAGTAAGTTAGGGAGGAAGGATGAGTAGAAATAGTTGAAAAAGTATGGAGATTTGTCTGATGGTGGAATTTAATGTTTTCCCTTCTAAATGAGAATTTGTATATATGAATATTCATAATACGTAACTAAACCACAGTTGTCTAAATAAAATTCTTGAACTAGGATAATTGTAATTAAAAGATTTCACAAACATTTGATTGGTTTATTGTCTTTTATAAAAGACAAGTCTTGTTGATTGGATTGGATGCATACATAAATTACTAAAGGGTGATAGTTATTGATTATTAGTACATGCACAAGACTTGTATGTACTAGCTACACATGCATTTCTTATACATATACACTAGTGTGTATGAGTTTTCTTGACTTACTTACTAATAGTGCTAGTTAATTGTTATGAATGTGTGAACCATGTTTCTTTTCCTTTGTACCATGAGATACCTTAACTTCGGGACGAAGTTTCATGAAGGGTGAGTGTATGTAACAACCTTGGTTAAATAGATGCATAGAGATTATTAAATATAATTAATTTGATAATCTGACTGTCGTAATATGTTTAGTTAAACAATAATTATTTATTAATAATATTAATTAATTAATTATTTACTAATTACTTGTTCACATCCATCAATGATTAATTAATTAATTAATTAACTCATTAATTATTTGAGTAATGAATTAAAGGGGTTAATAATTTTAATTTATTTTATTAAATACTTTACATATGCAGGGGGGAATGAAGCATTAAATTAAGGATAAGGTAATAAAGAAGGAGATAAGGAAATTAAAGAAGGGGGCCAAGGTAATAAAGAAGGAGATAAGAAAATTAAAGAAGGGGGATAAGGTAATAAAGGAGGAGATAAGGGAATTAATGAGGGGGAGGAGAGTCGGTGAAGGGGAAGATATGACGAGGGAAGAGGCCTATGGGAGGGCATCATGAGAATAGGGGGAAGGAAGAATTAGGGAAGAGGGGAGACTGTAGTTCTGGTTGTTTTTTGGAATTTCTAGTTCTGTTGTTGGGTTCTGCAGTTCTGGTGAACCATCGCATGGGGCACCGGGTTGCTGGGGGTTTTGGGCACGGGGGCTAGGATTCCTTTCGGTATCCTATAGCTAGGGAGATGGACAGGTTGTTCCTAGCTGGCTGGGAGGTTAGTCGGTTTGGGAAGAGTTGGGTTAGCGCATCAGGCTGGGAAAGGAAGTAGGCAAAGGACAATAAGAGCAACGAGAATTAGCATTAGAAGGAGGTATTTTAATTATGAATTTGCTGATTTATTTTGATGTTGTGGATAAATTTTTTATTTACGTTGATAAATTACTAAAGGGTGATAGGTATTGATTATTAGTACATGCACAAGACTTGTATGTACTAGCTACACATGCATTTCTTGTACACATACACTAGTGTGTATGAGTTTTCTTGACTTACTTACTAATAGTGTTGGTTAATTGTGATGAATGTGTGAACCATGTTTCTTTTCCTTGGTACCATGAGATACCTTAACTTCGGGACGAAGTTTCCTGAAGGGTGGGTGTATGTAACAACCCTGGTTAAATAGATGCATAGAGATTATTAATTATAATTAATTTGATAATCTGACTGTGCTAATATGTTTAGTTAAACAATAATTATTTCTTAATAATATTAATTATTTATTTATTTACTAATTACTTGTTCATATCCATCAATGATTAATTAATTAATCAATTGACTCATTAATTATTTGAGTAATGAATTAAAGGGGTTAATAATTTTAATTTATTTTATTATGAAGCATTAAATTAAGGATAAGATAATAAAGGAGATAAGGAAATTAAAGAGTAAATAGTCTATGCCAACCACCCTTTATTATTATACTATTTATTCTTAACTATCTAGTGAGCCTATTTATTATCCATCACTTAACAAACTGGTATATTCCATAATTATAGCCATATTATATTTATTATCTCATTGGGTAACTCTCTATGTCTCTCATATTATCATCCCTAAATACATTACATTCCAACCAATTTTACATGTTTTAAATCAAACTCCATTCTTAATATAATTTAAAAAACTTATTATTTTATTTTTTAAATTACATGAGTTATGAAGTTTATATTAAAAAATATATTTTTTCAACAGAACAAATTAAGTTTATATTAAAAAATATATTTTTTAAAGGAACAAATTGACCAGGTCATTAGGGAGTCCCCCAAATTAACTAGAGTTGGTGGAAATTAACTAGGTTTGGGATCTCTCAAGGATGCACCTACTATATATAAATATATAAGAGTGATTATAGTACAAATTCTAATTAAAAAGGGAAGCAGAAGGCATAAAGCAGATCGGCTACAGTGAGATAAATAGCTGTCAACCGTCCGGGATTTGCGGTAACAAATAAAGTTTATATTAAAAAATATATTTTTTTGAGGGAACAAATTGACCAGGTCATTAGGGAGTCCCCCCAAATTAACTAGAGTTGGTGGATATTAACTAGGTTTGGGATCTCTTAAGGGCGCACCTACTCTATATAAATATATAAGAGTGGTTATAGTACAAATTCGAATTAAGAAGGGAAGCGAAGGCATAAGGCAAATCGGCTACAGTGAGGGAAATAGCTGTCAACCGTCAGGGATTTGCGCTCTTCACTATTTGTATGGGTGTGCTTTGCATCTGGGCAAGGCAGGTAGAAAGAGTTTGTGTAATATTAGCGGAGAGCAAAAAGAGTTGAAGCGAGTAACCTGGTAAAGGCCTGTGGGGTCATTGTGACTGGAGACATCTCTGCGCGAATAATGAGAATGTATCTTGGACACAATTCCAAAGCTGATGCCGCGAAGGAATGTTCCAACGTATTATTTGTTTTTAATGAAATTTAAGTTTTTATTTTCATATAAAAATAGTATTATTGTTTCTACGTTATTGCTTTTTAAATAATTTAAATTATAAATTCTTTGATATGCACCCGAATGCAACCTTGCAATTATCTCGATTAGTGTTACAAATGGTGTTTAGATTTTGTTGGTTCACTTGCAGAATTTGACAGCGGCAGTTTCTGCGCTTGCTTGTGAAAATAATATTAATGCAAAAGTGGCTGCTGCTATTTACTTATGAAAAATGTTATCTGGCTGCTGCTATTTACTTATGAAAAATGTTATCCAGAGGTCAGTGTGTTTTTTTTTTCAAACCCATAAGAACCTTTGATGTAAAAACCAACTTACTAGTAATTTTATTTGAATCGAGCAATCTTACCAGTTGCTAATGCCTTCTCTGTGCAGGTAATCCTCCAATCACTGAAGTCATCCAGTCTGGTGCAGTTCCTCGTCTGGTGGATATTATGAGAATGCACGATAAGCCTCAGCTCTAGGTAAGATGCAATTGTTGCATAAATATTGATTGTTTTTGCTTGGTTAAGAGTTGGTTTTTTTTCGACCTAAAGAAATAGGTTAACGACATCTCAGTGAAAGTCTGTAGGTTAACGACATCTCAGTGAAAGTCTGCTTCCTTATTTCTTACTGACCATAAGCTTATTATTTCAGGTTGGGTGGTTTTTCTTCAATAATAATGATGAGTCAACCTGCATTGGAGAATAGCAATCAATAATAGCTGTCTTGTCTCCACTACTAGTTTGATACTTTAAGTTATGATAAATTTTCTCACTAAAAAATTAACTTTTTATTTCACTATGATAATAAAAAGGGATGAAATATGATAATAGAGAGGGAATGGAATGTACAAAGACAATGAGGATGTTATAGTGTTTCATCTCATTACATTTAGACAGAGGATGAAGATGAAATGTACATAGAAGTCGTTGTGGTCATTTTACATTTAGATATTTTTTATTTCGAAAATAGGATGGAGAAAATTCAATAATTTTTTACTATTTTAAAATTTCACAGCTATCAATGAAGAAAATTCAATATTTTTTTACTATTTTAAAATTTGCCAGCTATCCTCCTCGTGACAAATTGCAGTTGTAATGGTTGATAAGTTGTTATGATACTTTATACTGCAGTTGGAAGCAGCTTGGTCTTTGTCGAATATAGTCGCGGGAACCTCTGATCATACAAAATTTGTGATTGAGTGCAGGGGCACTGCCTAGATTTGTGGAGCTTCTTAACTCTGTGAATGATGAAATTCGAGAACAGGTTGCACTATTTTTTGACCTTTATCTCATAATATACATCAAACTAATTTTCTCCTTGTCAACTATCTTTATATCTTCTCTACTTCTGAATTTTAATAAAAAACTACTCCTCCCAACATCTAATTTTCTTCGTATAAGGCTGTTTGGGCTTTGGCAAATATTGCTGGAGACAGAGTCATGGAGCATTGCCGCAGCTGCTTGCCCAATTTAATGAGACTGTAAATATTTCATTGATAAGAAATGCTACATGCGCTCTGTCAAATTTTTGCCTCGGTAACCCCCAACCTCAATTCGATCAGGTAAGAAGAATCCATTATCTTCTTCTTAGCTTGCCTCTTCTCTTGCATCCAAAAGTGAAAAAGAGAAGATACCATGCCACCCTTGTAGTTATCTTTTATTCACGCACAATCCATACAAATTCAGATCTATCCATACACACTCAAATCTATCTATAGAATGTATTGTAGGAGTGTGTTTGAGTGATTAAGGTGGAGAAAGAGTGATTTTTTGTTCAACAAAGGAATAAATCAAAATGAATGTATTGTTGTAGTCATATCCTCTTTCATAAGTCATACATTGTTGTTTGAGGCAATTTTAATGACCTTAAAGTAGGCTATAGAGGTGACCTTGATTGGTTCATTTTTTCCTTCCAATTAACAAGAAAACTTGATTGGTTCATTTTTTCTTTCCAATTATGTGACCATGAATTTCATATCTCCCTCCCTTTCAACTCATAGTTGATTCGTCTCACCCTTATATGAAACCATAAATATGACCAAATAGTGGAAAAGTATCCCTATAGTTTTGTGACCAATAGTAGTAGTCCATAGGCCTCGTAAATATGAATTACAACAATACTAGTCCAATGTTAGTTTTTCTTTATATTCTATATTTGTTCATGTCTTATGTATATGTGTTTACAATCAAATATCTTTTCTATGGTAAATTATATATGTTTTAATTTCCCCAACTAGGTTAGGTGATTATTATTTTTCCCCAAAATTGTTATTTCTTATTATGTGAACTTGTTTTTAACTTTCTTCTACAAATAGTTTGCTCAATTACGAATATTGTCCAACATATAGCATGCATCTATTATAAAAAAAATAGAGTAGATAATCATGGAATATTATTATGGATGGAAACTCCAAAAATCAGTACAATTATATATAATGGGCATAATAGCATTTCCAAAATACTCCCAAGCACATAAGATGCACAATCTACTACCGAAACAATCCAAGAAAACATTGAATGATGCCAATCTATGATGTCCAATGTTCCAAGACTCTCCAAGCTCTACATTGCTTAGCTCTAGTAATATTTTCTCTACAAGCGGGTCTCTCCTAAACCTCTCACAAACCAAATATAGGTCCTTGCGGGATGACTTTGAGGTATCTAGTAGGGCCTTGCAGGACAACCCATGCTGAAACCATGGGGTTCTCTCCTTCCACAAATCTAATGATCGACCTCCTCTAGAAAAATGTTGCAAATACCATGGGCAATATTATATTCCTCCCAATTCTCTCCAAGATGAAACCAAACACCAAAATGAACTCTAATGAGGACTCCAAATAAATCATCCTCTTTGTCTAGCTAGGGTGGATATTTCACCATCGAAACTATACCTTTAGTAGAAAGGATTTTCCCAAAACCCGAATGAAAATGGTGGCTACAAGAGAACTCCAATAAGTTAACCAATCATAATGCTAAAGAGAAGGGTTATGCTATATTATACTTTCTTAGGAACTTCTATATTCCCCCCCCTTTTGATCAAATCAAACCTTCTCTTTATTTTCCCTCCAATTTCATTTAAATATAATTATTTATTTTATTTAATGGCAATTTTAGGATTTGTCATTATTTTCACCTAGTGGCACCAAATAAACCTCCTTGACTCCCCTTTTTCTTGATGACTATAGCCTACAATATTCATATAGGTTATTGATTCATCCTCTGTCATGATAAATTGGAAGGGGACATTACATTCATCCCTTCCGAAGATTGCTTGTCCTCAAGCAAAGTCCTGCCTTTCGAAGATTGTTTGTCCTCAAGCAAGGTCCTCCCTTCCCAAAATTGTTTGTCCTAAAGAAAATCCACATGAGGGTGTTGTAATATATTTTCTCCTTCTAAGGTTGTCATTTCGGTCCCCTATAAAAAATCTTTTCATAGAGTCTGTTATTGGGGTGATCCAACCACACTTTATCGATCAATACTCAATGCACCACTTTTTACACAATTACTGAAAGCATGTATAATGTCAACTATTGGAAATAACAACAATATTGGTAGCACCCATGGAAAAAATATAAACAAAGTTAAATGTTTGTATGTAAGAGTTCAAAAACTATACTATTTAATTCAAAGTGATAAAAAATAGTTTGATGTCAGGTTAATTTTTGCATTTTAGAAAGAGTTTGAGATGTTTTAAATATACGCTCTTGAAGATGCCTTTCAAAAGGCTAAGTTAGAACATTATGTTAATAATTCATGGAAGTGTAACAATGTTTTCGACCCTCATATTAATCAAAAGAAGAAGGCCATTGTAAAATATTGCACGGTGAATATAAAGAGAACGACCATAACAATGGGTATGTTGGGAGTTCCATGTATGACATTAATCTGAGAAAGTTCAAAGGAAGAAAGGACGAGATCCGATATATAAAGTGGGTGTGTGAGTGATATTTCATTCTAGAAACCCTCCCATATCATCAATTCATGTGAAAAATCTATCCATGTCAAATTTAAGTGCATACACAAACAATTTGAAAAAATTTCAATGTTGGCCCCTTTGAGAGGTCACTTTTCCCATGTCTAGCCCTAGTACATTAATGTATTTTTTTTGTTTCCTTCATGTGAGTTTATTTGTGGAAATTTCTATGTTTTTGATGGAGGAGCATCGCCATAAGCATAAAAGAAGTTAGGTGGAGGACAACTCAACACCTAGCACGTGGATTTTGAAGTTATATTTGAATTCCACGGAGGAGCACGTCTTTCTATTTTGAAAACATTGCAATTTAAAGATGTTAAATATTTTGAGGCTTGAGCCATCACATAAGGCCATTGAAGATTGTAATCACTTTTATTAGTAGATAAGGTTGTACATATACTGAGTATCTACTAATATCTAAATGTAATCACCATTCAATGTAATACTCCTTAGTAGATGAATGAATTAACTATGATAGGATATCTCTAAGATAGTCTAGAGGGAAAGCTCGAGAAGCCACTCGTTGTATAAATATATGTATTGTATTCCCAAATGAGGATGTTGAACATTATTGTAGAGATTGAATGTTATTTTTATTGTTGTTGAGAGATTTGTTTAAGTTTATGAGGAGTTGTAGAGAACTGTATGAGTCCATGTACATATTTACTAAATGAATATAAGGAGAGAGGTTTGATTACAATTGTATGGTGTTGTGTTAATTTGAGTTATTGAGTACATGTTATGTTCTTTTATGTTCTTTGTGTTTTATCTGTTTATCTATCTTTTATGCATGAACATGTTTTTCATGGTTAAGTGTGGAAACTTTTGATGTTTCTGTAAGTTTCATTTGTTTTCTCTTCTAAGATTCTTTGTGCAAGGTGTGCATAGAGCCCACAAGGAGTGTGTAGGCCGAATCGATATAGACTCAGGAGCTCAGAAGAGATAACGTGAATTTACAGTGGAAGTGAAAGGAGTGCACATTGGTTTAGTTGAGGTGCAAGGAATGCACGTTTGTTCAAGAGGAGAGCAAAGATTTAAGAACACCCATGCAAGGAGTGCATTGGGCCAAGACTTTCTTTAAGTGTTGAATAAGTTTAGAGGAGACGAATGCAAGGAGTGTGTAAGGGAGATTTTCTTCAAAATATCTAAGTATGAAATTCATCAGGAGTTACAGAGACTCAAGGGTCCAGAAGTCTGAAATACCTCAAGGAAAAAATATCATGAGAGAGAGAAAACATAAGAGTTCGTAGGAGAGACATAGATATATTCTAAGCCAAGATTTTTCAAGTATTAGATAAGTGCAAAGGAGGGTTCCATAGATTCTATTGATATCTTGCAATCAAGCTCAGGAAGGATAACAATCAAAATCTTCAAGGAGGGGAAGATTCGTTATTTGAAAGTTTAACGGTGGATATTTGATTGGGAGTATCGAGGGTATTTTATCACCCTAAAATATACAGAAGTAATGCAGGGCTTAACCCTGTAAGTCTTTAAGACTTTGTGCATTTATAGGAATCTTAAAGAAATTTTAAAGGAGGATCTATCGTGGATCAAGATATATGGTCCAGATCCATTCGGTAGGTTGTAGGAGCATGGACAATCATCGGATCAGGAGGAGTTGCATGCAAGTTAATCATCGAAGTCCTTCATAATTCATGTATGCAGAGTGAATTGTGGCCATTCAAAAAGTGGAGACACATGTCATCATATCATGTAGTATGGTGGAATAAGAGTTCGGTGGAAGTAGGAATGGAGAATTCTCAAAGTCTCGAAGGTCGAATTTCATCCAGGCCGTCAATCTTAAGCGACACGCATCGACAGATTAGAAGGTTTGGAGGGTAAGTACTTTGGGAGAATATTGGGAAGAAGAGGTCGATCTCTCTAGAGTCTCGAAGTCCGTAGTATGTTTGTACTATTTCTCACAAGAGGGTACCTGGCAACAGATCCATAGGTGTGACACTCCGAAGGAAAATAGAGTAGTGTTCTAAGAACTCGCAGAGGCCTGAAACCCCAAGTTAATTACAATTTTCCATTGGAGAGGACGCACATCATAAGATCCTGCAGTTCAGAACTTGACAGTTTAGGGAAATCAAAGTGTTTTGCTACGGTCTTCGGGAATATCAAGTTTTAAATCTGATAGCTTCTCTCTTCTCTGTACGCGAAATGATAAAACTCATGCACCTCCTTCTAATACGCAACTAGAAATGTATGCAGGAATAAATGTATGAAACCAAGAAAACTTACCATGTGGGAAGGCACGCAACTAGCTTAACACATATCCAGACCATAAATGAAATACAAAACAATGCAATATGAAACAACAACATGAGCATGCACCTTTCTATATCCTCTTCAGCCGATGTAGTCAAGACTCCTTTTCTCCAGCTACTCTGTTTGTTTCAATTTGGGAACCCACAAAATTTAATGAACATCAATGGAAGCTGGTATTCAGTGGAGAACAAGCAATATGTACATAGAGAAAAATTGACTCAACAAATAGTCTACAAAGGTAGAAACATGAACCTTTGCGCTTCTCTATCCATGGTTGTAAACGTGTACAATTTTTTTCCCTGGACAAAATATATTGCAAGGCACAAAATATCACCCAACTGCATGGTCGCAGCTAAACGATTTCTGCTTTTCCCTGGGAATTTATCCACATATGCCCTCTAGACTATTGATATTATGGTAGCTACATGAGTTATTTACCTCCACGTGTAAAACCGATGAGAATAGAATACTCTGGAAAGAAAGAAGAAACCCTAATGAGTTGGCTAATAACCCTAGAAGATTTGTTGGCTCAAGAAGATAATTTATATTAGGTTATTAACCTCCAAGAGAAGAAGTCAACCATAAATAATAATAATAATATACTGAACAGATAGGTACCCAAAAGGAGAAGTCAGTCCCAGTAATTTTGTCAAAACCACTATAAATACAGGGAGCCAGTCTCTCATTTGACACATCTCAGCAGTTGCAGAGAGCCAGTTCTAGGAAGTGCAGTTGCAGTCTTGTGCGTGTGCGCGGGTTTGGAGGAGAGTTGCTTGTGCAACTGCTACAACTAGTAGTTAGGTTTTGTCTTGGAATATCTCTTGGCTAGGGTTTTTAACATCTGATCAGCCTTTGTTGATGCACTATCCTTAGGGAAAGGTGCGCTACTCTTTGTATGGCTATCTAGCCTAGGGTTTTCTTCCAGAATGATTCTCTATCAGGGTTAAGGTGCTCGGAGGGTGGCTTCAGCCTATGGTTGGGTGAAAAGGGTATTTTCAATGGTAAAATGAGCACACATCCTTCATATTCTAACAGGTTATGAGCCCACACCTCCTTCATTTTGTCTAAATGTTGGAAGGAAACATAATCGCTAGGATATTGAGCTCACTGAGGAACTATCGCTAGGGTTACTAGCAGTAGTAGCTTTCAAGACACTGCAGCTAGGGTTACTAGTAGGTGTAGTTACAAAAACCCTAATCTTCTTGTTGAGGCACCTTAATGAAAGGAATGACCTAATCTCTAGATAGATCAATGCGCCCTAGCCTAGCAAATCTCCTGGTAATCTCAAAAATCCAAGACGTGAAGTTTGAATTTCTGGTCAAATCTAGGGTTGACCAAGTCAAGAAACCATGAATTACTCTATGAATTCAGAGAACAAGTTAGATGGATCCTCTAAATTCAGAGCATGGAAGACAAGGATTGACCTCATCCTTTCCAAGAATAAAGTGTTGGATATTGTGAAAGGAAAGATCGTGAAGCCGGAGTTTGAAGAAGGAAAAGAGAAGGAACCATAGAATGTTGCAGCTATGGAGAAGTTCAAAGACAGTGATACCAATGCTACGAGTATCATAGTGGAATCTATAAAAGACCACTAGATACCCTACATCTCCCATCTTGACTCATCAAAGAAGATGTATGATGACCGAACAAATATCTTCTCAGTCAGAAACATTGGACAATAATGAGTCTAAATAATGAGCTCCGTGACATGAATATGAATGATGACGACAACATAACATCATACTTTGTGAGAATCTCTCAGTTAAGAGATCAACTACAAGCTATTGAATAAATCACCTCAGAGAAGGAGTTGGTAAATATAGTACTCAATGGTCTTCCCAAGATGTGGGATGCATTTGCCACAAGCATGAACAAAAGAAAGGAGTATCTGACATTTGAATAACTATGGACTTGTTGTGCTCAAGAGGAATCAAGGATCAATGCAAAAGAGAAACCCCAAAATAAGTACAATGATCAAGCCTTCACAACAAGATTCAAGAACTTCATGAACAAAAGGAAGTTTGGTTCGAGGAGGAAGACAAATCAAGAGAAAGACATTTCAGAAGTAC
This sequence comes from Picea sitchensis, assembly GCA_010110895.2. Lineage (NCBI taxonomy): Eukaryota > Viridiplantae > Streptophyta > Pinopsida > Pinales > Pinaceae > Picea > Picea sitchensis. The sequence goes on along the minus strand of SNQJ01S0001144.1, from coordinate 283,734 downwards.
AATGCTTCAACTATCGAAAGTATGGTCACTACAAGATTCATTGTCCCAAGCTAAAGAAAACAAAGAAGAAACACGAAGCATCAATTGCCGAAGAAAGGGAACCTACAAAGAAGACTAAGAAGGATAGAAGAGACTTCTTCTTCTAAAGGTAACAAAACTCTTCTTACTTCTTGTACATATATTGTTTGAACAATCTCTGTACATGTCTTGTATATATATCTCTTGGAAGATAATGTGTTCCAAGAAGAACTATACCTATGGAATAACAACAACATAAGAATGGATATCATTAGATAATACACATGAAAGGATGAAATACAAATCATGTGGAAGCTATTGCAAGATAAGCCGAATCAATCATGAAGAAACTTAGAAGAAGCAGAGACAGAAAGAAGTCAGCAATCGAGAGGAAATTGGAAGAAGACTTGTGATGTTTTGTAGAAGACAGCAAGACGAAAGCGTGGACTATGTTAGACAAGAGAGCCAATTATATATTGCAGAAGACAATAAGGATGCAGATGGAAGCATGGACTATGTTAGATGGAGGGAGCCAATTATATGCACTCATTAGGAGGGAACTAATCCTATGATCCATTGAAGACGATGAAGTATATATCCATGATAGAAGCCATGAAAGACAATACGTATTATTCAAAGAGAAGCCTTAAAGTATCCCTGGTTTTCCATGCACATCCGTGATCCTATGATGGAATCTTCAGGGCATGAAATCTATAAGAAACTCCATGGACCCAAGAACTAAAGAAACACATGAAGATTCCAAGAAAGAAAGAGAAACCATAATGACCAGTCATTGTATCAAGAATCACAAGATTACCAGCCTCATATGTGTTATCTCCTCAAATAAATCAATAGAGATTTTTCATTTTAGGTGATAGGGAGTCTTCTAAAAAGGTACTTTTAAAATTTTTAAAGGTTCATTTTTTGAAGCTTTACCCATGTAATAAAGTTTAAATAAAAGTTCATTTAGTTTTTGTTTGATCTAATTCAAATCTCAGGTTTCGGTGGCTTAGGAGAACATATCGATTGTTCATTAGCCACCGAGAGCCTTAGCTTTCGAAAGCTTAAATAAAGGAATCCAGGGCCATTTTAGCCACCGAAACCATTGAAGCAAGTAAATACCAAACACGTCCTATCACACATTTCAAAAGACGGGTTCGACATTTCCATGATTTCATAAGCCGCCGAAAGGACTGGAGAAAGAATCGTTCACGACAGGAAAGTTGATCCCACTGTGATATGAACGAATCTTTCCTTATCACTATATCATTAATTCATACGTCGATGCACTTCCCATTGATTTCAGTTATTCTCCATGACCACTCCACATCATCAACCGTTTCTCCCCTCTCCTTGCAATCAGTGTCAGGTTGAAAATATCTCCCCGGTTATCTCAATTTTATCTTAGCTGAGCCGATTTTCGCTAAGTTTACGTAGTGTAACTCTTCCCGAAATCCACTCCTTTGATCACAAGTGTGCTAAAACGTCGTGGAAAATGAAGAAAGGAATGTCAACATTGAGGAAGGAGATGAATGATATCGGTTACCTGGAATCACATCCTGAGGTATGTCAAATGTTCAAGGATGCAGGGTGCTACAATTTTTGTAAAAAATTATAGAGTCTTCATCAATAGGTAGCAGAGCCTTTCGCTCTCAATTTCGATGGGAAGAAAGCAATAATTGGCCAAGATGAATTTGAAATTGATGAATCCCTCATAGCCGAAGTGACAAAGCTTCCCACGACTGGAGAGAAATGGTTTAAAACCACTTTGATTAAGAATGTTGAATTCAAGACCTACTTAAAACCAGAACACAAGGGTTTGGTTTGGAAGAAATATATTCCTATATATTTCCTTGAAGAGAAATGGCAACAGTTATTGAAATCCATAATGGTTTATATAACCTGTGAAGGGCAATACAACAGGGTGATGATTTATCATTTCAAACTTATAAACCATTTGACAGGTAGAAACCCACTTCACCTACCATATTTCCTCCACTGAAGCTTATCCAAGATGGCTCATCAAGTCAAGGCCAAACCTAGTCAAGTTGCAGGTAGATTACCCCACCATATTTTAATCAAACTGTTGGTTTGTGAGGTGTTGAAAAGAAAGGGTAAAGAATGGAATTATTTCTTATTCTGGAATGATTTCCAAACTGAGGTTCATCCAGAGGGAAAAAAGAGTCCTCATTCCAAGAAATCCTCCACTCCCAGAAGTGGAAAGAGGAGGAGAAGATCTATCTCTCCAACCCCAGTCAATCAACCCTATCCTTCCTCTAAGATGGGAAAAACAAAGAAGAAATTGAATTTTAAGAGTGAGCAAGAAGAGTCAAATGAATTCCTAGTGAACAAAAACATTCTCTATCTCCCTTACACAGACTCAGAAGATGAAGAGCAGCAGTTGGAAATAGGGCATGAGGATTCAGTTACCACTGGGTGTGACAACTCTATTTTTGTGGATATATACACAACAAGTTATGAGAACCTCCCATCACATACTCCCTAAGAATAACAAGAGCCATAAATTGCAGAGGCCTCATCTAGCAAACGAGTGAAGCCGAATAAATCAAAAGAAATCAAGAAGCTTAAGAAGAAGTTGGCCGAGAAAGAAGTGCTTGAAAGGGTAATAAAAACCAGGTATGAAACCCTATCAAACAAATTTGTAGAAACAAACTCATCTTTGGAAAGAATAGTCCATTAAAGCATAAAGGAGAAGAAAAAGAAAAACAAGATTGTAAAGGACTACAACAACTTATGGAGAGTAGCTCAGGGTTTGAAGAAAAAGGTTAGGGCTTTGAGGAAAAAAACAATGACTTCAAAACACCAAGATCATGCTTCTCTTGAGACCCTTGCAGAGGTAGCAGTTCAGTGGAATGAACCAGAAGCAACCAGTAACTCTACAAATTTTGAGCAAGATACAGAAGCCTAAAAAGATCCATCCTAAGGCATTTTTGAGCTGAGACAAGGGTGTTTTTGAAATTTTGATAATCTCAGGTTTCGGTGGCTTAGGTGAACATATTGATTGTTCATTATCCAGTGAAAGAAGAGATTTCAGTAACTAATTGGCCCAAATACTATTTTCTCTAGCTACCGAAAGCAATGATAAGGCAGAAAGTTAATGTTTTTGCACAAATCCAATTTTTTCTTGTTCAAAAGACTAAAAAATGGTTCCAATCGATGGAAGATAATTAATGACATCTAAATGAAGAGTTGTTTTTGGTTTTTGAGATGCTTTAAAAGACAAAAAAGGTAAACAACGATTAGCTATTGTCAAGGAGATAAGACTGTTGACTGTCAACAGGTGTCAAGTTCGACTCCTTCCATATCACATGAGATCCAACAACCTCGGAAGGCTCACTATACCTGCCAAGAACCTTGTTAAGCCCTAATATTGGCTCATTACCACTTAATTGGGGCATATTAGATTAGTAATGTTATTTTATTTATGTCGGATTTAGGCCATTAGTTGTGATTTAGATTAGTAATTTTATTTATTTGTAATGGGCTTTAGGCCATTAAACCTCTAGTCTCCTATATATACCAAGGAGACATTTTCATTTGAATCATCTTGTACTTGAACATTTAAGAATTGGGGTAAAGGAGGTTGCCCCTCGAAGAGAGCTTATTATCACGATATAATCTCTTTTTCAAGGCGTTGAGCACTTTCTTGAGGTTTTCTATGCTATATTGATGTTTGGTTCTTAACATGAGTGCTCGAGGCACCAAGGTCTTGGGGTTTTGTTGCTATATCTAAGACACCGTGGAATTTTAGCTATAAAATTTTTTTCTACAACGTTTCAGGAGGAACTCCTTAAAGGGTTTTTAGAAGGCGGATCAAGGTGCGTTGTGTTAAAAATTCAGCTCGTGAGGCATTATAATTTCGGAGATAAAGCCGGTACAATATAGGGTTATAGAATCATCCTGAAATGAGTCATTGTAATTTTTGCTATAAAAAATTTTTCTGTAACATTTCGAACCCTGAAATCCAAGAAAAATTTACAGAAATTATTTTTTATCTTTGGAAAAAAGTTCAGAATCTGGGTCATCTTAAATTTGTAGATACACCACATGTAGCCAAGATAGGGTATCGACTAGCCCCATTGACTAGTCTCAAGAAGGTGTTCAGTGCATAATCATAACTTCTTCCCAGAGTATCAAAATTGGGTGGGACTGGTTGCATTGGATCGTGGAAAATCTGTAGTATTTTGGGTGTGAGTTTCAAAATTTTATATCAATTATTTTGTGCGGGGCACACTATACAAATTGAGATCTCTGGAAGGCCAAAAATCAGCAAGTTGTGGGGATTTTACTGTAAATTCCACTTGGCATCCAATTGTGATAAGACCTGTGGAATTGAAGAGAGAAGACATATCAGAGAAATACATAGATAAAGTTTCCTTAGAAGAGACCAAAAGTTGGGATATACAACAGAAGAGATGTTGTCTAGCAGAACCACCTCAAATTCAAGGTTCAAAGGGATGCTTGGCCAATGCCACCCAAAAGGGAACTTCTACACCAAATAAGCCTCCAAGAAAATCCTACTTGGACTCTTGATGAAGGTGAAGAAGAAATGCATTAGGGACATAAATGAACTACAAAATAAGATGGATTCAATGGAAGCTAAGATGTATTCAATGGAAACCAAAATGGATTCAAACTAAGATGGATTCAATGGAAACTAAAAAGATGGATTCAAAGGGAAGCTAAGTTGGATACTAAGATGGATTCAATGGAATCTAAGATGGATGGATTAAAGGAGATCATGGAATTATTGAAAAATTTCATATAGAGAAGACACTGAAAGTGAAAATGCATCCATGGAAATTCATGATGTGGACACACAAGGAGGAATTGAATCAAGAATGGAGAAACCAACTTTGGTTTGAAGACCAACCACGTTCCCTAAGATTGACATGAGAAGTTTGTGGCAAAGGACCCAATCACATGGATGCACTTCAGATGGAGCAATTCTTTGATCTCCACTTAATGTGCCACATACACACAAAGGTGCAATTTGTACCTTTATATTTAGAACCTAATCAATTTGTTTGGTATAAGTTGGCTTTGTTCTGCTTAGATGCTAGTCACTTGGACAATTTTTCTGGAGAGAAATGATAGCACACTATGAGGGATACAAGGAGGAGCAATACCTTCTTTGTAATTGATAAATCTCAAGCAAAGGGTTAGATTCTACTTGAGCACAGTGAGAACTTTCAAAGATTGAATATAAGGTATGATATTCGGATGAGCACTTGATTGATGTATTCATAGGAACTTTGAAGGACAACATTCAACATGAGGTTAGCCTTTGGGAACCCAAATCATTGGAGAGAATGCATTTAAGGTGTAAAGAAATGTTGAAGGTAAAAATATGGCTATGGCTACTAGAAGGACCTATCTAACATCTATAGAGAGAACAATGCTCCTTCTCCTAAAACACATCAACCTACAAGGTTGACACCTCAACAATTGGAGGAAAGAAAAGCAAAAGGTTTATGCTTTTAGTGTGGCAATGAAATGCGATGGGGACATAAGTGTGTTGATAATAAATTATTCTACATAGGTGTGAAGAGGAAGAAGAAGAAAGAACAAGAACCATCTCAAAGATAAAAATGTAGAAGCAATTTTGTCACGAAGAGTTAACTCTGATATTGTGTAATGCATTGGCTGGAATTAGCACTCCTCAAATGCTCAAGATTGAAGGATACATCAAAAGAAAGGTAATAGTCCTAATTGATTCTACTTGGTACTCATAATTTCATTCCTTTGTAAAATTGTAAAGATCTCAATTGCTTTGTATATCTTGCTTGAGTTTCAAGTAATGGTTTGGGATGGAGGGAACTATCAATTGCTTTCGAGGAAAATGCAATAGGTCAATCTTACTATGGGGGAATATGTAATGAATAGTCCAATGGTGCAATACCCATGGGTGGTGTGAGATGTTGGCTAGGAATCCAATGGTTACAATCATTAGGAGCAGTGGCTTTTAATTTTCAAGAACTTTTCATGAAATTTTTATTGGAAGGAAAAGAAATTGAGTTGAGGGTATCACAGGGAAGCTGGGGTAAGATTGATAAGCTCTAATGGCATGACAAAATTATTGAAGGGGCATCAAGGCATTATTGCAAAATATGCTCACTAGATGTTCAAACTTATCTAAGCTATCTATTCCTCAAGATCTCAAAGGATCATTGATAAGCATTCCAAAGTGTTGAAGATATTCCCAAAGGTCTCCTATTTCGAAATCATGATCATGAAATTCCACTAATTCACTGGGGTGTTCCTCCTAACATCGGGCCATCTAGATACCCTTATGCCCGAGGAAGAGTGAAATTGGTAAGTTGAAGAGAAATGTTAGAGGTAGCATCATTAGACCTAGCCAAAGTTCTTACTCTGCACAGTGGTAATGGTATTCAAGAAGAGATAGCTCATGGCGTGTGTGTCCAGTTATAAGAGAGCTCAACAAGATCACTATTAAAGATAGGTTTCCCATTCACGTCATTGATGAATTTTAAGATGAACTACATGGAGCAATCTATTCCACAAAATTGGATCTCCGGTCAAGGTATCATCATCCAGTCGGGAATGAAGGAAGAAGATATCCCAAAAACGACATTAGAACTCATGAAGGCCAGTATGAATTCTTGGTAATGCATTTTGTTAGTCCCTAAATGCACTTTCTACATTCCAAGGGTTGATGAGTCCATTTTCAAGCCCTTCCTTGAAAATTTGTGTTAGTATTTTTTGATGATATACTAATCTATAGCAAGTCTTGGGAGGATCATGCATAACATGTTGACAAGGTGCTACAACTATAAAGGGCAACAACTATATGCCAAACCATCAAATGTTTCTTTGGAGTAAAAGGAGTAGAGTATTTGCGGGTCATATTGTATCTCATGAAGGTGTCAAGGTAGACCCTAACAAGATTAAGACCATGATGGTGAGTGATTCCCAAAACATTAAAAATCTTAGAGGATTTTTGGGTTTAGCCGAGGGGTTACTACCATAGTTTGTTAGGAACTATGGAAGGCAAGAAACACCTCTAGCGGCACTAACTAAGAAGGATGCATTCTCATGGACTCGGAGGCAACTAAAGATTTTGAACAACAAGAGGCAATGTGTCTGACTCACATCTTGACCACTCGGACTTCACAAAAACCTTTATTGTGGAATGTGATGCCTCGAGAAATGGAATTGGTGCCATCCTAAAGCAAGAAGGCCCTGGCTTTGAAAGTCGACCAATCAAGGGAAGAGACTTACACAAACCCATTTATGAGAAGGAAATGATATGGCAATACTACATGCATTGAAGAAATGCGTCCTTACCTAATAGGTAGGCACTTCAAGGTCCAAGCGGATCATGATAGTCACTGGACACTTCTTGGAACAAAGACTATCTTAGAAGAACAACAAAATGGGTAACCAAGAGATCTTGGGTTATGATTTTTGAAATCGTCTATAAAAGGGGAAGCAAAATGTTGTGGCGGATGCACTCCTCGAAAGGATGAAGATGTTGGGGGCCTTTCTGTGCTATCCTCAATCATCCAACTTGGGTGGATAATAGAAACAAGGGATGAATGGAAGAATAGCCGAAAAAGTGTGGACTCTCATTGAAAGGTTCGCGGCCGGATTAGTTGCATCGGATACATTTACATGGAAAAATGATTCACTATGGTACAAAGATAGCTTATATTTATGTAAGAACTCCCAACTCAAACAAAGGTGCTATTGGAACTACACACCTCTCAATAGGAGGGCACTCGGAAATTTTGAAAACCTACCAAGAGTCAAGAAGTATTTTTTGGGATGGCCTTAAAGCCGATGTTCAAAGGTTTGTGTGAGAATGTTTGGTTTGCCAACAAAATAAGGTGGAAACAATTAAAATTGGGTCTTTTACAGCCATTATCCATCCCAGTCGAAAGCTATTTGGGAGGAGGTTTCCATGGATACCATCCACGAGGGTTACAAAGTCACGAGAAGAGGAAAGAGTGTCATCATGGTGATTGTTGATAGATTGACCAAGTATGCACACTTTGTGCCCTCTCTCACCCCTTAAAAGCTGAATGCGGTCATGTCGCATTCATGGAGCCGGTTCAAAAGCTACATGGCAGCCAAAGATTATTGTAGTGATAGAGATCCATCTTCCTTGGACACTTTTGGACATAATTATTTTCTTGTTTGGGTACTCAGGTGGCTCATAGCTCATCTATCATCCCTCAATCACGATGGAAAAGCTGAGATAGTGAACAAATGTATGAAGGATACCTTCGTTGCTTTGTCTCTACGATAAACAAGCACAATGGTTCAAATGGTTGCCTTGGCTGAGGAATGGTGGTATAACGCTTCCCTTCACCTTTGCAACAAAAAGTAACAACATGGCACTTTATGGATACCACCCTCCTTCATCACTTCTTCTCTAAAGAAAAATCTAAAGTTCAAAAGCGTGGAAGATCACATCGAGAATCAACAACAAGTTCTCCAAAATCTTAAAGGTGCTGACCATGGCACAAAAATCGCATGAAACAACAAAGCGGATCAACAGCGTGGTGAAAGAAGTTTTGAAGTAGGGGAGTTGGGTATTTTTAAAGACTACAACCATACAAGCGGATGTCCCTCAAGCAAGCCAAAGAAGGATAATAAATTATCACATAAGTACTATGGCCCTTATAAGCCCTTATAAGGTGTTGCAAAAGATTGGTACTATGGCATACAGAATGGAGTACAGCGTGTTCACGAGTACACTCGGTTTCCATGTTTCATGCTTAAAAGAGGTTATGACGTGAGGATCGGTTCAAACTATATTGCGAGAACTTGGCGAGGAAGGAAAAATGATGTGGAGCTGAAGCCATCAGAACCTGAGAATTCGCCAACTAAGGAAAAGATCCATTTCCAGTGTCTCATTAAATGGAGGAAACTACCGGTGAAGATTCCACTTGGGAGAGGAATGGAGTCTTTTACTCTGAGAAATCGAGTTACTCAATTGTTGTGGACAACACTTGTCTCGGGGGGAGAGCATGTTAAGCCTAATATTGGCTCATTACCACTTAATTGGGGCATATTAAGATTAAGTAATGTTATTTTATTTAATGGAAACTTTAGGCCATTGGTTGTGATTTAGATTAGTAATTTATTTTATTTATGTGGCTTTTTAGGCCATTAAACCTCTAGTCTCCTATATATACCAAAGGAGACATTTTCGTACTGAATCATCTTGTACTTGAACATTTAGAGTGGAATTGGAGGGTTGCCCCTGAAGAAACATTATCGATATAATCTCTTTTTCAAAGGCGTTGAGCACTTTTCTTGAGGTTTTCTATGCTATAATGATGTTTGGTTCTTAAACCTAAAGAACATAAGATAAGTCGAGAAGTTGGATTGATCTAGTCTACTTAGACCAATTATTGAGTTTCTATTTTTTGCAAAATTTGATCCAGTAATCTAGGATGTTGAAACTGTTTGTAAAAGGCTATAAAACCAAGAACATTTGATGAACAAGGGGTTCGATTTTGAGTTCGATAATCTACTTTTGTTGTATAAAGAGCGCTTTCTTTAATATATTAAGCTTGTAAGCTTCTTTCATTTGTTATTGTCGGACTCTCCTTCATCTTTGTTTATGCATATGAGTTGAAATTGTTCTTTTGTCTATATTTAATGGTCCCATGGTAGCTGTCATCTTACTTTTGACTATTAAGCAGAATCATAAGCATTTTGGCTAGTTTTTATTACATCATATATATTGCCTATGTATGTGCTGGTTAAGCGATTTCTTTTCTTTTCCATTTGATTTACAAACCTATCGATAATAGCTCTTGACACTTTTCTTGAGGTTTTTCTATGCTATATTGATGTTTGGTTCTTAACAAACCTAAAGAACATAAGATAAGTCGAGAAGTTGGATTGATCTAGTCTACTTAGACCAATTATTGAGTTTCTATTTTTGACAAAATTTGATCCAGTAATCTAGGATCTGGAAACTGTTTATAAAGCCAAGAACATTTGATGAACAAGGGGTTCGATTTTGAGTTCGATAATCTACTTTTGTTGTATAAAAGACGCTTTCTTTAATATATTAAGCCTGTAAGCTTCTTTCATTTGTTATTGTCAGACTCTCCTTCATCTTTGTTTATGCATATGAGTTGAAATTGTTCTTTTGTCTATATTTAATGGTCCCATGGTAACTGTCATCTTACTTTTGACTATTAAGCAAGAATCATAAGCATTTTTGGCTAGTTTTTTGACCCATCATATATATTGCCTATGTATATTCTGGTTAACTGATTTCTTTTCTTATCCGTTTGTTTTACAAACCTATCTGATAATAGCTCTTGAAGGCCTTGTATTGCATGAATATAGCTAGACTATCTTGAAGATACAATCCAACGATTAAGATATTCATCTTGATCCAAACCCACACCTATTATTGAGAAAATAGTTACCAAAAATATTAAGTTACCAGGCATCTCTGATATACATCCTAAGAGATTTTCCTAGAGTGCTAACAAATTGGTGTCATTGCCCGGGAGAAGAGACTGAAGCTCAGCTTCCCTGGGAGATGAAAAAATCCAACTTTGATGATAGACAAAGTTTGGACACATTTTTGGGTTGTAACCATCTATCTGGCAACTCCATTGGAACGAAGTGGCTCCGAGAAGAGCTCACACCAGGGAAAACCAAGAAAGACCACTGGCAGCACCAGTTCCATATCCTAAGAAGATCATCAGAAGGGGAAAAACTTTGCAAAGACAAACTTATAGATCTGCAAGAGCATCTAATCCAGGTATTTCAACAAACACTTCTTCTTTTATATCTAAAGAACCTCTTGTCGAATCCCCTTCTGCTGAAACTTCTAGTTCTCAGAAAATTGAAATTGTGTCGGAAAGCTTGAAGGGTGAGGAGCCTTCAATTTCCTCTGATGTTATAGATTCTATTTCTGAGCATGTTATTACATCTAATTTGAGAGAAGAAGTTGTAGGATTCCCTCATCAAAAGGACTCTTCCTCTTCTTTGAATTCTTCACCAACTAAGCCTATAGAGGGTCTATTCCATACTCATACCAGTCTTCCCATTCTTGAAGATATTTTACAAGATATTTCCTCTAAGGGTGAAGAAAACTTAGCCTTACTTCTCGGTCAGTTTTACAAAGCCTCTTATTTCCCACCTTATTCAGGAGATTTTTCCAAGGGTATTCATCCTACTAGTGTTTCTCCTTCTTTCCTCAGTGAAATAAGACAACCATTGTTTATAGGCTCACTTATCCCATATCAGCCTTCATATTCTAAAGTTTCTTTCTATGCATCAACCCCCAAGATTGCCATGGTTGTCCCTTTGACCAAGATGGAACAAATATTAGTAAATAGGTATGCCCCTCTTGTGTTTCCCAATCCCTTATCAGCCATGCCAACAAGAGATTATCATAAATATATGTCGAAGTTTACCAGATCTGGGGATTATACTGATAAAGAACATATAGAATATTTCTCTGCTTATGCTGAGAACATTAACATTTCAGAAGAAGATGTTTGGACCAGAATTTTTTTGCAGAGCTTGGATGGCCAATCTAGGAAGTGGTTCAAAGAACTACCCACAAATTTAGTGACAGGTATTGAGAATTTAGATGAGGTGTTTTTGAATAACTGGGGAGAAAGAAGAGATCTCTTGTATTACATCTTTGAATTCGAAAATCGGAGAAGAGAAAATGGGGAGTCGGTCTCAGACTCCACCAAAATATTCAATAAGATGTTCGGCAAGATTCCTGTAGATATCAAGCCAACTGATGCATCAACAAAGATCACTTACTTTTCTGCCTTTGATCTAGAATTTTGCTTAATCCTTAGAGGAAAAAGATCAGCCACACTGGCTTTAATGCAAGATGTTGGTCTTGAGGTTGAATATAATATTATGGAATCTCATAAACTTAAAGGAAAAAATGAGAGAAATAAGTCTTTTGTTGACTCTCCTTCTTCTTCAAATACCAAAATGGAAAAGATGGTGAAGATGTTGGATAACTTGACCTTGGAAATGTCAAAATTGAAAATTCAGAGTCAGCAGCCAGCAAGAATTAAAGAGTCCAATGCTTATGCTCCTACGAATACAAATGCATTCCCTTACAGAAGGAACAACCAATAGGTCCATATCCTTCAAAGAGACAAGAATTCCACTGATGATCAGAGAATCAAGGCCCCCTTCCAAAATCAAATGCTAGAAGAAGAACAGGAGCTACCTCATGACGAAGTTGAATAAGAAGATGACATCAACTGCTTTGGGGATGAAAATGATTCCTCCTTTTTGACACAAGTGGATTATGAGGAAGTCCATATAGATGAAGAGATTCATGAGGCAAGTATTGAAGAATATTTTTATTAGACAAATGATCAGCCATGTTACAATTTAAGATCTAAGACTGTTGCTCCAAATCCATTGCTTGCTGCTCATGGGAAGAAGAAATAAGTTTTTGTCAAGAATCTTGTTGCTCCTGTAAAGAAGACCTCCACTCCTCCAAAACAACAGCAGAAGCAATTGCATCCCCAAGACAAAGAGAAATTCATTCTCAAATCTCCTCCTAACAAGGTAAAAAATTCTGATAGATTATCATACTCTTTGAATTTCGAATTAGAAATTCAGAAAGTAAAAATACCTATGCCATTGAATGAACTTATGAAGAATGACGTTTGCAAGTCTGCTATCTTGAATTCCCTTAAACCAAATAATCCTCCAGCTACTAATTATGTAAACCTACAAGATGACAAGCCCACAGTAACTATAGGACCTATGATAGAAGACCGAGATGACTCTTTTCCACCCTTCTACATATCCCTAAATATCCATGACAAGATTCTTCACAATTGCTTGCTTGATTCGGGAGTGTCACACAATCTTATGGGTAAAGAAGTGATGGATGAACTTGGGCTTGACGTCACAAAACCTTATCATGACCTCCTCTCTTTTGACTCTAGGAAAGTCAGATGCCTTGGCCTCATAAAGGACCTTGTTATAAATGTTGCCCAGTTTCCAATGAGAAACATGGTAATGGATGTGCTAGTGTCTGATATCCCACCCAAGTTTGGCCTCCTCTTGTCATGTTCATGGAGTAAAAGGCTGGGGGTACCTTGCATATGGATCTTTCATATGCCACATTCCCAGTGTTTGGAGGAGAGCTAAAGAGACTTTACAGAGAGAATCAACTTTCCTACATCATTAGTGATGGGAAAAATTCTATAAATCATCCCATTTATGCTTTAGACACAGACTTTGGCTCATGCATTCTTCAAATAGATGATTCTCAACCAGCTCCTTTGCAGCTCACAAAGACTTCTTATCAGTAGACTGATGAAGAGAGTATTCCCGTGTGGACCATGTTCTTTGATGGTGGCAGTACAAAGGACTCAACAGGTGCAGATGTAGTTTTGATTTCTCCTTCGAAGGAGGCTATGCATTTGTCTTTTAAGCTTGATTTCAAAACTACTAACAATATAGGAGAGTATGAGGATTTTCTATTGGGATTAAATTCTGCCAAGGAGATGGGAATCAAAGGACTAAAAGTGTTTGGAGATGTGGATCTCATCATACAACAAGTAAATAGTACTTTCCAAGCAAAACATGTTAGATTGAAAGCCTACAGGGATGAGGTATGGAAAATCAGGGACTCTTTTTCCATTTTTGACATTTCTTATGTACCCAAAGCTATGAATCATCTTGTTGATTCCTTTGTTGTTTCAGCCAGTATGTTTATTCCTGCCATGCCTCCCAAACTCAATTATGAAATCCAAGTCAAATATTGACCATCTCTACTCGACAATATTAAATATTGGAAAGTTTTGAAGATGATGATGAGCTTAGTAGATTTCTCTAGGTGGTAGATGAATTTTCTGATATGCATATTGACCAGAAAAATCAAAATGTAGAGGAATCCAAGAAGCCTAAGCTAAAAAGAAAAATGGGCCAGCATGATATTGTTCAGCTGCACAACAATTATATAGCTCAGGGTTTGGTGCCTCTTAAGAAGATTTTTGATCATAACGATGTCCCTTACAAACTTGATAAGAAGGAGAAAGATCCTGTTGTCCATGAGCACAAGATAGGAAGCCAAAATCATCCTAAGTTCATAAATTTGTCCACCGAATTAACCGTTGATCAGGAGTCTGAATATTGCAGCATTATGAAGGAATTTGCTGATGTTTTTTCTTGGAAATACAATGATTTAAACACCTATGACCTTGAGGTCATTCAACATAAGATTCCCCTCAAGAAAGACACCATCCCTTTCAAACAGAAAATGAGAGCTATCAGTCCTCTTCTATTGCCTGTAATTGAAAGAGAAATAAAAAAACTTCTCGATGCCAAAATTATAACCCCTTTAAGATAATCTAAATGGATTGCAAATCTAGTGATAGTGAGGAAGAAAAATGGTGAGATCAGGTTATGAGTTGACTTTAGAAATCTAAACAAATGCTCAAAGAAAGACAAATATCCCCTACCCAAGATGGAACATTTTCTACGAAGAATTTCAGGGGCCATTGTCGTGTCTTTCCTAGATGGATTCGCAGGCTATAACCAGATTTCTATACATCCTGATGACCAAGATAAAATTGCCTTTACTACTCCTTGGGTTACCTTCATGTACACCAATATGTCATTCGGATTGATGAATGTTGGGGCCACTTTTCAGAGGGCCATGGACATAGATTTCGTGGGAGAAAAGGACATGTTTGTCCTCATATATCTTGATGACATCACAATTTATTCCAGCAGTCATGAAGAGCACTTGAAGCATCTAAAAAGAGTATTTCTGAAGTGCAGACAGTTCAGGATTTCATTGAACCCCCGAAATTCCCATTTTTCTCTCAAGAAGGCCAACCTCCTAGGCCACATCGTTTCAGCAAAAGGTGTGAAAATTGATCCATCTCAGGTGGAAGCAATTCAAAGGTTGTCCATACCAAGGTCAAAGAAGGATATCCAATCTCTACTGGGTAAGATAAATTTTGTGAGAAGATTTATTCCAAATTTCACTGAGTTAGTGAAACATATAACTTCTATGCTAAAAAAGGGATCTGAGATAAAGTGGACAGACCATGCAAGAAGTTCATTTCAAGATATCAAACAAGCTATCATGGAACCCCCACTCTAATCAGTCTGGATTACACCAAAAACTTCTATATTTTTTTCTTTGCTTCCTATGACACGGTCGCAACAGTCTTGTTACAAAAAGATGATGAAAGTATTGATCACCCAGTGGCCTTTTTCAGTAAAACACTCAGAGATGTTGAACTAAGGTATGATCCTATAGAAAAACAAGCTTATGCTCTCATTAAGTCATTAAAAGCTTTCAAAATTTATATCCTCCATGCAAAGGTTATCGCATATGTTCTTTTATCCTCTGTGAAGGATGTTTTCGATCAGCCTGGTATTTATGGAAAGAGAGATAAATGGATCAAAAAGCTAATTGAGTTTGACATAGAAGTGAATCCCACTAAGCTGGTAAAAGGCCAAGGCCTTGCCAAGCTTTTGATGGAAAAAAACTATGATCTTTTGGACATGAATTTCATTGGGGAAAGTTCAGCAAGTTTGGATATAGAGGTAGCAGTGGAAGGACAACATAACCAGTAGGTGGCTAAGCATTTTTTTTCATGTGAGTGGTATCTAGGTATTATTCATTTTTTACAGAAGTTGGAAGTTCCTCCCGAACTTAGCATGACTCAAGCCTGAGCCCTTAAGCTTAGAGCAATTAAATTTTGCATTTATAATAATCTTTTGTATTGGAAAGGTCTTGGTGTTTTACTGCTAAGATGTTTAGACAAAGAAGAGTAAGTTGAAGTCATACATCAGTTTCACTCAAGTATTTGTGAAGGCCACCATTACTGGAAGACCACATCTCATAATATTTTAAGGTTTGGATACTGTTGGCCTTTTCTTTTTTCAGATGTGTGAGCCTTTGTGAAATCTTGTGATAAATGTCAAAGATTCACAGGAAAACAACAACTAAAATCTCTGCCTCTGAGACCTATTGTAGTGAATGGTCCTTTTCAGCAGTGGGGTCTAGATTTTATAGGCGAGATTAATCCTTCATCTAGTGGGAAGAAAAAATGGATTGTGGTAGCCACAGACTATTTTACAAAATGGATAGAGGCAATCCCCACTAGGAATGCCACTCATCAGGTTGTCATGAAATTTCTTTATGAGAACATCCTGAGCAGATTCGTTTGTCCAAAAAGGATAGTAACAGATAATGCACCATCATTTAAAGCCAATGCATTGGTTGACATGTGTAAATCAACGGGCATTCAATTGGTACATTCTACTCCCTACTACCCTTAAGGTAATGGCCTTGCAGAGTCGTCCAATAAGAGTCTAATCAGAATCATCAAAAAACTGTTGGAGGAGAATCAAAAGAGTTTGGATTCTAAACTATGGTTTTCTCTTTGGGTAGACAGAGTAACTAACAAGAAATCCATAGGAACTTCTCCATTCAAACTGGTCTATGGTACTGTTGCCATTTTCCCTATTCAGCTAGTTTTACCAGTGGGTAAATTTTTCAGGAAGAGAAAATTGAATCAAATGATATGGTAAGAAGAATGCTTGACTTGGTAGAACTGTAGCAAGTTAGAGAACAGTTGGTGGACAAATCAGAGGCTCATCAAAAGAGGATCAAGGAAACTTTTGACAGAAAGGCAAAGGTGGATGATTTTCAGGTTGGTGACTAGGTTCTGAAATGGGATTCTCTCAGACAAGATAAAGGCAAACACATCAAGTTTAAATCTTTGTGGACCGGTCCTTTCATGATAACTCAAGTGCAACACAACAACACCTTCATTCTGCAAAGTCTGGGAGGTGAAGAAATGTTTGGTGGCCTAGTTAATGGTCATTTTCTGAAACTCTATTTTATCTAAGGCTTTGGACCCTTGTCATTGTAATTTTATTTTTCAGCCTTTTGTTTTTACAAAATAACTCCATGCCCAATGGAAACACTAGTAGATAGTTTTAAATTTTCTTTTCTCAGGAAAGGCATTGGTTCTGCGGTTCTTGAAACCTCACAGGGAGTCTTTCACCCCCAATAGGAGCCAATGTTATCTCCTCAAATAAATCAATCGAGATTTTTCATTTTAGGTGATAGGGAGTCTTCTAAAAAGGTACTTTTACAATTTTTAAAGGTTCATTTTTTGAAGCTTTACCCATGTAATAAAGTTTAAATCAAAGTTCATTTAGTTTTTGTTTGATCTAATTCAAATATCAGGTTTAGGTGGCTTAGGAGAACATATCGATTGTTCATTAGCCACCGAAATACTTAGCTTTCAGAAGCTTAAATAAAGGAATCCAGGGCCATTTTAGCCACCGAAACCATTGAAGAAGGTAAACACCAAACACGTCCTATCACATGTTTCAAGATACGTGTTTGACATTTCCATTATTACACAAGCCGACGAAAGGACTGGAGAAAGAAGCGTTCATGACCAGAAAGATGATCCCACTATGATATGAGTGAATCTTTCCTGATCCCTATATCATTAAGTCATACACCAATGTACTTCCCATTGATTTCAGTTATTCGTCATGACTGCTGCACATAATAATCCATTTCTCGACACTCCTTTCAATCAATGCCATGTTCAAAATCTCTCCCTGCTATCTCAATTTTATCTTAGCCAAGCCGATTTTTGCTAAGTTTACGCAATGTAACTCTTCTCGAAATTCACTCCTTCGATCACAGGTGTGTGAAAATGTTGTGGCAAATGAATAAAGGAATGTCGACACTAACGAAGGAGATTAATGATATCGGTTACCTAGAATCACATCCCGAGGTATGTCAAATGTTCAAGGATGTAGGGTGCTACCATTTTTGCAAAAAATTACAGATTTTTCATCAGCAGGTGTTAGAGGCTTTCGCTCTCAATTTAGATGGGAAGAAAGAAATCATCGGCCAGGATGAATTCGAAATTGCTGAAGACCACATAGCCGAAGTCACAGAGCTTCCCAGGATTGGAGAGAAATGGTTTAAAACCACTGTGATGAAGAATGTTGAATTCAGGACCTACTTAAAACCAGAACATAGGGGTTTGGCTTGGAATAAAGATATTCCTATATCTTTCCTTGAAGAGAAATGGTAGCAGTTATTGAAAGTTATAATGGTTTATATAACCTGTGAAGGCCAATACAACAGGGTGATGATTTATCATTGCAAAATTATAAACCATTTGACAGCTAGAAACCCACTTAACCTTCCCTATTTCCTCCACCGAATCTTATCCAATATGGCTCATCAAGTCAAGGCCAAACCTAGTCAAGTTGCAGGTAGATTATCCCACCATAGTTTAATCAAACTGTTGGTTTGCGAGATGTTGCAAAGAAAGGGTAAAGAATGGAATTATTTCTTATTCTGGAATGATTTCTAGACTGAGGTTCAGCCAGAGGGAAAAAAGAGTCCTCATTCCAAGAAATCCTCCACTCCTAGAAGTGGAAAGAGGAGGAGAGAGCTACCTCTCCAACCCTAGTCAATCAACCCTCTCCTTCCTCTAAGTTAGGCAAAACGAAGAAGAAATTGAATTTTAACAATGAGGAAGAAGAGGCAAATGAATTCCTGGTGAACAAAAACATTATCAAACTCCCTTACACAGACTCAGAAGATGAAGAGAAGCAGTTGGAAACAGGGCATGAGGATTCAGTTACCACAGGGCCTGACAACTTTGTTTTTGTGGATATATACACAATAAGTTATGAGAACCTTCCATCACCTACTCCCAGAGAAGAAGAAGATCCACAAATTGAATAGGCCTCATCTAGCAAATGAGTGAAGCTGAATAAATCAAAAGAAATCAAGAAGCTTAAGAAGAAGTTGGCAAAGAAAGAAGTGGTTGAAAGGGTAATAAAAACCAGGTATGAAACCCTATCAAAAAACTTTGCAGAAAGCAACTCAATTTTGGAAAGACTAGCCCATGAAAACATAAAGGAGAAGAAAAAGAAAAACAAGATTCTAAAGGACTACAACAACTTATGGAGAGTAGATCAGGGTTTGAAGAAAAAGGTCAGGGATTTGAGGAAAAAAGAAATGACTTCAAAACACCAAGCTCATGCTTCTCTTGAGACCCTTGCAGAGGTAGCATTTCAGTGCAATGAACCACAAGCAACTAGTAACCCTAGAAATTTTGAGCAAGATACAGAAGCCTAAAAATATCAGTCCTGAAGCATTTTTGAGCTGAGACAAGGGTATTTTTGAAATTTTGATAATCTCAGGTTTTGGTGTCTTAGGCGAACATATCAATTGTTCATTAGCCAGTGAAAGCAGAGCTTTCGGTAGCTAATCAGCCCGAATACTATTTTCTCTAGCTACCGAAAGCACTGATAAGGCATAAAGCTAATATTTTTGCAACAATCCAAGTTTTTCTTGTTCAAAAGACTAAAAAATGGTTCCAATCAATGGAAGATAATTAATGACATCTCAATCAAGAGTTTGTTTTGGTTTTTGGGATGCTTTAAAAGACAGAAAAGGTAAACAATAGTTAGCTATTGTCAAGGATATAAGACTGTTGACTGTCAATTGGTGTCATGTTCGACTCCTTCCATATCACATGAGATCCAACAGCCTCAGAAGGCTCACTACACTTGCCAAGAACCTGAAGAACATAAGATAAGTCGAGAAGTTGGATTGATCTAGTCTACTTAGGCCAATTATCAAGTTTCTATTTTTGGAAAAATTCTATCCAGTAATCTAGGATCTGGAAACTATTTTTAAAAGACTATAAAGCCAAGAACATTTGATGAACAAGGGGTTCGATTTTGAGTTCTATAATCTACTGTTGTTGTATAAAAGACACTTTATTTAATATATTAAGCCTGTAAGATTCTTTCAATTTTTATTGTTAGACTCTCCTTCATCTTTGTCTATGCATATGAGTTGAAATTGTTCTTTTGTCAATATTTAATGGTCCCATGGTAACTATCATATTACTTTTGACTGTTAAGTAAGAATCATAAGCAATTTTTACTAGTTTGTTGACCCATCATATATATTTCCTATGTATGTTCTAGTTAACTGATTGGTTTTCTTATCCATTTGTTTTACAAACCTATCTAATAATAGCTTCTGAAGGCCTTGTATTGCATGAATATAGCTAGACTGTCTTGAAGATACAATCCAATGATTAAGATACTCATCTTGATTCAAACCCACACCTATTAATGAGAAAATAGTTACCAAAAAAATTAAGTTACCAGGCATCTCTGATATACAACATAGGAGAGTTTCCTGGAGTGCTAACAAATTGGCGTCGTTGCTGAGGAGATGACAAAATCCAACTTTGATGATAGACAAAGTTTGGACAAATGTTTGGGTTGTAACCATATATATGACGACTCGATTTGAACAAAGTGGCTCTGAGAAGAGCTCACACCAGGGAAAACCAAGAAAGACCACTGGCAACACCAGTTCTAGATCCTGAGAAGATCATCAGAAGGGGAAAAGTTTTGCAAAGACAAACTTCCAGATATTCAAGAGCATATAATCCAGGTATTTCAACAAACACATCTTATTTTATATCTAAATAACCTCTTGTCAAATCCCCTTCTGTTGAAACTTCTAGTTCTTAGAAAATTTAAATTGTGTTGGAAAGCTTGAAGGGTGAGGAGCCTTCAATTTCCTCTAATGTTATAGATTATATTTCTGAGCATGTTATTACATCCAGTTTGAGATAAGAAGTTGTAGGATCCCCTCAGGAAAAGGACTCTTCCTCTTCTTTGAATTCTTCACCAACTATGCCTATAGAGGGTGTATTCCATACTCATACCATTCTGACCATTCTTGAAGATATTTTACAAGATCTTTACTCTAAGGGTGAAGAAGACTTAGCCTTACTGCTTGGTCAGTTTTATAGAGCCTCTTATTTCCCACCTTATTCAGGAAATTTCGCCCAGGGTAGTTAGCCTACCAGTGATTCTCCTTCTTTCCTCAGTGAAATAAGACAACCATTGTTTATAGGCTCACTTATCCCATCTCAACCTTCATCTTCTGAAGTTTCTTCCTCTACATCAACCCCCAATATTTCCATGGATGTCCCTTTGACCAAGATGGAACAAATCTTAGCAAATAGGTATACCCCTCTTGTCTTGGCCAATCCCTTATCTTCCATGCCAACAGGAGATTATCATAAATATATGCCGAAGTTTATCGGATCTAGGGATTATACTGCTGAAGAACATATAGAAGCTTTCTATGCTTATGCTGAGAACATTAACATTTCAGAAGAAGATGTTTGGACCAGAATTTTTGTGTAGAGCTTGGATGGCTAAGACAGGAAGTGGTTCAAGGAACTACCAGCAAATTCAGTGATAGGTATTGAGAAGTTAGATGAGGTGTTTTTGAAACACTAGGGAGAAAGAAGAGATCTCTTGTATTACATCTATGAATTCGGAAATCTAATAAGAGAAAATGGGGAGTCAGTCTCAGACTTCACCAAAAGATTCAATAAGATGTTCGGCAAGATTCCTCTAGAGATCAAGCCAATTGATGCATCAACAAAGATCACTTACTCTTATTCCTTTGATTTAGAACTTTGTTTAATCCTTAAAGAAAGAATATCAGCCACACTCTCTTTAATGCAAGATGGTGCTCTTGAGGTTGAATCTAATATTATGGCATCTCAGAAGCTTAAAGGAAAATTTGAGAGAAAGAAGTCTTGTGCTAACCCTCCTTCTTCTTCAAATACTAAAATGGGAAATATGGCCAAGATGTTGGATAACTTAACCTCGGAAATGTCAAAATTGAAAATTTAGAGTCAGCAGCCAACAAGAATTAAAGAGTCCACTGCTTATGCTCCCAGGAATCCAAATGCATTCCCTTACATAAGGAACAACCAATAGGTTCAGTTCCTTCAGAGAGATAAGAATGTAGTTGATGATCAACGAATCATGGCCCCCTTCCAAAATGAAATTCTAGAAGAATAACATGAGCTACCCCATGAAAAATTTGAAGAAGAAGATGACATCAATTGCTTTGGGGATGAAAAAGATTCCTCCTTTTTGGCACAAGTGGATTATGAGGAATCCCAAATGGATGAAGAGATTCATGAGGCAAGTATTGAAGAATCTTTTTATCAGACAAATGATCAGCTAGGTTACAATTTAAGATCTAAGATTGCTGCTCGAAAGCCATTGCTTGCTGCTCTCAGGAAGAAGAAAGAAGTTGTTGTCAAGCAACCTGTTGCTCCTGTAAAGCAGACCTCCACTCCTGCAAAATAGCAGTAGAAGCAATTGCATCCCCAAGACAAAGAGAAATTCATCCTCAAAGCTCCTCCTAATGAGGTAAAAACTTCTGAAAGATTATCATACTCTTTCAATTTCGAATCAGAAATTCAGAAAGTAAAAATACCTATTCCATTGACTGAACTTATGAAGAATGAAATTTTCAAGTCTTCTATCCTGAAGTCCCTTGAACCAAAGACTCCTCCAGCTGCTGATTACGTAAACCTACAAGATGAAAATCCAACAGTGAATATAGGACCTATGATAGAAGACCGAGACGACTATTGGCCACGCTTCTACATATCCCTAAATATCCATGACAAGATCCTTCACAACTTCTTGCTTGATTCGGGAGCGTCACACAATCTTATGCCTAAAGCAGTGATGGATAAACTTGGGCTTGATGTCACAAAACCTTATCATCACCTCTTCTCTTTTGACTCTAGGAAATTCAAATGCCTCGGCCTTATAAAATACCTTGTTATAAACGTTTCCTAGTTGCCAATGAGAAACATGGTAATGGACGTGGTAGTGGCTGATATCCCAGACAAGTTCGGCCTCCTCTTGTCATGTTCATGGACCAAAAGGCTAGGGGGTACCTTGCAGATGGATCTTTTGTATTCCACAGTATTGGTGTTTGTAGGAGATCTAAATAGACTTTACAGAGAGAATCAACTTGCCTACATCATTAGTGATGGGAAAAATTATGTAAATCATCCCATTTATGCTTTAGACATAGACTTTGGCTCGTGCATTCTTTAAATAGATGATTCTCAGCCAACTCCTTTGCAACTCACAAAGACTTCTTATCAGTAGACTGATGAAGAGAGTATTCCCATGTGGACCATGTTCTTTGATGGTGCCAGTACCAAGGACTAAGCAGGTGCAGGTGTAGTTTTGATTTCTCCTTCGAAGGAGGCTATACATTTGTCTTTTAAGCTTGATTTCAAAACTACTAACAATATAGCAGAGTATGAGGCTTTTCTATTGGGATTAAATTCTTCCAAGGAGATGGGAATCAAAGGACTAAATTTTTTTGGAGATGTGGATCTCATCATACAACAAGTAAACAATACTTTCCAAGCAAAACATGTCAGATTGAAAGCCTACAGGGATGAGGTATGGAAAATCAGGGACTCTTTTTCCATTTTTGACATTTATTATGTACCCAGAGCTATGAATCATCTTGTTGATTCCCTTTCTATTTCAGCCAGTATGTTTATTCCTCCCATGCCTCCCAGACTCAATTATGAAATCCATGTCAAATATAAACCATCTCTACCCAACAATATTAAATATTGGAAAGTTTTTGAAGATGATGATGAGCTTATTATATTTCTCCAGGTGGTAGATGAATTTTTTGATATGCATATTGACTAGAAAAATCAAAATGTAGAGGAATCCAAGAAGCCTAACCTAAAAAGAAAAATGGGTTAGCATGATATTGTTTAGCTGCCCAACAATTATATACCTTGGGGTTTGGTGCCTCTTGAGAAGATTTTTGATCATAACGATGTCCCTTACAAACTGATAAGAAGGAGAAATATCATGTTTTCCATGAGCACAATATAGGAATCCAAAATCATCATAAGCTCATAAACATGTCCGTCGAATTAACCATTGATCAGAAGTCTGAATATTGCAGCATTATGAAGGAATTTGTTGATGTTTTTGCTTGGAAATACAGTGATCTGAAAACCTATGACCCTGAGGTCATTCAACATAAGATTTCCTTCGAGAAAGACACCATCCCTTTCAAACAGAAACTGAGACCTATCAGTCCTCTTCTATTACCTATAATTGAAAGAGAAATAAGAAAACTTCTTGATGCCAAAATTATAATCCCTTTAAGATACTCTAAATGGATTGTAAATCTAGTGATAGTGAGAAAGAAAAATGGTGAGATAAGTTTATGTGTTGACGTTATAAATATAAACAAATTCTTAAATAAAGACAACTATGCCCTACCCAAGATGGAACATTCTCTGCAAAGAATTTCATGGGCCACTGTCATGTCTTTCCTAGATGGTTTCTCAAGATATAACTAGATTTCTATACATCCTGATGACCAAGAGAAAACTCCCTTTACTACTCCTTGGGGCACCTTCATGTACGCCAAGATGCCATTCGGATTGGTGAATGCCAGGGCAACTTTTCAGAGGGCCATGGACATAGCTTTCATGGGAGAAAAGGACAAGTTTGTCCTCATCTATCTTGATGACATCACAGTTTATTATAGCAGTCATGCAGAGCACCTGAAGCATATGAAAAGAGTATTTTTGAAGTGCATACAATTCAAGATTTCATTGAACCCCCAAAAGTCCCATTTTTCTCTCAAGAATGGCGATCTCCTAGGCCACATCGTTTCAGCAGAAGGTGTGAAAATTGATCCAGCTCGGGTGGAAGCAATTCAGAGGTTCTCCATACCAAGGTCAAAGAAGTATATCCAATCTCTACTCAGTAAGATAAATTTTGTCAGAAGATTTATTCCAGATTTCGTTGAGTTAGTGAAACACATAAATTCTATGCTAAAAAAGGGATCCAAGATAAAGTGTACAAACAATGCAAGAAGTTCATTTCAGGATATAGAATAGGCTATTATGGAATCCCCCACTCTAATCAATTTGGATTACACCAAAAACTTCTATATTTTTTCCTTTGCTTCCTATGACATGGTGGCAACAATCTTGTTACAAAAAGATGATGAAAGTCTTGATCACCCAGTGGCCTTCTTTAGAAAAACACTCAGAGATGCTGAACTAAGGTATGATCCTATAGAAAACCAATCTTATGCTCTCATTAAGTCATTAAAATATTTCATAATTTATATACTACATGCAAAGGTTATCGCCTATGTTCTTTTATCCTCTGTGAAGGATGTTTTGACTCAGCCTGATATTAATGGAAAAAGAGATAAATGGATCGCAAAGCTAATTGATTTCAACATAGAAGTGAATCCCACTAAGCTGGTAAAAGGCCAAGGCCTTGCCAAGATTTTGACGGAAGAAAAATGTGATCTTTTGGACATGAATTTCATTGGGGAAAGTTCAGCAAGTTTGCAGACATAGGTAATAGCAGAAGGACAACATAACAACCAACAGGTGACCGAGCATTTTTTTTCATGTGAGTGGCATTCAGTTATTATTCATTTTTTATAGAATTTGGAAGTTCCTCCTAAACTTAGCATGACTCAAGCCCGATCCCTTAAGCTCAGAGAAATTAAATTTTTCATTTATAATAATCTTTTGCATTGGAAATATCCCATTGGTTTACTACTAATATGTTTAGATAAAGAAGAGTCATTTGAAGTCATACATCAGTTTCACTCAATTATTTGTGGAGGACACCATTACTGGAAGACCACAACTCATAATATTTTAAGGGTTGGATACTATTTTCCTTTTCTTTTTTCAGATCTGTGCGCCTTTGTGAAATCTTGTGATAAATGTCAAAGATTCACAGGAAAACATCAACTAAAATCTCTGCCCCTGAGACCTATTGTAGTGAATGGTCCTTTTCAGCAGTGGGGTCTAGATTTTATAGGCGAGATTAATCCTTCATTTAGTGGTTAGGACAAATGGATCTTGGTAGCCACTGACTATTTTACAAAATGGATAAAGGCAATCCCCACTAGGAATTCCACTCATTGGGTCATCATGGAATTTCTTTATGAGAACATCCTGAGAAGATATGGTTTCCCAAAAAGGATAGTAATAGATAATGCAGTTGTTGATTAAGGTTGGTTGTCATTGATGTCAACCCTTGAAGAAAGACCCATAGCACAAAGGTTTGGGTAATGAACCTAATAGTGTTTGATGTAAATATGACTCATTATTGTTTTTTCATGGTTGATAAGAAGTAAATATGGATGAACTCCAAAGTGGTCCCCTTATGGTGAAAGCCCTCACGGGAAGACGCTTTGTGGAGTAAGATGACCCATGCTTAATTGTGGAATAATGAGATGAATGAAATTAAATTTGTCAGGGAAAATATCCTATATGGATAGTTCCTGTCATGTCATTTCTGGTGGTATGTCGAATGTCACATAATTCCTCACGGTTAGAGAGTTATGGCCATGAGAAGGTGGAGACCCCAGGTTTGGGTAATGGACCCAAGTTTGTTTGATGGGTAATGGTATGAGTTATGATATATTTTCAGATAATACTATTCTATATGGATAGTACCTTTCATGCCATTTTTAGTGGTATGTAGAACGTCACATAACTCCTCACGGTTTGAGAGTTATGGCCTTACGAAGTTGGAGGACCCTCATATGTCATCTAGAAGCCCCAAAAGGTCTAAGTAATAAAAGTGGTTTAAGAGATTTTAAAAGGTAAATAATAAAGTGAAGTGATGAGTGTATTATAATTCAAAGTGAATACACAATAAATTATTTCAATATTAATTTTAATGGAGAAATTAGAAGTGGACCCAACCCTAAAATAAGGAAAGTGGGGCCAAGCGACCTAGAAGATGTTTTTAAGGAAGCTACATGGAGAGTATAAATAAAAGGAAAGGCTCTCTCATTTGAATCACACTTGAGCATATTGAATATCTATAGGTGTCTGAGGTTTACAAATGATATCTAAGCTGAAATTCTGAGGAAAGTGAAGAAAGGAAGGCCGAAATGCAAGGAAGGATAAATTCTTTTGATGGTTCTTTCTAAGGTGAGAAAACATATCCAAGTATCTGTGGTTAAAAATTCAGCTTGTGGGTCGTTGTATTTTGGGAGTTACACTCTGTGGAAAATAGGGTTTGTGGCCAGTCCTGAAACTAGTCAAAATCAGGTGTTTCGGGTAAAAACGTCATTACTTATTCATAACACATCCAAATTCAGTGAGACCAAATGTGTTGGTTAGGGTATAGTATGTAGTATGTTTTTTAATAGGTTCAAATAATTTCATAAAATATTGTGTGTGGAGCACGCTCTACAAGGTCGCTCTCTAGAATAAGCCAGAATTCAGCAAGGTTTGTCATTTTTGCTATAACTCCTTTTCTGAGAGGTTCCAAGTAGTTCCACTTGGATGAATTGCATAAAACACACTGAAGAAAATTTTGTATCTGTTTCAAATCTTTATACATTACATGTTCAAAGTTATGATTACTTCAAGTTAGGGTTTTTGACTAATCCAAAACTAGACATGTGAGACTAAAGAAAAGTTTGATGAAAATTCTAGTATCTTGTTTTCAAAGTTAAGGAAGGTTTGCAGAAATGTGATAATATACACTAGGTCTATTACAGAGCTACAAAGCATATTTGGATGATAAAATTGATGAGGGATTTTAGTTGTGGCACATATTGAGTACATGGTTGAGACAAGTAGTTGATGAGTTGACACATACATGAAGTGTATAGTTGATGATGTGGGTAAATATTGATGATTCATAGTTTATGAGTAGTTGACAGATGATTGGAACATACTTGGTACATGGTTGGATTCACTTGGTTATGGTACAGGTTGATTACAGGTTGGTGCATGGTTGATGCACTTGTTTATGGTACAGGTTGATTACAGGTTGATTACAGGTTTAGGTACAGGTTGATGCATGGTTCAGAATTATTGGTACAGGTTTATAGCAATATATCTCATAGTGATAGTGTGACATTGGTTCCATCATTCTACTTCTACTTCAAGGTTGCAGGACAGGGCAAGGACAGGTGGTTGTAGCCACCTTCCGGTTGTAGCCAGAGAACATAGGGGGTTGTAGCCTCCTTCTAGTTGTAGCCAGAGAATTTGGGATTTGAAGATTCCCTCAGGTTGTATCCTAAGAAACTAGGGTGTTGGATCCTCCTTCCAATTGCAGCTGGAAAACAAAGAAATTTGGTGCTTCCAATGAATGTAATTCTTCAAGACATATAAGAAAAGGAATTTTCTGGTTTTCTCCGTATTTGTGTTTCCACGTAAAACACTGGTGTACTGTTCATGTGTGTGATTGTTTATTTATTACTGCTCATTATTGGATAATAATTCTACATTGATATAAAATTTGAAGAAAAAGGATTATAATTACGTTATTACTGATTCACCCCCCCTCTCAGTAATCCAACAATTGGTATCAGAGAAGGTTCCTTCATAAATGAGTTTAACCACTAGAAGGTAGATCATGGAGAGTACCAACTCGTATAAAAATGGAATACCACAGTTTGATGGACAAAAGTATTCTTTTTGGAGCATAAGGATGAAGGAATATATACAGGCACAGGGATTTCAAGTTTGGGAATCAATTGTAGATGGATACACAACACCAACAGTTCCACCAACAACTGACAAAGCAGTGAAACTCAGTGAGAATTATTTCAAAGTCATAAATGCACTTTTGAATGGTCTCAGTGATACGGTATTCACCAAAGTTGCACATTGTAAATATGCTAAAGAGATTTGGGACAAGCTTTGAAATATTTATAAAGGAGATTCAAAAGTCAAAACAACAAATCTTCAAACTTACAGCGGTCAGTTTGAACAACTAAAAATGAAGGAAGATTAAGATATCACAGCCTACTTCTTACGAGTTGATGAAACAGTGAATGCAATCATAGGACTGGGAGAAGAAATCGAAGAATCTGTAATTGTTCAAAAGGTACTAAGATCTCTTCCTATGAGATTCAACCCTAATATATCGACACTAGAAGAAAGATCGGATCTAAACTCAATAAGCATGGACGAACTATATGGAATCTTCACAACATATGAGTTGAGAACTGAACAGGAAAATCCAGATGTAAAAGAAGAAGCCTTCAAAGCATCCAAAAGATCAAAGAAAAATAAAAATGAACAAGAATAATATAGCAGCAGTAATGACATCTCAGAAGATGATGAAGAAGTGGCCAACTTTGTCAAAAGACTGAACAAGGGAACCCATGGTAGGTACAGAGGTAAGCTTCCTTTAATTTGTTTTAATTGTGATGGTATTGGTCATTTTTCTAACAAATGTCTCATAAGAAAAAGAGAATGATGAAGGTTACTCAAAAGACAGACAAACATATAAAGGTAAAAGAACTACAAAGAAAGTTTTCAAGAAAAACTTTTGCACCAAAGAAGACATATCATCATCAAATGAAGATGAAGTCAGTGATAGTGAAACAGGGAGAGTTCTATTCATGGCAGTAGAAGACTCTGATAAAGAAGACCTTGAAGAAGAATATGAAGAAGAAATTGAAGAGGCAGAAGTTGACTTCCGAGAAGAATTAATGAGTGCCATAGAAGTTATCAGAAGAGAAAAGAAGAAAAACAAGAAAATACAAGCAGAACTAGATAAGAAAAAAGACACTCAAGAAGTAGAACAAATGATTACAAAATTTAATGTTCAAATAAAAGAAGATAAAATAATTGAAGAAGCACTCAAAGAACAGCTAGAAGGAAAGGACGGGATCATTGGAAACCTGGAAGCAAAGATTGTCACACTAAGAAAGGATATTCAAAAGAAAAATATGCAGAATAGCTCAAAAGTTCTGGAAAGGATATTCAAAAGAAAAAATATGCAGAATAGCTCAAAAGTTCTGATGACATTATTAGCAACAAAAAATCTTATCTTCTGACAAGTCCGGACTCTTTGACAATCAAACGTAAAGGGATCAAGATCCAAAACAACGCAGCAAGAAACAAATCCAAAAGGTATGCAGAAACAATCGTGCTGGCGCAAAAGATACATAGGAAGATTACAGGACAATTTCTCCAATCGAAGATCTCGGGATTTTTGAATCAACAATAGATAGACATGACTCAAAAAGAAGAAGGATTCATAAGAGAACCTCCTTCATAAGATCTTCAACCACTGCATCGTAAACCATATTTTTGGTTTATTTTATGCTTGTAATAATTTTGGACATAAAGTCAAATTCAAGAGCTAACAATAGGAACAACAATAACTACTTTGAGAGCCATACACAGAAAGATCTAAGAAGACCTAGTGAAACACGCAGAAGAAGCTACAATAGGTCTCAATCCTTTGAGAACTAAAGTGAACAGCTATAAATGTAACAATTTTGGACACATGGCCAAAATTGCACGACAACCTCCCAAAGAACCTCCTCAATAGAGTCACAAACAAGCACCTCAAAAAATGACATGGATAAAAAAGATCAAGATAGCACGAAGAATGCACGCTTCTGCATAAGCTAGACAAGAAACGTGGTTGGTATGTTGACACGGGATGTTCAAAACACATGACGTGATAGAGACAAGTTTCTTACATTAAGGAGAGGAAAGAGATGGATCAATAATATCCTTTGGAAATGATGATTCATCCAAAATCATTGGAAAAGGTACGGTCCGAATTAGAACACAAATGAAAAAGGAAGAAAATGTTCTACTAGGTAGAAGATATGAAAAATAATCTTTAAGTGTGGACTAAATGTGTGAACAAGGTCATAAAGTTACTTCGATTCACAAAAGTGTGAGATAAGAAAAGAAGGTTCGTGGAAATTGGTCGCCACAACCGCAAGAACTTCAAGCAACATATATATGTTAAGAGAAATTGAAAATGAAAGTGTTGTCTAGGAAAGGAAGATGAAAGTTGGCTATGGCACGGGTTAATCGGGTCACATGCATTTTGATAACCTTGTCCAAGTCGACAAAAGAGAAGTAGAGAAATTCCCCATATCACCAAACCAACAAACACTTACGCAAGTTACTGGCCAACAATGAAAGAAAACAAAGACCGTGTTCAAATCAAAGGAATTAACAACAAAACCACTAGAAATTCCTTGTGCATACTGATCTGGTGGGACCAACTACAACAAAAGTCTTAAAGGGCAAGATATTTTATGTTATTATTGGATGATTATACAAGAATGACTCATACTTTGTTTTCTCAAGAACAAATCAAGCTTTTGAAAATTTCAAGATCTACAAGGAAATGGTTGAAAATGAGATGGATTCAAGAATCAAATGTTTAAGATCGGATAATGGAGGAGAATCTACCTAAAAATTCTATAGGACTACCAACAATCATGGAATAAAAGCAGCTCTTTCATCGCTAGACACCCTACAACAAAATGAGCTCGTTGAAAGAAAGAATAGGATGGTAAAAGAAATGGCTCGAAAAATGATAAATGATTCAAAGTTGATAGATATTTATTGGACACGGCAAAGGCATAAGGTAGTTCATATTCGAAACAGAGTAATGCTCAAAACAACATTGATAAAACTCCATATGAGCTATGTAAGGAAGACCAAAGAAATGTGAAGAACTTCGTAGTTTTGTGCCAAATGCTACATCAAAAGAGAAGATGAAGAATGGAAAAGTTTCTGAACTTCAGTGGACAAAGCAACACTGTTGGTTACTCAAGTACAAGGAAAGCATGGCTGGCATTACAATCTAAGATTAAACAAAGTTGTGGAAATAATCAACCTAACAATTCGATGAAACATGCACAAATTTAATCAAAGAAAGAAGAAAACAAATCAATGGAACAACTTTGAAGAAGAAGATGAAAAAGAAGAAGAAGAGGAAGATGAAGATGAAGATGAAGAGAATCACGAAGAAGAGCAAAGTTCAACAAGTATCTCCAAAGACACTCCAGCAAACGAGTACGTAAGAATCATTATTCACATCGACATGGAAACAAAGATGCAGGAGTTGAGACTAGAAGAAAAACTGGTTCACCGTAACAAACACACACCTAGTACTCTTATATATACAATTGAACCAAACTGCTTTGAAGAAGCCATCAAGGATGAATTTTGGAATAAGGCCATGGATGAAGAATTGGATCTTAATAGAGAAAAATGACACTTTGGGAATTGGTTCCAAGACAAAAATGCTAACGATCGACACAAAATGGGTTTTCGTGAATAAATTGAATGAAGATGGACAAAGTTACAAGGAACAAAGCTAGATTGGTATGTAAAGGATATGCACGAGATTGAAGGAATCACTTTGAAGAGACATTTTCCAGCTAGAATGGAAGCAATATATTTGCTTTTAGCTTATGCATGCCCAAAATACTGTTAAAGTATACCCATTGATGTAAATCATCTTTCTCTCGAATGGGGAACTTGAAGAAGAAGTCTACATTGAACAAACCGAAGGATTTCAAATAATAGAGAACACGTGACTATTTGTTTCATATTAAGAGAATGTCTTGTATGGTCTAAAATAGTCTTCTAGAGCATGGTACTCCAAATCGGATAAGTATCTGCAGTAGGGTGGTTCATAAAAGGAAGTGCAGAGAACAACCTCCACATCAAGGTAATATTTTATTAATTGAAGTTTATGTTGATTATTATTATTTTGGTAGTGATGATGACAAAGTTATGCCTAAATTTGCAAAAAGACATGCGAGTGAATTTGAGTCGCCATTACTTGGAGAACTATCCTTCTTTCCTGGGAGTTCGACATCAAAACAACAACCAAGGAATTTTTTATTTCAAACCAACTATATTAGAGAAATGCTAAAGAGGTTCGGGAATGAAGATTGCAAACCATCTATCACTCCCATGCAAACCAAATTGTAAGTGGAGCAAAGATTATGATTCAAAGTATACAGATCATAGGTAGTATAGGTCAATGATTGGAAATTTATTTTATGTGACAACTTCCAGACCAGGTGTGATGCAGGTAGTTGTTCAGGTGGCATGATTTCATGAAAGACCAAAGGAATCACATGTATTAGAAGTACAGTGATCTTCAGACATTTCAAAGGAACAAAAGAGTTTGATTATGGTAATCCAAAAGGAAAAGATCTATCAATTATGGCATACACATATGCAGACATTAAGTAATGTTGTATTGATGACCAACTAAGCACCAATGGAGAAGCGTTCCACTTAGGTGAGTGTTTGGCATCATGGTTAAGAAAGAAATAGTCTTCAGTATCGTTGTCCACTACAGAAGCTGAGCATATTGCATAAGAAACATGTTATACATAGGTTTTTTGGATGAATCAAACTTTGACATATATATAGGGTTGAGTATGATGAGCCCATTCCAATATATTGCGATAATACAAGTGCCATCAAGATCTCAAAAAACTCGCGATGCACCTCAAGACTAAGCACATTCCAACGGGCATCACTCTTCTACAGGAACAAGTTTCATAAAAGAACATCAAAGTTGATTATGTGGGAACAAAAGAACAAGTGGAAGATTATCTTTACAAAACCACTTCCCACCTGAAGCCTTTGAACATATTCGCCAAATACTTGGAGTTATTTCTACCCAAAAATAAATGCTTTTCAATTCTTATCTTATATGTCTTAGATGGTACATGAGGAAGCACCATAAGAGTATCACCAATGGGGAGTAAAAGCGATATGATTTCAAGAAAGAACGAGTGTTGCCATCAATGCCAAAGGAGATTGTTACTAAGGTTATTGTCATTGATGTCAACCCTTGAAGAAAGACCCATAGCACAGTTGTTTGGGTAATGGACCCAATAGTGTTTGATGTAAATAAGGACTCATTATTGTTTTGTCATGGTTTATAAGAAGTGCAAATGGATTTAGAACTCAAAGTGGTCTCCTTATGGTGAAATCCCCTGGGAAGACATTAATTCTGTGGAGTAAGAGAACCCATGTTTAATTGTGGAATAATGAGAGAAGGAAAGTGAATTTGTCGTGAAAATATCCTAGATGATAGTTCTTTGTCATGTCATTTCCGCTGGTATGGAACGTCACATAATCCCTCAATGTTAGAGAGTTGGCCATGAGAAGTTGGAGATCACCCCAGGTTTGGGTAATGGAGCCAAGCTTGTTTGATGGCACGGTATGAGTTATGATATACTAGACAATACTATTCTCTATATGGATAGTGTACATGCTCATGCCATTTTAGTGGTGTATAGAACATCACATAACTCCTCAAGCTTAGAGAGTTATGGCTCAATGGGGTTAGGGGACCCCTATGTCATCTAGAAGCCCCAAAAGGTCAAAGTAATCAAAGTGGTTTAAGAGGATTTGAAAAGGTAAATAATAAGTGATGTGATGAGTGTATTATAATTCAAAGTATCACAAAATAAATTATTTCAATAATAATTTTTACTGAGAAATGAAGTGGACCCAACCCCAAGGGAAAGTAAATAAGTGACCCAGAAGATGTTTTAAGGAAGATACTTGGAGATTATAAATAAGAGGAAATACTCTGAACTCACACCTAAGCATATTGAATATCTATAGGTGTCCGAGTGGTTTTACAAATGATATCTAAGACGAATTGAGGAAAGCTTAAGAAAAGAAGGTCAAATGCAAGGAAGGGATAAATTATTTTGATGGTGTTTTCTAAGGTGAGAAAACAAATCCAAGTATCTCGTGGTTAAAAATTCATCCTATGGGTCGTTGTATTTTGGGAGTTACACCTTGTGGAAAATAGGGTTTGTGGGTCACCCTAAACTAGTCAAAAATCGTGTTTGGGTAAAAAACGTCATAACTTCTTCATAACACATCCAAATCTCGAGACCAAATGTGTTGGTTAGGTACAATATTTACATGCGTTTTAACAACAGTTCCAAATCATTTCATCAAATATTTTGTGCGGGGCACACCTACAAGCTCGATCTCTCTAGAATGTCAATCTCGTAAAGAAGATTTGTCATCATTTTGCTATAACTCCTTTTTGAGAGGTTCCAAGTAGTGCCATCACTTGAGTGGAATTCGTATAGAACGACCGAAGAAAATTGTGTATTAGTTTTATATCTTATACATTACATGTTCAAATTTATTATTACTTCAATTTTAGGGTTGTTGACTAATCCAAAACTAGGCATGTGAGACTAAAGAAAAGTTTGATGAAAATGCTAGCATCTTATTTTTTGGTAAAGTTAAGGAAGGTTTGCGTGAATGTGATAATATACACCGTGTCTATTACAAAGCTACAAAAGCATATTTCAGGCTGATAAAATTGGTGAGGTATTTGGTTGTGGCAACATGTTGAGTAAGCATGGTTGAGACAAGTAGTTGATGAGTTGACACATACATGAAGCGGCAGTTTGATGATGTTGGTAAATATTGATGATTTATAGTTTATGAGAAGTTGACACATGATTGGAACATACTTGGCATTACGGTTGCATTTTAATCTGGTTATGGTACGGTGTTGATTTATGAAGCCGGCGCCGGTTGGATGCGCTGTTTGCGGTAACAAAGTTGATTAATGCGCTTAGGGTACGTTGGATGCATGGTTCTAATTTATTAAAGTTTTGCACGTGCGATATCTCATAGCGGATGTGTGACATTGGTTCACCATTCTTACTCTACTCGTGGTTGCGGACAAGTGCGACGTATGGACAGCCACCTTCCTCGTTGTAGCCGTGAGAACATAGTCGTAGTTCCTTCTAGTCTTTTATCCGTAAATTGAGTTGAAGATTCCCCGTTGTATCCTGAAGAAACTAGGTGTTGTATCCTCCTCCACTGTGGTAAAATGTTCAAAAAGAATTTGGTGCTTCCAATGAATGTAATCTTCAAGACATAAGAAAAAAAATCTTCACTTTAGGAGCCTCGATTTGTGTTTCCATGTGTTCGCATCAGTGTAATCGTGCGGCATGTGTGTGATTGTTTATTTATTACTTCTCATTATTGGATAATAATTCTACATTGATATAACATTTGAAGAAAAAGGATTATAATTACGTTATTACTGATTCATCCCCCCTCTCAGTAATCCAATAGCAGCAACCTTCAAAGCCGATGCATTGGTTGACATGTGTAAATAAATGGGCATTCAATTGGTACATTCTACTCCCTACTACCCTCAAGGTAATGGCCTTGCAGAGTCGTCCAATAAAAGTCTAATCAGAATCATCAAAAAGCTATTGGAGGAGAATCAAAAGAGTTGGGATTCTAAACTAAAGTTTTCTCTTTGGGCAGACAAAGTAACTAACAAGAAATCCATAGGAACTTCTCCCTTCAAACTGGTCTATGGTACTGATGCCATTTTCCCTATTCAGATAGTCTTACCAATGGCTAAATTTTTCAGGAAGAGAAAACCGAATCAAATGAGATGGTAAGAAGAAGCTTGACTTGGTAGAAATGCAGTAGGTCAGAGAACAATTGGTGGACAAATCAGAGGATCATCAAAAGAGGATCAGGGATACTTTTGACAGAAAAGGAAAGGTGGATGATTTTCAGGTTGGTGACTGGGTTCTAAAATGGGACGCCTTCAGATAAGATAAAGGCAAACATGACAAGTTTCACTCTTTGTGGATCGTTCCTTTCATGATAACTCAAGTACAACACAACAACACCTTCATTCTGCAATGTCTGGGAGGTGATGAAATGGTTGGTCACCTAGTTAACGAGTTTTTTCTAAAACTCTATTTTATCTAAGGCTTTGGAGCCTTGTCATTGTAATTTTATTTTTCAACTTTTTGTTTTTACAGAATAACTCCATGCCCGATGGAAACACTAGTAGATAGTTTAAAATTTTCTTTTCTCAGGAAAGGCACTGGTTCTGCGGTTCTTGAAACCTCACAGGGAGGATTTCACTCCCAATAGGAGCCAGTATTATCTCCTCAAATAAATCAATCAAGATTTTTCATTTTAGGTGATAGGGAGTCTTTTGAAAAGGTACTTTTTAAATTTGTAAAGGTTCATTTTTTGAATCTTTACCCATGTAATAAAGTTTAAATAAAAGTTCATTTATTTTTTGTTTGATCTAATTCAAATCTCAGGTTTCGATGGCTTAGGTGAACATATTGATTGTTCATTAGCCATCGAAAGCCTTAGCTTTCAGAAGCTTAAATAAAGGAATCCAGGGCCATTTTAGCCATCGAAACCATTGAAGCAGGTAAATACCAAACACGTCCTATCACACGTTTCAAAACATGGGTTCGACGTTTCCATGACT
Source organism: Picea sitchensis (assembly GCA_010110895.2). NCBI lineage: Eukaryota > Viridiplantae > Streptophyta > Pinopsida > Pinales > Pinaceae > Picea > Picea sitchensis. The sequence goes on along the minus strand of SNQJ01S0001144.1, from coordinate 246,708 downwards.
GCACAAGCCGCCAAAAGGATTGGAGAAAGAACCATTCACGATCGGAAAGCTGATCCCACTGTGATATGAGCAATCTTTCCTGATCTCTATAGCATTAAGTCATACGCCGATGTACTTCCCATTGATTTTAGTTATTCGCCATGACTGTTGCACATAATCAATTGTTTCTCCGCACTCCTTGCAATCACTGCCACATTCAGAATATCTCCCACATTATCTCAATTTTATCTTAGTCGAGTCTATTTTCGCTAAGTTTACGCAGTGTAACTCTTCCCGAAATCCACTCCTTCGATCACAGATGTGCGAAAATGTCGTGGCAAATGAAGAAAGGAACGTCGACACTGAGGAAGGAGCTTAACGATATCGGTTACCTAGAATCACATCTTGAGGTATGTCAAATTTTTAAGGATGCAGGGTGCTACAATTTTTGAAAACAATTACAGAGTTTTCATCAGCAGGTGGAAGAGGCTTTCACTCTCAATTTCGATGGGAAGAAAGCAATCATCGGTTGGGATGAATTCGAAATTGATTAATCCCTCATAGCCGAGGTCACAGAGCTTCCCACGACTGGAGAGAAATGGTTTTAAACCACTATGATTAAGAATGTTGAATTCAGGACCTACTTAAAACTAGAACACAAGGAGTTTGGTTTGGAAGAAAGATATTTATGTATCTTTCCCTGAAGAGAAATGGCAATAGTTATTGAAAGCTATAATGGTTTATATAACCTGTGAAGGGTGATACAATAGGGTGATGATTTATCATTTCAAACTTATAAACCATTTGAAAAGTAGAAACCCACTTAACCTTCCCTATTTCCTCCACTGAAGCTTATCCAAGATGGCTCATCAACTCAAGGCTAAACCTAGTCAAGTTGTAGGTATATTATGCCACCATAGTTTAATCAAGCTATTGGTTTGTGAGTTGTTTCAAAGAAAGGGTTAACAATGGAATTATTTCTTATTCTAGAATGATTTCTAGTTTGAGGTTCATCCAGAGTGAAAAAAGAGTCCTCATTCCAAGAAATCCTCCATTCCTAGATGTGGAAAGAGGAGGAGAGGAGATATCTCTCCAACCTAGTCAATCAACCCTCTCCTTCCTCTAAGCTGGAAAAAATGAAGAAGAAATTGAATTTTAACAGTGAGGAAGAAGAGGTAAATGAATTCCCAGTGAACAAAAACATTCTCAATCTCCCTTACACACACTCAGAAGATGAAGAGAAGCAGTTGGAAACATGGCATGAGGATTCGGTTACCACAGGGCGTGAAAACTCTTTTTTTGTGGATATATACACAACAAGTTATGACAACCTTCCATCACCTACTCCTAGAGAAGAACAAGAGCCACGAATTTCATAGGCCTCATCTAGCAAACCGGTGAAGCCGAATAAAAAAAAATAAAATGAAGAAGCTTAAGAAGATGTTGGTCGAGCAAGAAGTGCTTGAAAGGGTAATAAAAACCAGGTATGAAACCCTATCAAAAAACTTTGCAAAAACAAACTCAGCTTTGGAAAGACTATCCCATGAAATCATAAAGGAGAAGAAACAAAAAAACAAGATTGTAAAGCACTACAATAGCTTATGGGGAGTAGCTCAGGGTTTGAAGAAAAAGGTCAGGGATTTGAGGAAAAAAGCAATGACTTCAAAACACCAAGCTCATGCTTCTCTTGAGACCCTTGCAAAGGTAGCAGTTCAGTGCAATGAACTAGAAGCAACCAGTAACCCTACAAATTTTGAGCAAGATACAAAAGCCTAAAAAGATCAGTCCTGAGGCGTTTTTGAGCTGAGATAAGGGTATTTATGAAATTTTGATAATCTCAGGTTTCGGTGGCTTAGGCGAACATATAAATTGTTCATTAGCCACCGAAAGTAGAGATTTTGTAGCTAATCGGCCCAAACACTATTTTCTCTAACTACCTAAAGCACTAATAAGGCAGAAAGCTAATGTTTTTGCACAGATCCAAGTTTTTCTTGTTCAAAAGACTAAAAAATGGTTCCAATCAATGGAAGATAATTAATGACATCTCAATCAAGAGTTTGTTTTCATTTTTGAGATGCTTTAAAAGACATAAAAGGTAAACAACGATTAGCTATTGTCAAGGATATAAGACTATTAACTGTCAACAGCTATCAAATTTGACTCCTTCCATATCACATGAGACCTAGAAGCCTCAGAAGGCTCACTACACTTGCCATGAACCTGAAGAACATAATACAAGTTGAGAAGTTGGATTGATCTAGTCTACTTAGGCCAATTATTGAGTTTCTATTTTTTGCAAAATTTGATCCAGTAATCTAGGATCTGGAAACTGTTTGTAAAAGGCTATAAAGCCAAGAATATTTGATGAACAAGGGGTTTGATTTTGAGTTCTATAATCTATTGTTGTTGTATAAAAGACACTTTCTTCGGTATATTAAGCCTGCAAGCTTCTTTCATTTGTTATTGTCAGACTCTCCTTCATCTTTGTCTATGCATATGAGTTGAAATTGTTCTTTTGTCTATGTTTAATGGTCCCATGGTAATTGTCATCTTTCTTTTGACTTTTAAGCAAGAGTCATAAGCATTTTTGACTAGTTTGTTGACCCATCATATATATTTCCTATGTATGTTCTCGTTAACTAATTGGTTTTCTTATCCATTTATTTTACAAACCTATCTGATAATAGCTTCTCAAGGCCTTGTATTGCATGAATATAGCTAGAATGTCTTGACGATACAATCCAGTGATTAAGATATTCATCTTGATCCAAACCCACACCTATTATTGAGAAAATAGTTACCAAAAATATTAAGTTACCAGGCATCTCTGATATACAACCTAGGAGAGTTTCCTGGAGTGCTAACAATATGAACTCACTAAAAGAAATCAAGTAGAGGAACTGAAATTCGTGATGAAGAACAATGTATGTAAAACTTATGAATGAAAGCATTACGAGATCTAGAACTAGAGGTTTGCCTAGATGGAGGGAGAAGACTATGATGATTACTTGTTCCAATAAACTAGACTTATCTCTACATGAGTCATTATATCATCCGCAACATCCATGAGTTGGAATTCTACATCAGATGAATGCAAAGAATGTTCTCCAAAGAAATTAAATAAAGATCATATGAAGAGAAATCTCAAGACGTTGAGACATACCAGAAAGAGACCCTTGTATGTAGATAGAAGAAGATAACTTGGTGGAGAACCTCCAGTGCACAACAAAAGCATGGTGAAGATTTCCTATAACATCAAGATGATTACTCAGAAGATCAGATCTCATGATGATAGAAGAAGTGCCACATGGATATATTCTAGTTTTTCCAACAATGATATACTCTATTGTTCAGAGCTACATGAAGCCTTCATAGTCTTCCAGACTAAAGTAAATTTGAAATCAAGAATTATATTATCCATGATGATGTCCAAAAAGGAGAGAGTGGTTCTCCAATACATATCTCCACAGATGAGTAGATAAACAGATATTTTGGTAAAGCTTCTATCCAAGATGAAAGAGTTTACGTAATCAAGTTGGAGCTTGTGGAAATGAATTCCTTATTGAAAAAGGAAGAGATGACTCCCAGGTTGGGAGGGAGCACTGAAAATATTACTGAAAACATTCATTTTCAAGATTGAAAAATAGTCCATCTTGGACAGATGCTTTCATGTTAGGAAAGTGGATTGAAATTTCTGACGGACAATGATTTCCCATTGTGGTTAACATGGGAAATGGTCCAAATTGTTGATGTATCATAGACAATGAATTCCCATTGTGGTTAACATGGGGAGTGGTCTAGGGAAGTCTCTCTTCTTGAGGGTTACTCAAGAAGACTGGCCTGCCTCTCCGGACAACGATTTCTCATTGTGGTTAACATGAGGAATGGTCTGTTTTGGAGGTTGATATAGGATAGTATTTTCCTCTTGTGGTTAACAGAGGAAATGGTACGGACAATCATTCCTTAGGGTTTATACATTCTCTCCAGGGTGCACTTTGATTAGTGTAGGAGGAATGGCCTAGGGTGGAGAATGGTCCAGGCTCAGCAATCAGGGATAGACATTCCGTAGGGTTTATACATTCTCTCAAGGGTGCACTTTGATTAGTGTAGGAGGAATTTCTCAGGGTGAGGAATGGTCTAGGCTTAGAAATAAAAAACAATCATTCTTCCTTTTTTGAGAAGAATAGGGTAGATATTCCATTGTTAATGTTCTACACTGAGGGCATATATTCTTTCAGATCTCACATATGTGAGTGAAAGATTGGCCCATATGATTCAGTTTATATCATAACATTGTTTCTGTGCAGGTTGCTATCATATGTTTGTTATGAAGACTGTATGACAGTAGATGTATACTATTGTGGTGGATATGTTCCACTATTCATGACTATACGTTGTTGATCAAGTACTTGTGTGTTACTTGGTGTGGTAGTGTACCAATGGATTATAGTTATGTACTACTATGGATAGACACAGTTGTGTTCTATTTTGTTATGATTGCCTTGAAGACTATCAACAGTTTATTGGAAATAATTATCATCCAGATAAATGATGAACAAAGATTTTCTAGACAGAAAATGGTTAAGAACATTTACTCTTCTAGAGTAGAAAAATGGCTCTTGTATCACTCTGTGGAGTGAAAATCATGTATTATTACTCATATATAGTATGGTTTCAAGAGATGATGCAACTAATGATGATGATGGTGCTCATGATCTAGTCATGATCTAGTCTATATAACTATGTTGATGCTACCAGGTGAATGGTATGTTTTGTGCTCAAGACCATTACCTGTAATACCTCCCTAACTAGGAGAGAGTGTTGATATTATGGTAGTTGTGGGAGGTATTTACCTCCACGTGTAAACTTGATGAGAATAGAATACTCCGGAAAGAAAGAAGAAACCCTAATGAGTTGGATAATAACCCTATAAGACTTGTTGGCTCAAGAAGATAATTTATATTAGGTTATTAGCCTCCAAGACAAGAAGTCAGCCATAAATAATAATAATATATTGAACAGATAGGTACCTAGAAGGAGAAGTCGTCCCCAGTAAGTCTGCTAGAACCACTATAAATACAGGGCACCAGTCTCTCATTTGACACATCTTAGCAGATGCAGAGAGCCAGTTTTGCACAGTGCAGTTGCAGTCTTGTGTGCAGGTTTGGAGGAGAGTTGTTGGTGCAGCTGCTGCAGCTAACAGTTATGTTTTGGCTTGGATTATCTCTTGGCTAGTGTTTGGAACATCTGATCAGCCTTTGTTGATGTGCTATCCTTGGGGAAAGGTGTGCTACCCTTTGTATGGCTATCTAGCCTAGGGTTTTCTTCTAGAATGATTATCTGTCAGAGTTAAGGTGCTTAGAGAGTGGCTTCGGCCTATGGTTAGGTGACAAGGGCATTGTCAATGGTAAAATGAGCACACATACTTCATATTCTAACATAGCCATGTTCTTTATCCTCTACATATACTGTTGTGCACATGATACAAGTTCTCAGTTTTCTGTGGCTAATTACCCACACATGCTTCCAGACATGAAAATATAATCTTGTAGAATCTTTGTTGCACATATCATATGTCAAGAAAAACACAAATTGCATCTTGCGCACACCAGTCTATGTAGAGGAGAAAGGACATGCCATATCATATCCACACATCTGACCATACATGATTTATAAATGTACCTTGCATACATATGCTTTATTCCAACAAAAAAATAGTGGGTATTGTAACTTCACATGTAATCCTCGAACAATTTTGCATGAAACTATTTTCTTTCATGGCAGGACTGCAACACTAAGAAAATATCACAGAATAACCGATCTCAACTCTGACAGACATGGAAAATAAAACAACTACATATCCACTGATGGGTGCAGGGGTTGAACACCATAAAGCACCCCAAACAAAACAATAACAATGCAAAAAAAAGAGCCTCCAACCACCGCCGCTGCACCCCAACCCTACAAGGCCGAATCAAAGAAAAGAAACCAGCAAGGACCAAACCAATGAGAAAGCACGAAGAGGCCGAACTTCACCTCCACTGTCCCAAAGAGAAAACCCCAAACAAACAAACAGAACCAGCAAGCTAGGAACCAACGAACTAACAAGAACCACCGAGGCAATGAACAACATATGTATCTCCAACGATTAGGAAACTGCAACCCAAACAGAAAAGGAACCAGAAATAGACAAGGAACATGTGACTACAAATAAGAAAACATTCTTACTTGCAAACTGCAAACTAAACAACAAACAAGGAATACAAAATGAAACCACTGCATCGAAACTTACTCTGAAATGATGAAATGTAGAATCATAGCTCAAATCACCAGTGAAACAACAACAAGAAGCAACTGAGAAACCAGCAAACAAGAACCACTCATCGAACCAGTAAACAATGTATGTAGCCTCAATGATTACGAGGATGAAGCATACAATGGCAACAACCGACAAACCAGTGAAGAAGAAGCAGTCACTGAACCAGTAAAAAATGTATGTAGATTCAATGGAAGAACAAGGATGAAACATACAATGGCTATTGAACTGGCAGTAGACAATCAAGTGCAAATTCACTGTAACTGTATATAAATTTTTGAAGAAAAATGTACTCCGAGAACCGTATTTACATAAACATTTAAGACTCTCAGGCTGTCTAAGCACCTCGCAGAATGCAAACATTTAAGCTGTCAGGGGTGTTACATAACGTCGTGTCATGTGAAAATTTATGCAGTTAGTCCTATTGACGCATCTCAGAATAAGTGTCAATACATTTCAAGAAATATACATCTTCCAAAGACACTATAAACTTTGGAATTCTCAATCACTACAAATATTGGATATCAAAACTTTTCAATATGCTTATTACATATCAAAACTTGCAGATATATTCGGGTAGCATAAAATTTAACAAACATTCGAACTAATGCTAGCATTAATCAACCTTGAGGCAAGATACAAGAAACATATATGATTAAAACATACTAACTACGAGAAAAACTTTAGATATGTTTCCATATAGTACATTGGGAATAGCAAAGCCGACAATAAGACCTCCAATCTCTTATCCAATCAATACATATATGTTAATTTTTATTATATTAAAATATATGCTTTTATTTCCATAGCTCCAACAATAGGTATTGTGCAAATATTTTGGATCAAAGGACAAAGTAATATGCAGTCAACAATTTAACGATTGCTATAATCCCTATAGCCCCTCTAGGCCTATGGTAGGGACTAATAAATACTTTTCTTCACCCAATTTTCACATCAGGCCTCGGTTCAAAGGCCATGCTAATGATGTCACGAGTGGTGTCAACATATGATGGACAGTTGGGAAGCCAATTCCATGTTTTATCATTTAAATTGTAAACAACAACCATCACAGTTGTTCCATGCATTGATATGAAGCAAACACAATTCTCCACTCCAACTACTTCGTGCCCGATGTTAGAAATAGAAACAATTTTTAGTTTCTCCTTAATAGATGCAGGCATCTGGGCAATCTCTTTCCACAATGAAGAAGAATCTGAGGAGTTTTTATGAAATTCCCAAATAATAACTAACCCATTCGGCTCATTCTTGACCGACAACATTAGAAGCCGCAACCCACAGGTAACGAGATAGTATATTAGCCTGTAATTATTCTCTAACAACTTTGGGATTGGTTCTTCCCACATTTGCATTGATTCTTCAAACAGTAAAAATAATCGTTGCAGAAAACCATCGTATAGAAAATAATCAGATCCTCTGGAACATATCCTGCGACTCTCCATGTTTTTACAGAGGAATCACATATTTCAACTATATTTACATTTGAGGCACGTCTCCGGCCAATGACCACCACTTTGTAGTTGTCTAGTCGATTACTATTATTATTGGCATCCTCCCCTTGCAAGATGTCGGAGACAATGCTTCTTTATATGGATGCCTGTCCAGGTAGGTTGATGAACGTTTGTGTGTAAGGATTACTTACGGAAGCAGAAAAATTTGATAACGGATCAGGAGTCAGTACCAATAACCTCACTGCAGTCGTTCCTCCCAAAATCACTTCATTGTCTCTAGTTAGGTAAGAAAGGGAGAAGCTAACCTTCCAAGTCCCTGTGTAGAAGAAAAAAGCGTGGCAACGCTGTGTGGAGCCTTGCTGCGACAGAAGTAGCCATGGATTCCTATTAATAGGTGCCTTAGCCCATAATCCCCTTAGGTATTTGGTAGATGAAAGGAGGGTGTTCCATTCGGCACACACCCTACTATATGTAACAAGTGAATCCACGTGCGACCAAGCCAAAAATTCCTCTTGCGAATCCCCCGACAACTCATTCCACCACACAGCATGAGCAAAACCTGAGCACTCCTCTTGATTGGTGATTCCCATTGCCATTTCCATTTGGATCATTGGAGCTTAGACAATGAACAGAGGAATGAGATGAGAGAGGAAAGTATTGTAGCATTTTATCATCTTCCTCGTGTGGATTTATCTTCATAACTATTCTCTTCTCCATAGATATCCCAATTCCTCCTCCTTACCTTAGCAATGTCCATCCTGAAAATCCACACTTTTTGTGACATGAATTATATAATGAAATTTTAGACTTTGAATAAACAAGGGTTGCATGGTAGCTTAGTCCCTGTCAAATAGATTTGGAAATGGAGATGATAGCTAACATACTATAATTATTGATGATGATTACTGTAAAACATGAACAATATGTTAACTAGGGGCTAGTTTCATAGTCTTAAAAGAAATCAATTTGTAAAGATTTTAAATGAAAAAAATTAACACCTATAAAGTCAAAAAAATTGGAATTCAAAGAGACTTGTTGTTCCATGACACTTAGTTTATAGATTTGTCATATGATTTATTGGTCACCACATTTTTACTTTAATGTGGATGTTGTATAGTTTTGTGATTAACCTAAATTTCCTTATAATTAAGTTAAGCTAACCAAATGGAAATTGCATTTTAAAAATATTAATTTTTTTTTTTTGAAAATAAACCTTTCAAATTTAATAATATATATTTTTATATAATATTTATTATATTACATAATAAATATAATCTAAATAATATATTAGATAATAAATATAACATAAATATAA
>SNQJ01S0001144.1:218464-228732 GCA_010110895.2 Picea sitchensis | reverse complement strand
AGTGCTCCCAGAAATTGTTGTTGCTGTCTCTTTTCTTTAGCTCGACCTCTCTCTTGCTCTCTCTTGTTTTCTCAACAAGAATTCTTCAGCTCCTCTCTTGTTCTCTCAACAAGACTGTTGTTTCTTCCTCTTGCTCTTGGCATATCACCAAAAAGCCTCTTGGCCTCTCACCAAGATTTCTTCAACACCAAGAATGGGTGCGCCCATTTTCCTTAATCAACCTCATGAGGGAAGGTGAGGAGTTTTCTAATCTAACGGCTGAGTTTAGATTAGATGGGTGGCTGAGATTTGGTGTCTCTTCAGTCACCCTCACTTCAATCATAAAGTTATCTTTTAATTTGCATCTCACAAATTAATTTGACTAAGACCCAATTTTGGCAATTTCTCCCCTTAGGTGCCTAGGGAAGAGAAACACTTGCCTTGGTACATTATTTTAATTAAAAATTTAACATTCAGGCCCATGATAAATTCCTCTCTGGGTGAGAGAATTGTTGGGAATTTATTTCTTGAAGGTGATGGACTACAGGTACAGGGCTCTGAGACTTCCTGCCTGACCTGTTGCTGAAGCCCTGGAAGGGAAGTGGGGCAGTTGAGGGATTGTTGAGCAAAGAAGGGGCACACTTCCTTGGGTGGGACAAGAATGTGGGGAATGAGGGACTGTAGGTTGTTATTTGAGTGAGAACCTAAGACAGAGTCTTTCCTGTTTTCCATGAGCCATTACCTCGGTTAGGAACCCCTTTACCCAATGTAGTTTAGTCCCGTCTCGGGGGTGACTCACTATTGAGAGTGATGAACAATGTGGTCTAAGGCTGGGAGGTTCATGGAAGGTCTGGACGTAGTTGGTGATATTATTACCAAGATAAGTGTCATTTGTGTGATAAAATTACATGCTGCATTGTTATTTACGTGTTTATTTTATGGGTTTATGCTATGCGTGATTATAACTATCTGTGTGTTTATGGGTATTTCCTGTATATGATGTGTGTATATGTTTCTGCTATTTCAGTGTGAATCCATGCATTTACATAACACATTTTTCTGTTCACATTTATATATAAGCTTCTGCAAGATTTTTGTATGTGTATATATCTTAATTGCATGTAGTTCGAAATATGTATGTAGCATACCTCAGTTTGTATGCTGATTATGTTACAGTATGTTCTATAGAGAGAAAGTAAGTGTTCTTTGGTGTAGCATGTCTCGACACAGAGATGGTCCGGAACGTTAAAAATTTGTATCAGTGCATGAAAGAGTGCTCTAGAGTAGCATGTCCCGGCCTGTGGGAGGTCGGGGACATTATAAATTGGTATCATAGCTTCGATTTTCAACACTAAGACTGGATGCGCAAAGCAATTTAAGTTGGAGCGAGTTTTGTAATTAAAATTCCCAATTCGTGAATTGATTTTGGGTGAATTCGTTCCATAAATGTCAACCCACACAATTTTTTGTTGCAGAGATTGAATTGTTATTATTGGGGTGAAATTGAACAAATTTTGTGGTTGCAGTATTGTCTATGGTAAATTGGGGAAAGAGTTAGGAAAAATCCCCAATTTTTGCAGCATAATTCACGAGGAGTTGATGCGCATAAAGGTGAATGTGCGCAGTTGGGCGCACCAAAAATTCATGTGGTGCAATGAAAATCTTGGGACAGGTAAAATTTTTCATGGCACAACAAGGTATTGGCGTGCTGATGCACACATTAAATTTTGGTGTTGCATAGAAAAATGATAGCGTGTGGGTGTGCATGATAAAAATTTAGTACCGCATAGAAAAATATGGTGTGAGGGTGTGCGCGAATTTTTTTGACTCCACACAGAAAAATATTGGTGTGCGGGTGCGCACACTAAATTTAGCATTGCACAAAGTGCACGCACATAAGAAGGTGTGCGTGGTGTGCACACACATATTAATGGTGCACGTGGTGTGCATAGTCTTGCAAAGCACAACGGCATTTGGTTGGTGTGCACATAGTATGAATATAAGTTGTCTCACGACAGTGTAATGAATGGTGCGCACAGACTATTGTGTGCAGTGGGGTATATTGAACTTTGGTATGGTGCAATGCATAGAGAGAAATGCATGTCGAATATTAGTGTGCGATACAAAAACTGTGTACAACATGTATCAGTGCAAGAACCAAAACTGCGCGTAGTGGATATTGGCGCGCAACATAAAAGTAGTGTGTGCAATTTATTGGCACGACAAAGAAGAAATACATGGTGGTTAAAGTGCACGAATCACAAGTTACCTTGTGATGTTGCAACACATGGAAAATATGGGTGCACAGATTGAAATTTGTGCGGGTGAAGTTTTTGAAGGGTCAAGAACAATAGAAAACCAACGAATTTCCGTGATGTTTTATTTTTTTTGAACGTCACCTTTTTGTAGTGTGTTTTTGAAGGCTCTCTCATGTCACTGGGTATATCTATAGAAAACATTGGCTAGATTTGGTTTGTTTTTGGGTTTGTTGTTGTTGAATGACTAGAGGAATGAAGATGTCATTTGGGCTATGGAGTCTGGAATGAACAATGCATTGTCGAAACATTGAACTATCGAGAGGAGAAGGCTGATTAAGGTGATGAGTCTAAGTTTAATAGAAATTTTGCATGGTATTAGAGGAAAAAGAAACACACAACTGCATCAGATCATTATTTAAAATGAATTCAGAGTTAGTTTGAGAAGAAATAATTATAGTATAAATTGCTAAGCCGAGAGAATCTCAGAGATGAATTCTAGGTTTTATATTACTCTGAATCAGATAGATGAAAGTGAAATATAAGATTACAAGAAACACATACTATGATAGAAAACAAACTCATATCACCACCAGTCAAAATCTTTCATAAACAGTTCAAAATCCGTTTCTACATTTATATATTCATTTTAATCCCAAAATTACAATAATTATTTCTACATAGAGGGCAAGTTCCTTTCCCCCTTTTTATTCCTCGAGATAATATATATGTATAGAGGAATTATTTGCAGAATTTGAAATGCTCGGACCTCTGCATATTTATAAAATTAGAGTTAAGTTACAAAAAGGGAACGATTTAAAATAACAGTTACCCTATTTTGAAGGGACCGTTTAAGAACTTGTCTGCCATCTCTGGAGTCCCTTCCTCTACTACCAGTTCAAAAATTGTTGAAATGTACTTAATTTTATTTGAGGACTCACTTCATCTTAGCAAGCTCCTCCTTTAGGGTATCTAACCATACTGTTTGATTCCCTTCGACACTTTCATCCGTTTAAACTACAGTTTCCTTCGTCTGATGCTTGCTCTGTTTTTTTTTAACAGCTTGCATGTTGATGACTAGATCCTTCATAATGGTATTTAGCCTGACTTCTAGGTTCGAGTCTGTAGCAGGTTATGTGTGGAATTTGGTCGCTATTATATGCGTGATTACCCTTTCCTCCTTACTCGCAGGAAAATCTACCATGTTTCCCGAAGAACTAGTGTCATTGGATTTATCTTTGTCCATGAACCTTAATTTTTTGTACACCGAAATGCTTTTACAGAGATAGGAAGATCGTGAAAATTTGTAGATTCCTCCGTTTATGAATAATATGATGCATCCATGCTCGAGAATTGGTAGTTATAGAGTCCCAATCATGATGTACCGACATACTACATACAAGTGCATTGATTTTCCATGCTTGACTAATCCATTTCCGATGATTAGCCTTTGATTTCATTATAGGTCATCGTTCACCTGAGATCTTACGACTGGGAAGTACCGAATGAGTGAAACAGGGTGATCTGACTAGCCGTTTCTCGTCCCACGAGTGGTGGTTTGGACATATTGAAAAATGTGACATTGAGTCTTTGGAAAAATTGGTTTTGACAAACCACCTTTCACCTCGATGTATCTCTGGAGGCGCCACGCATCTATTTTAAAAACCACAATGGTTTTCCCGGTCCTCCAAACTATCAACCTTCTACAATGATGTAGTTCTTGCTAAATTCTCAGGACTTGGGTCTTGTTTAAAAATATTTTAAAGAGTTAAAAACTTTGAGTTATTAAAAGGTGAGAAGGTTGAAGTTTAGTTAAAAGAAAAGAATAAGCAGAGGTACCCAGAGAATGAGTGCTATGACAAAATATTCCATAAGATGATCAAAAGCCAAGACCAAAAAATGTCAAGGTATGAATCTTGGTACAGACATAAAGTCTTTGGAAGCCACTACAGTAAGTCCTCTCATGTTAGTCAAGTATTCCATGGAATCTGGGTAGAGGAATATATCATGTAGTGAATGAATTAATGAACACTCCCAAAGAAAACAATATACAGATTAAGCAATGCATGGTAGTAAGATCTATTATAAAAATGAATTGACTATCATAGTGATAGTAATCGAATAAAGAAAGAGGATTAATGCATATAGGGATAAGAAGTGCATGATATCCAGGGATTAGCTATGCAATGTTAGAGTAATGCTTCCCTTATGGTTAACAGAGTGCGTAGTGGAAGCATGGTATGAAGGGTATTATTTATCGCATGATAGAATTGGATTGTGCAAGGTAGGTTGAAATCAGATTGGTCAAGACAATGGAAAGTAATAGACAACAAGGAAATCCAAGTGTTGATATGATCAGATAAGGAAGGGATAAATCAAGTACCTCAAGAAGGAAGTTGGTGTTAACTATCCAAGGTTACTAAGAAAACATGACTAGAAATAGAATTGGGTCATGTAGGAGTTGGATCAGAGGGATCCGAATAAAAAAAAAAAAAAAAGGACATTGAAGATCCAAAGTCTATAATACAACAAGATTGGAATCATAATTCATCCAAGCATGAGTTGGGATAGATGGGTCCAGGAAGTAAATACAAATCTGAAGGTTAATATCGTTTTAGTATTTGGATGGAAAACAAAGGCAACCAAGAGTGTTTTGGCTAGAAGGTGCTTGGATCAGTAATAATCATGCACAATGGTTACAGTGAAGAGCACTTGAAGTTTCAGGAATCCAGGAGAATGGAAGACTTCTGGGATAAAAAAGGAAACATGATACATGAAGAAAGAAGTTGTTGCAATTACTGTAGCGACAAGTATTTTATGGCTTGTTGGGACAACCATAAAGTGATGATACTTGCATGATTTGCAAGTGTTCTTGATAATGTTGCTGCATATGGAAGGAAGCAAAAAAAACTTGGAATGTTGAATTATAAGGCTGATAAAAAGGCATGAGAACGCAGGATTAAGTTGCCCTAGGTATGGTAAATGCTAGAGGTCTGTTATAGTTATCAAATCTTTTGACTTTTGAATGCACACACTGACATAGTAGAATGTCATGTTAATTTGGTTATGAGATAATACCTGTTACACATTATTTTCGTCATCCCTATGATCGTTAATAATGTAAACCTATATGTTTCCTTAAGAGGGGTCAGTAGCCTAAGTTCCTGAAGAGAGAAGGGAGAAGAACTTTTCCTGAGAAAAGAAGTTGCATTTTCCTGTGTAAAAACCTTATAAAAAAGGAAGTTCTCAGGCTGCCTATGTATTAGGGTGCGAGAATGCCTAATTCTCACAGGCTGCATCATAGCTAGGGTGCGAACAGTTCACAGGTTGCACTATAAGAAGGGTGCAAGAATGCTTACACGTGGGAAAAATGAGCGTTTTCTTGAATCTTCTAGAAGGAGAAACTTCCATGGTGAGCTGGAATCCGAATGGTTTGGATCTTACTCACTTTCATGATTTAGTGGGATCATCCTAACCTCCTCACCTTATCCTCTTCAACTTATAAAAGGAGAGGAGCTCTCATGGAGAAGGGGTTCTTGAGCTTGTTAGCTTTGGTTAGCTTGGAGCTTTTGGGATTATCTTAGCTTTTGTTGGCTTGGAATTATCAGCTTGGTTGGAGTGGCTTTGCAATTTGCTTTGTCAAGATAGATTGTGAGTAGCTATCAGATCCATGGTCTCAGAATCCTTGGAGCAAGAAGTGTGTGGGGAACGAAGGACATTTGGAAGGGACCTTATGACATCAAGGCCATGGTTGTAATCTCTCTTTCACATTTAATATGATACAGTAATATGATTCTTTCCTATACAGCTTGTTGTGTTTTATTGTATGATTCCTTGATCACATACATAGGTTTATATTGAGTTTATTCTATTACTATCACTTTGGTTGGTTGCATTCTTTTGTAGGTTCATCATTGTATGAACATTGGAACGAAGCTAGGATGGTGATGGGTAGAAGAAGCGGCATAACGGTATGTCGCCTATCCTTCTTTAGTTAGTAAATTCAATATTTAAAACTTAAGGAAAGCGTCATGTTCTGGTGTATTTTGTTCTAGATCTAGGTGGATCTAGGGAGATCAGTTAGTGTCCGCACCTACCGATTAGTCTGATAACAAAATTGGCGACTCAACTGGATCAAATTGTTTCCTAGTTAGTCTAGTTTCCCTTTCTTTGATTGCTTGTTTTCTAGACTCTGAGTCTATGGGACATCCATCCAGACTCTCTCGATCTAGAAGTTCACTTAGATTCCCTGTCCTTTTTCAAAATTTTATTTGATTACAAACACTCTCGCACTGTACCTGTCTATGGACTGTGAGAATCATTGATGTTCGCACCCTGCTGTTAGGTTCTGTGCGAACTTCTCGCACCCTACCAATGCCTGGCCTGCGAGAATACCTAATTCTCATACTATAATATACTGCTAGGTTGAAAACTTGTTTGTAAGCTTTTTGGATTGGGTCTTGTCATCTTTTGATGACCTAGTTTTGCTTTGATCAACTGTATTGAGCTTTTAGAGCCTATATTGATCTACTTACAGTCTGCTTGACATCCTTTGAGTTTCTTTTAGCCACTTTTGCTTTGTTTGGTTTTGAAGGATTACTCTCTTGCTTTGAGTGTCTTTCAATTACAAAGCTTGTGTTTTCTTTAGAATTGTTTAGGGAAAGATCAGATTCCTTCTGAATAGTTCACTTTAAAAGAAAACTTTTAGTTTGGGTTTCTTTGTTTTAAGAAAGTTCATTATTTCTTTTAGTGAAATTTTTGAAACAAAAAGATTTAATTTCTTGCTTTATATTAGATTGGGGGCATCCTTGCATTTGAAGTAGAGAAATTGCATGATTCTTGGCATTTTTTGATATTAAATTATGAAAAATCTTCCCCCTCATGGCCAGGGGGGCCATGAATCGTGCATTGGTGTTCAGTACCTTTTTCTCATTTCTTGAGAATCTTGATATTGATGAGTTTAATATATTTTGGAAGATCGTGCATATGGGAATGATAAATGTTTTTTCCTTCTTGTAGCATAGCTTTCATTGAAATGAAAAGATTTCATCTTCATATCTTTGCATAATTTTCGAGTCGGTCAAAACTCCATATTGTCCACACCATTTTCCTTTTGAGTAACAACAACCATAAAATAAAGCGCTTATAAAAATTGATTAGACATTTTTATATTTTCTCATAGCAAACCTACATTAGATTAGTTGTAGGAATTTGGAATAGGTCTGAAAGATAACTTTCCAAAGCTGCAAACAAACATAGAATCTTGAGTTAGGGAGCGGTTAAATCCACTTCCTACATTTTGTCCTAGGAAGCCCTTCTAACACAAGGGTCAATCACGAGGTCGCATTGAGACTAGAAGAGTTACTCACCCTGCTTTGTTGGTCTTGGTGTAGAGATTGCATGTATTACGGGGGTCACTTGAAGGTATACCCACAATGATGAGTGGAAGCCTCTCAAGTTGATTTTGGGCTAGACACCCTACCCTTGCATGTGGATCGGAATGTCGACTGTCCCCCCAGGATTTATTGTTGTCAGCGGTAACCTTAGTGGCCTATCTCTCTAGGTTCTTTACATGAGGTGACTGTGGAGGAGCAATTATTCACGATACCTAGAATCGACATTGGCCAAACTCACTCGGGCTCCTTGGAGGGTATACCCACGATTATGTGTGGGAGATTGCACCAAGGTGTAAGTCTGTTAAGCAGGTCGACAAAGTAACTTTTCCACCCGCTCTATCTCAGCCCCTTCTTACATTGTTCTTGCGATGTTGGATTTCATCACCAGCTAGTGCGTTCATTGTGAGAAGGTTTTGCTTGTTTGCTTGCTTCCTAGATTTTTAGCGTGTGTTGTTTGTTGTCCCTAGTGCACTCTAGATTGGATTTTTTGTTTTTCATGGCGTCAGTTCCCAAAATGACCAATGAAGGAACCTCTGCTCCAGGGGAACCTTTTGTTTTTCCTTCTTATGGAAACATTGGTCCTCCTCACATCGCTACTTTGAGCCTTCTAGGTCTCACTATTGGATTACAGGTATGGTTGTTTTCCACTCAGGTAATCCCGAATGCAGTTAGTTCTTCAGTCACAAGCACTTCCCCCAAGAACATCAACCTCATGCTGATCCTTCACCTTATTCACTAGTAAGGTCTTCTTCGCCTTCTTTGCTTGCAATGTCACCTTCCGTTTTGTCTTCTTTGTCGGGTGAAAGTTCTAAAGCTAGTAACCCGGTGAATAAGAAGAAGAAGAAGAAGAAAATTAAGCGAGGATTCAAACCTCCAACCACTGTCAAACATGTTGGGAAAAAACCAGTTACTGTTACTCATGCTGGGAGTGTTGATGATGTCAAGATCACCCAAGCAACCCGTAAGCCCAAATACCCTTGCAGGCTTTATAAGGGTATCCATCTTCTTAAGGATTGCCCTGGTCTATCCAAGGTTATATAATCATGGTCTACATGCCCTCGCCAACCCATGTTGTTAGCCTCTGAACAACATGCTGACGACCCCCAATCAACCAGTCATGATACGGTTGGGAAGAAGAAAAGTAGAGTCAAGTTCTCGTGTATGTTATGCAAAGGGATTCATCTCACTCACCTTTGTTCTCGAATGGACGAAGCCTCAAAATTACTGGAAGACATGACTATTTAACAGCCTCAACTTCCAGTTGCATAACGTAAGATTTCTCTCAACCCTCCAATAGTTGATGGAATGATCACTCTGGTCCCTTCACCAATTAATCTAGTTGATCATGTCATCAATCTGGTCATGTCCTTAGTTGAACCAGTTGGCAAAGTGGTTGATCCGATACCTTCCTTGGTCAATCCCACTGTCCCCTCAGAGAGTGAAACTAAAGCAATCGATATGATCCCATCCTCGGTCGATCCCACTCTCTCGTTAGAGAGTGTCACCCAAGTGGTTGATTTGTTTCCATCTGTCGACCCCATTTTCTCCTTGGAGAATGAAACTCAAGTGGTCGATCTGATCTCTCCATAGGTCGATCCTACTCTCCCACTAGAGAGTAAAGCTGATACTGCCCATGTTTTTCTCGTTGATACAGACTCTACCGTGTCAAGGGGTATTCCTCTTTCTCCCACGGAACCCTCTCCAAGCAATGAGGCCATCCATTTTGATTGGGGTGTGCTAACTGGCCCTCATCTTCCCTCTCACATTCCTTTCCAAATTACAGTGAAAGTTTGTTGTTGGGACTTTCCTCAGATGTTGATAGATGAAGGTTCATCTGTTAGTATTTTGTCCTCTTTTGCTTGGCAAGCTTTGGGTTGTCCTCCACTTGCGTCAGTTACGCAAAATCTATATCTTTTAATAGAAGAACTAGTCAGCCTTTAGGGACCCTTCCTCAGTTTCTTGTAACTTTGGGAGGGAAAATTGTCTTTATCGATGTCATGGTAGTCCAAGACCCCTTAAATTTTTCTTTACTCCTTGGGCGGGATTATGTCTATGCCATGAAAGATATTGTGTCTACTCTTTTTTGTGTGATATCTTTCCCTCAGGATGGACGGGTTGTGACAGTTGATCAACTTTCATTCATTGACCCCGCCTAGATTGCCTCCCTGAATGGTTCTTATATGCAGACGGTATCGCCCCCGCCACAGGTCAATGATGTGGTGTTGTCTCCCATGGCTTCAACTTCTGATGACTTAGATCCAGTAGTTGACATGGTGATCTCTTCGATAGGGTTGTTAGAGTCTGATCTAGTTACTGCTGTCACGACCCTCGACATGGTGTCCTTCTAGAGTGTGTTTCTTCCTTCTAGTGAAGACCTCTTGGAAGCCATGATCGAGTCTTGTCCCTTGACATGGTGTCATTCCGGAGCATTGTCCTCTTGGAATCCATGATCAAGAAGACAATTTCGAGGATATTTTTTGCATCTCTATGGAAACCTCATTAAAAAATGAAACAAATGTTCCAAGGATAGTTTTTTGCATCTCTGAGGCAACCTCGTTAAAAAATGAAACAAAGGTCTTTGAGCATGATTTTCTGATTTCAAGCTCGTTAAAAAATGAAACCAGACTTGAGCATAGTT
>SNQJ01S0001144.1:197433-212573 GCA_010110895.2 Picea sitchensis | reverse complement strand
AGGATTCCAGTGCATCAGATACATTTAGATGGAAAAATGATTCACTATGGTACAAAGATCGCTTATATTTGTGTAAGAACTCCCAGCTCAAACAAAAGGTACTATTGGAATTGCACACCTCTCCAGTAGGAGGGCACTCAAGATTTTTGAAAACCTACCATAGAGTCAAGAAGGATTTTTTTGGGATGGACTTAAAACTGATGTTCAAAGGTTTGTGGAAGAATGTTTGGTTTGCCAACAAAATAAGGTGGAAAACATTAAGACCCCAAGTCTTTTATAACCATTAGTCATCCCAAGTTAGCACTGGGATGAGGTTTCCATGGATTTCATCATAGGGTTACTGAATTCTGAAGGAAAGAGTGTCATCATGGTGATTGTTTATAGACTGACCAAGTACACACACTTTTGTACACTCTCTCATCCATTCAAAGCTAGTACAGTTTCCACCACATTCATTGAGACAGTTCAAAAGCTACATGGCAACCCAAAGATTATTGTAAGTGACATAGATCTTATCTTCATTGGACATTTCTGCACAGAATTATTTTCTTGTTTGGGTACTCAATTCTCTCATGGCTCATCCTATCATCCTTAATCTGATGGACAAACCAAGATAGTGAACAAATGTCTGGAAGGCTACCTTAATTGATTTGTCTCTAATAAACAAACACAATGGTTCAAATGGTTACCCTTGGCATAATGGTGGTATAACACTTCCTTTCATACTGCAACAAAAATAACACCATTTA
Organism: Picea sitchensis; assembly: GCA_010110895.2. Lineage (NCBI taxonomy): Eukaryota > Viridiplantae > Streptophyta > Pinopsida > Pinales > Pinaceae > Picea > Picea sitchensis. The sequence continues at coordinate 211,824 of SNQJ01S0001144.1, read as the reverse complement.
TGGCACTCTATGGATACCACCCTCCTTCCATCACTTCTTCTCTAAAAGAAAAATCTAAGGTTCAAGTAGTGGAAGATCACATCGAGCATAAAAAACAAGTTCTCCAAATCTTAAAGGACAACCTAACCATGGCACAAAATCGCATGAAACAACAAGCAGATCAACATCGTAGTGAAAGAAGTTTTGAAGTAGGGGATTGGGTGCTTTTAAGACTACAACCATACAAATAGATGTCCCTCAAGCAAGCCAAGAAGGATAATAAATTATCACCAAAGTACTATGGCCCTTATAAGGCATTGCAAAAGATTGGTACTATGGAATACAAATTGGAGTTGCCTGCATCTTCACGAGTACACCCAGTTTTCCATCTTTCATGCTTAAAGAAGGTTATAGGTGACAAGATCCTAGTTCAAACTATATTTCCATAACTTGATGAGGAAGGAAAAATCATAGTGGAGCCTGAAGCCATCACCGACACAAGAATTCCCCAGCTGAGGAATAGATCCATTTCAGAGTATCTCATTAAATGGAGGAAACTACCAGTTGAATATTCCACTTGGGAAGATGAGTCTTTTATACAGAAGCATCCAGAGTTACTCAAGTGTTGTAGACAACACTTGTCTCAAGGGGAGGGGCCTCTTAAGCCGTAATATTGGCTCATTACCCCTTAATTGGGACATATTACATTAGTAATGTTATTTTATTTATGTCGGCTTTATTCCATTAGTTGTAATTATACCTCCTAGTCTCCTATATATACCAAAGAGACATTTTCATTTGGAGTCATCTTGTACTAGAACATTTATGTGGGGTAAAAGGAGGTTGCCCCCTCGAAGAGGCTTATTATCTTAAATTGTCTCTTTTTCAAGGCGTTGAGTACTTATTCTGAGGTGTTTTTATGCTATATTGATATTTGGTTCTTAACATCTGTTGATTTAGATGTGATTGTGGTTGATCACAGGTGAACGTGTGAAATCCCATGAGATGGGTACATCATTATAAGAAAGAGATGAAATGATGTATTAACCTCCTATGAGAAGACTTCCTCGTTCTTACTGCATAGTACCTGCATGCACTTATGCCATGAAATGTGCATACAAAAAAATGATATCAAAAAAACTCAACAGCTTAAGTACATTTGTAATTACATTTACAATTGGGTTCGACCTTAGGGATATTACAGACTGTAGGTAAGTGTTCGAAACTTGGGATATACGATTAGGGTTTTGGTTTAGCTTCTCCATTGCATTATTTGGACACCACTTATTCCCCTCCTTAAACCATAAGTTTGACCACATCTGAAATACGTTATTATCCCTTCCATTATTTTCACATCATATTTCAGATGGTAGAGCCTACCCCTCATGGGCTTCCTAGACTAGAACTCAAAACTATCACTTTATGCCTATGTTGTATTTGAAGGGCTCAAGAACCCTCCATAGTTATTTATTTTCTAAAATTGAGTCGCACTCACTCTCTTTTTACATCTCTTCTAGCCTTTCTGGAGGGGGTTCCCACCATTGTTTTGTCGTTTAATGGTCGCACTTTATTGATTCTTCTTTCTTGTTGCTTATTTCTACTACACCATCATTTTATTCCACTTCTTATCACATCATATCCATGCTTGAATGCTACTCATCTACCTTCTCTCATTTTACAACACCCATGGAGGAGAACTTTTGTTAGGAGAGGTCATCATTTTCCATTTCCTTTTATAGTCCATTTCTTAAGTCATATTTCATACACTTGGAACTTCATTTCATACCACTAGTTCTATCTATTTGAGCTTACTATTACCCATTTTTCATGCTCGGTAATCAACCATGACAAAGGTACACCCTGGAGTCTTCTTTGTCCTTTGAGAATCCTTAAACTTGAAATGAAAACCAAGAATTCACTTTATTCGGTTCATTAAATCCATGAGATCATATATGGAATATTCATTATGATATTTCCAGAGTCTTTAAATATTTCAAATACGATCGAGCACCTTTCTCTGCCCCAGGCTTGAAAATAAATCCACGGGCGATAATATTGAGCATACTTCCATTTTCTTTTGTGCTCGTTCAAACATGAAAGGAAGGAAAAAAATGAGGGGGTTTTCAAGCTAGTCATGTTCACAATTGGAACCCTTCCAACGACTCTCCCTTGAACATTGCAACTAGTTTTCATCCATGTACAATAGTTGGTATATCCATTGTTTCTAAGTCATTACCATCTCCATGAGTTTTATGACTCCATGGGATGGTTACTCTTCTAGTCATCCATGGTGAGTGTTTTGGTCATTATCGATTCAATGTTTCCACGTCAAGTCAAGTCCTCCAGTCCCTTTACCTCAACCATCCCTGAGTCAGTTGTGCTCTAATAATATTACAATCTTCACACCATATACCTTTGTATGTTTCATGTCAATTGATGGGGGATACATCAAGGCCCTCCTTCAATGGATTTCCTCCTATCGATGCCATATCATTATCTAGGATCAAAATATAGAAATTGGTTAGTACCTTGGAACTTGCAGAGATCAATGGTAGGTTACCTCACATTTTGGTAGTGGGTTTACATAATTGTATCATGTTGAATGAGTTTACAATTTTTTGACCTTAGCTCATATATTCACATTAATTATATTGTACTAGGTATCTTGGGGTCCATCATCATTATCAGTGAATTCCCTCACATATGTTAACAATATACATAAATGCTTGGTAATTAAATGGTTTCTACCATGCTCGACATCAACTCATATATTCGCATGTTGTATATTCATACCATTAGTGTTTGGGAAAAATACCTTGGGTTGGGTCCACATCATTCCTTGGCGTCATCCCCTCCCAAGCTGTGATGGATGCATTCATGAGTACTTTAGAGATTGCTTGGGAATCAAGTCATCTCATTGTTCTATATATTTTGAAATAGATCCACTTTTGTACTTGGTCATGGCTATTCTCTAACTTTTGACATGGATCCACAGTGTATTATTTAGTGTACATGATCTATATTGTTGAGTCATGCATGTATCCATAGTGTATTTTTTTTGTGGATATGCTAATTTTCTATTATCGAGCATGGGTATGCCCACCTAGAGGATTTTATTGTTGTGTAGGGATTATTGTAGTTTCTTTTCATCTTCCTTCACCCAAAGCTCCATGATTTTTGTTCATAAATAATTTCGGCCATCAAACACCTCTTCTGACCTCACACTTTAGGGGGCATCTGTTATATAGTTATTTTCCACCTGATCACATGATGGACATCAACTAGAGGTTACCAGGATGAGATACTGAGTTATGTCACTTTTGCCTTGAGTTTTCAACACCTTTTTTCTTGGTCATGGGCTTTCCTTTACAACCTGTGACCCAAATTTGTTGGTTGCAAGTTGCAATCAGTCTCAAACTTTAGGAAAGCATGGCATGACTAGGTATGTTATTCCCAAATTAGGATTTGTTACAAAGAGATGAGATTAAACTTTATATTCTTCGTAATATGACCTCAAGAATCTTTTTATCTTGAGTGTTCAGATCTATGCCCCATATTATCTCTATAATCTTATATATTTAGGGTCACTCATGGGAAAAGGGAGGAAAAGAATGAGTAAACTTATACTATCAAATTGATCATAGAGCCTAGGAAAGGAGATTGGGAATATCTTTAAAAAGTCATTTGATTGTAATTTGTAATCCTCTTATTTTATTAATAGAATATGCACATGAATTTGTCCTCTATTTATTGTGTATGTTCATCATGATCTTTATAGAGAGTTAATATTTTCATGTTTTCATGTTGTATTATTAGATCTACCATTAATTCATACATTTTGTATTTGATCTTGTGAAAGGTGTTTGTTTTTGTTTCCATATGTGTAGATCCATATTCATGAAATCGAGGTACATCTTCCAAAGAGAGAACAACCAAGGAGTGTGTAGGGACAACCGTCAAATTACTAGGTAGGCTTCTTATCCCCTTATCTCATGGATCTTCTCATGTATTATTTAGATATAGTAAATTCTATTATTTGTATCTTTGTTATGTCTTAGGTGTAGGAATATCCTAAGGGATATAACTCCTGCAGGGTACATTTATCCTAGAACAATATGTCCTATGGATAAACCATATCTCCCTTGAATATTCCCTTGATGGAAGTCATACAACGGGGCTACATTCCTAAATGATTTCCATAGATCCAAAAAAGTTATTTCCTTTTATACAAGAAATAAAGTGACATACCCTTTTACCTAAGGTTTTCCTTGCATGTCTGACTAATGAAACTTTTTGGATCCATCTCTAGTTCCTTTGATCTTCTTCTTGCAGAAAAGAAACAAAAAAATACCAATCTACGAATTCTACAAGCGTTAGGAAATCACAATACTAGTCTAGATATAACTTGATATATTCATCAAGATATCATATATATCTTCTACAATTGAGCATAATAATTATGGACAGGGGAAAACCATAGATCTATATCATGAAAATGGAGAATTACATCAAGAATTTGTTACCTTAAATGAATGACATATTCCTCCTTGTACTCCTTGTCATTTCTCCTCCTCATCTCTCACTCAAGCAATTCAAACCTTATATGAATGATTATATCAATGGATAAGATCCTATGTAAATACAATAAAATATATATGTAAATGGTTCATCCTCCCCTTTCCCATGGATGGCCTTCCTTTTATATTGGTTAAGTAGGCTAAGAGATGATTCTAGATCTCTAGAACTTAGAGAACCTCAACTATGTTGAGAGTTCGCAAGCTCATACCATGATGAAACCAAATCATGTAGAATTGATCTCCTTGGGAATCACCAAATACAAAATGCTCCACAGGTATTCATGGCCAATAGTACTGCATCTAACGACTAGTTGCGGGTGAATAGATGTGCAACTAGCAACTAATCATACTCTCTCAAACAGTGCAGGCATGATCATCCTCATAAATGACAAAACCTAGGGAATATGAGTGTGTCTTAGCATTTCATCATCATTAATTCCCCCATGATACTCTAGGGTGGAAATTTAGTTTGTAACAAAAGTCTTGTCCATTACGTACATCCTCAACATATCTTCAATTATCTAGTTAATCCTCTTTATCTTCCCATCTAACTCTAGGTGATATGTTGTACTAAAATTCAAACTAGTCCCAAATCCATTAAAAAAATACCTTCCAAAAATTGGAAGTGATCTTGGGAACTCTATATATAACTACTAACTTAGGCACACCATGTAGCCTAACTATTTATTTCATGTAAATATTTGCAATATTAGTTTCCTTCTGAGTTATTTTCATCATAATGAAATGTGCAACCTTTGTAAGGTTATCCACCACTACCATGATGGAATCGTGTTGCCTAGTTGTGATGGCTAGCTTGGTAATAAAATATATAGTAACCACTTTCCATTTCCATTTAGGAATGGGTAATGGATGCATAAATCCTGCAAGATGTATATGCTTATACTTTACCTTCTAGCATTCCATGCATATAGCTATGTAATTAGCCACATCTCTCTTCATACCAGGCCAAAACTATTGAGTTCTTACACCTACAATAATATTCTAGTATTCTAGGTGTCTAGCATATGTTACATTTTGCATCTCATTTACAACTAAATTTCTTAATTCTCAATAATTGGGAACATAAAATCTATTCACGAATAAGAGGATTCCATCCTCTTCTAGTTTGTAATCTTTATATTTTGATTGTACATTATTCTGTTGTAAGCCTTCTTTATCTTACGCATAATGTTGGTCTACCATTACGGCCTCTAAAATTTTATCTTTTAAATCTATCATGCAAATACCAATTGTTGTAGCATGCATTTCATGCACCCTTCTATTGAGTATATCAACCACCCTTTTATCTTTTCCCTTGATGTCCTTGATATCAAAGTCATATTCGTTGAGAAATTTCATCCATTTAGTTTGTCTAGCATTTAATTTTGGTTGTTCAAACAAGTATTTCAGACCACTATAATCTATCTTGAACTCCAATTTTCTTCCCATCAGACAATGCCTCCAAATTTTTAAGGAATGAAATATGTTTTCCAACTTTAAGTCACGTGTAGCATAATTTATTTCATTATCCTTCAATATTCTTGACTCATAACAATTGCATCCCCATTTTGGGTAAGGACTCTACCAATCCATTCCTCCCATGCCTCTGTGCAAAAAAAAAAAATCCTCATATGGATCTACAACCTTTAAAATAGGTGCATTGCTTAATAAATCCTTCAAGTGTTGGAAACTTTCTTCACACTTGGTATTCCATTCAAATTATATTCCTTTCTTTTGCAACGATGTTATTGGGTGTGCAATCTTGGAGAATCTTGTGTTGAACCTCTTGTAGTAATACGATAAACCCATAAATGTTCTAACCTATGAAATATTTTTTGGCACTAACCAACTCTTGATTCTTCATCCTTTTTTGGATCCACCACTATGCCATCTTCTGAAACATTGTGGCCAAAATATGAATATGATTTTGATAAAAAGTGCATTTTGTTAACTTGGCATACAATTGGTTCTCTCTTAAAACCTCTAGCACCATTATGAAATGTCGTTCATGTTTCTCCTCTATCTTGGAATAGATAAGAAAATCATCCAAGAAAACAATAACAAACTTGTCTAAGTAAGTTTTGAACATTCAATTCAATAGACACATGAAAGTAGCTAGTGAGTTTGTCAATCGAAATGGTACCACCACAAACCCATAATGGACATACCTTTTCCTAAAAAATTTCTTGTTGGTATCTTCTTCTATGATTATCACATCATGGTAACCTAACCTTAGGTCGATCTTGGAAAATACTTTTTCTCCTTTCAACATATCAAAAAGGTGATTGATCCATAGTAGAGGGTACCTATTATTTATAGTAACCTTATTTACTTATATAAATTCAATACACAACCTCAAAGTTCCATCCTTTTCTTCACAAAAAAGCATCAGGGAACCCCAAGGAGGGTGTATGTACCCCTTCTTCAAGAACTCTTCTAGTTGCATATACAATTCTTTCAGTTCAAGTGTGCTCATTCTATAAAGAGTTTTGGAAACTAGGGAATCTCCATGCATTAAGTCAATAAAGAAACCAATTCCTCTCTTTGGATTGATTAATCCATGTACAAGAGTTGGACTTATATGTAATAGAGGTAAATATTAATAAGAGTGGGTGATAGAGAAAGAGAAGGGGTGGAGGAGTGAAGTGGTTGGGAGAGGAGGTGAGTGGAGTGGAAATTTATATCGATATGGGTGGCAAAGGAAGAGGGGAAAGAATAGGGGGAGATATGTGATACAACGAGAGGTGGCTATGAGGGTCTAGTTCAATATAGGTAAATGGAAAGGAGGTACATATTAATATATTTTATTGAATAACATATATGAATACAATGACCAATACCATTGTTTGTAAAAACTAGGTGGGAATCTGTACTAATAATTGATTAATCCACACACACGAGAAATATTTAGATGGAATAGAGGTACATCGATGAATTTATAGAGTTTATTTTAAATGTTGTATTCAATGAAGTATATTCTTCTTTACTCTTAATGATGGTATCTTGTTCTTCCTTCTCACATTTCAAGGAATGTTTTTGTGATCTTTGGAATCCATAATTGGATCTTAGTTTTATGCCCTTATATTATTCAACTAGTGAAAATAGTTATATTAGAACTACTTTGACAATATTCAAGTGATGGTTTGAAGGTATAAATAAATAGGAGAGTAAATACTGTTGAGTGGAAAGAACTAGATGGATAGGATCGATAACACCATCAGTAGGAATGTTATGTTTTCCATGTGCTAATGGTAGATATGTACTTACATACCTAGTTAGAGGACACAAATATATAATATGTAGAGAGAGAGGGGTAGATGGAGATAAGGTGAGAGAGATATAAGGGAGGGAGAGAGAGTGGGAAAGAGGTAGAGAGTGAGAGAGGGAGAGAGAGAGGGGGAAATAGGGAGGGAGATACAAAGGGAAAGAGGGAGCTATGGAGAGAGCAGAATATGAATGAGAGAGAAAGGGAGAGGGGGGGATAGAAAGTGAGTGAGTGAGAGAGAGATAGGTGAATATAGATGGATGGAGTGATATAGGGGTAGAGGGAGAGAGGGGGAGAGAGAGACACATAGAGAGAGAGATAGGTTGGGGGGGGGTGATAGAGGGATGGGGGTAGAGGGTAGAGGACTGAGTGAGAGAAATATGGGAGAGAGAGGGTTTGGGGTAAGAGTGAGGGATAGAGAGGATTACATGAAGGAGAGAGAGAGAGGAGATGGGAGGGGATATGTAGAGAAGTTAGGAGAAAGATAAAAATAGAAAGAGAGAGGTGGAGAATGAAATTTAGAGAGAGACAAAGAGGGGGGGAAGGGGTAGAGACATAGGGAGGGAGTGTTGTTTCTGGAGCATGATTATCTTACTAATTCATAGGTCTTTTATTTTCAGTTCTGTTTATACCCCATGAATAATTTAAACCCTGGAAGAATGTAGACTCCTCCACTTGGGGGAGTGCATGGGGGGATTTCCCCCCTTGTGGGATCTAGGGGAAAGCATTCCCCCAAAGGAAAAATTGCCTTGTAAATGTATATTGTAATTTCATTGTAAATATAGATCGTTCATTATACGTTCACAGATATGATGGTGGAATTTATGTGAAGATTTTTTTCCCTAGAAGGCTACCCTATTTTATGAGGGAAATGTATTGTGGCTATGTATAATTACAAATATTGTATTCTGAGTGAGGAGACTATGAGAGAAATAATAGGAAGTTACAATCGGTGTGCTATAGGTTGTATCCCTTCGTTTGTTGAATAATAAAAAGGAAGGACCTGATAATTTATCTGGTGGACATAGCCCACACTCAGTGAACCACGTATATTTGTGTCTCTATTGTATTTTCTATCCTTTTTGTTTTATTTCCACATTTGTTTTATCTTGTTGCTCCACGATCCTAGTTTTCTAATACAGAGGGAGGGAGAGTTAAAGAGAGAGAGTTGGGGGGGACGATATATAGAGAGAGAGAGGGAGATAGAAGAAAGGGGGGGAGAAATTGAGTGAGGGTGATATATTCTCGCATTGTGTAAATATGTTACTATTATATGACCAAATACATTAGAAATAATGGTTAACTTTTGAGGGACACTTCTCATGGGAGAGATTATGTCAAAGGTGTTAGGTTGTTAAGACACTTAGGAGTTAGTTAAGATCTACTTGGTCTAATGTGTCCTTAGGTAAAAGTTTTTTTCTTAGTGTGTTTCTTTAGTATGCATTAGTATGCATTTGTAGTTAGGAAATCCGACGGTCATGATATGTTTCCGACATAGAGTGATCCGACGATTCATACTCTCCTTGATATTAACAGCCATTGATCCGTGGATTAGCACCCGATTGGTCCATGATCTCTATTTAAATATCATGGAGGGTCATTTTTCGATGATCAATTGTGAGAAACTCTCCTGTAAAATCTCTCTATAATCTTTTTCTTTTGCATTAATAAATTGCTCCAAGTGGCCATGCTAGCTGGGGCAGTGAATGTTTCCCCGTAGGGATTTTACCACGTGAAAACATCGCTGTGTTGATATTTGATATGGTTATGTGAGTGGCTATTGAAGGTGTTTGTCATCTGTTGAAATATCTATGTTGTTGAAAATGATATCAGAGCATGTTTGAAGATCCGCTCCTATTGTAGATCGATATCGTGAAGCAAAGTTTCTTCATATCCATTTTATATCATTTTCATACATTTATGGGATGAGAGGAATATTCCATTACGTCCTGAGCAATTGTTACATTCAGGAACACTTTTCTTTTCACTCAAAAATGTTTTTTCTTTCTCAAGATATGACCATTACATTTAGATCCAGAGGTATAAATCTTAAATACACATTTTTTTAATTTTTGCAGAGTAGTATTTTGGTTTTATTTCGGTTTTGTATTATTTATTTCTAGTTTGCTACTCTTTTAGATCTGTGTATGATATTTTCCCCACGACCTGTGAGATCTTGGAAAATCATAAACAGATAGGAAAAGGTTCATCTTTTAGGTAAGCTAACCGAGATCTAACCCTTGTTGTCATTGAGAAGCGACATTTTTTTCTTATGTGAAAAGAGTTTTTTTTTAGCACAATCTCCAAGGCCATCTTCAACAAAAACAAAAACAACAACAATCCTCCTTCTGAACATTACAATATGTTTTGCTAGACCATTTGGTTATAAGTTTCCTTATTAAGTAAGAGGTCTTGAGTTCAAGTCTCTCTTTTGTTACTTTTTTTGAAAAAGTTCATGTTAAAATTGTAAAGTGGATTTCACTTCAAGTATAAAAGTGAATCACTATAAGTAGCCTTAATATTTTATTTTAGAGTTATTTATTTCACATGAAGCTTTTCTCTTATAAAGTAACTTCATTGTAAAAGTGATTCCCACTTCTCTTTATAAAAGTGGGTCACTTCATAAAGAAACTTACACTATCACGTGGTCATTTGGTTACCATTTATGCCTCTTTTTTTTAAAAGGGCAAAACTCTCACATCCGAAGTCTGTTTTCAGTGCCGTTTTTTTTGTTTTAACTGCATAAAGGTTCAATCTCTTTCCATTCAGATCATCAGTTTCAGTTTTTAAATCCGTATTATTTGCATATTTAATATGGATTCTAAAAGTAATCTCTTACTTACCAGCACCAACTACTTCCAATGGAAATCCCATATCGAGGATTTATTAATAAGTAAAGGCTTGTACAAGATTACCTTGGAAAAGGAAACATCACCCGCTAATGTTGATAAGAAATCCAAATGGGATAATAAGAATGACAAAGCAAGTGGATTAATCAGAATGCCCATCTCTCCTGATTTAAGGTTCCACCTTCGATCAATTGATCAACCCAAAGAAGCATGGGACAAGATTGAATCTGTGTTTGGTAAACACAATATTATTCAAGCACACAGTTGGAAAATGAAGTACTGACTTTAAATCCAAATGATTTTTCTTGCATTGAAGACTATCCATCTAAGTTTAAAACACTCAGAACTTTATGTGAAGAATGTAAGATAAAGATAGAAGAAGATTGTTGCATCTATCTTATTATTTCTAAGCTTGGTAGTGCATATTATGTATTTGTATCTACCTTTTATGCCATTCAATAGGATCTGGGGAGAGCTTATAAAAAACCAAGGGAACTTTTGTGATGCTTTGATTAGAGAGAAAGATAATCTTGTACAACTTGGAATGACCAGCACTGCAGTTACCTCCAAAAAATCCCTAGTTTCCTAGAAGAAACATAAACCCAAGTATCCCAAGAAGAAACATCCTCGTCACAACGACAAGCAATATAAGGGTCCCAAACCCACTCAGACAACTTCTTCTCCTAATGGAGACAAGGAGAAAAATATAAAAATAAGAAGACTAACATACATTGCAACTTTTGTGATAAATATGGTCATGATGAGTCCAAATGTTTCAAGAAGATGGCGTCTTTAGATGAAGCGATGAATAAGAACAACATCAGTATTGATTCTACTTTTTCTTCTTCTCATGGACATGCACTTTTAGCTTTTGGTTTCTCCTTCAATACAACTTCTACTTCTTCTTCTGATGAGTGGCTTATTGATTCTAGGGTATCTTATCATATGGATAAGGATAGACATATATTTTCTACTCTAAATGAATGTAACACCAAGAAAATGTTTGTTGGTGATGATAGATCTCTTAGTGTTGAAGCATATGGAATAGTTCAAGTAGAAAATGGTCATTTCAATGATGTATTATGTGTTCCAAGTCTTTCTTGTAACCTTCTATCAGTATATCAAATTACTCATTAAGGTGAAGGTAAAATCGTAGAGTTTTCACCTCACCAAGTTGTAATCAAGGATCTAAAAGATCCTAAGCATGTTCTTGCAACTGGAATTGCTGATGATAATACCAGATTGTACAAGTTTGACAACTTTGGGTCATCATCTTTGTCATCGATTTTTGTTTCTCATAGTGATGACTTGAGAAAAATTTGGCATGAGCGGTTTGGTCATCTAAACTATCGCTCATTGCAACAACTATGTAATCAACAGATGGTGACTAGTCTTCCTCTTGTTTCATGCAGAGATGGTGTTTGTTCCGGTTGTTTTCTCGGCAAACATCATTGAGACAATTTTGATTTGTGTGGTCCACCTTCTTCTCCTTATCTTTTTGGGTGAAAGTATTTCTTAACTTTCATTGATGACTTTTGTATATGTACTTGGGTTTACTTATTAAAACTTAAGAGACCATTTTTTGGCCTACAAGACCCTTGTAGAAAAGAAATCTGGACATCAAATTCAAAGGTTAAGAACAAATAATGGAGGTGAATATGTGAACAATAATTTTACAAGTTATTGCACTACATAGGGAATCCAAATGCAACACACTGTTCCATATACACCACAACAAAATGGTGTTGTTGAGAGAAAGAGCCGCACATTAACAAAAATGTCTAATTGTATGAATCAATCTAAGGGATTAAGTCTAAAGTATTGGGCGGAAGCAATCAACTGTGCAAATTACATAGTAAATGGCACTACCAAAAATGCTCTTAAAAATATAACACTAGAAGAATCTTGGACTAAAATTAAAATAGATGTAGGTCACTTTCGTGTATTTGGCAGTATAGCTTGGGATCTCTGTTATAACCCTAAATTGCACCACACATGCTTACCTGGCATCAGGCCAACTCATATCCCTTCTTTGCCAAAAAACTACTGAACAACTCTTCTAAAAACTCCATTTTTAAAAAGTAAACGTTAGCAGGCCCACTACAGCCCGCGTTTATCCAAAATAAAACGCTAGCAGGCCCACTACAACCCGCGTGTGAATGCTAGCAGGCCCACTACAGCCTGCGTTTACCTAACAAAACACAAAAACAGGAAATTTGCCGACGGGACAAAAAGATATGGGGCAGTTAACTGAAACTCCCGGCCATGCATGGCCGAGAGTTCGTCCAAAACCCTAGCTCCTTCTAGCCTATAAAATAAGGGGTAGGGGTACCATTTGGAGGAGGAAAAAGATAGCAAAGAAAATCTACCCAATTGCCGAATCCATTTGTCCCAACCCTTTAGCCTTTCCTCAAGCCTAAGAAGAATTCAAGAAAAGAAGTTGGAGGACAAAGAAGAGGAGGAGCCCAGGATCAGGATCAAGGAACGGTGGCCGGTCTCAACATTGATTGTAAGTTGAGTCATTTTGAATATAATAAAAGAATATTTTTCCCGTCCCAATGCATGAGTTATATGTGGTTTTTGTAATTTATGCTTAATTTCTAACCCTCAAGTAGAAAATTAGCATGCATGCATAGTGTTTTGTCTTGGTTGCAGGTGAAATTTGGAAGGAGTAGCGCAAGTAAGTGGGCAAGGCGCAACGGAGGATATACACCAAACATCAGTAAAAAGGTTAGTATTTCCTTTCCATGCGTGTATGTGAAAAAGGGGTTTTAAGTTTTGAGGTGGTAGGTTGAAAGTGATTTATTTAATTTCATAATCTGCATGCAAGTCTAGCCCTAGCTTGCTAGTCCGTAGGGTATTATTTCCCAACAACAGAATTTGCGACTCCACTGGGGAAAATACTCTTAGGGTTTCCAGATTTAGTTGAGGTTTTTGGGTAGTGTAAAGGATTAGATTTTCTGTTTCTTTGTTTTTCTGTTTTCTGTTAGGTCAGAGTTAGCAGGGAACCTAGTTCTTTATACCAGTTTTTTCCTTGACTGTTGCTTGACGGTAATTATCAGGACCCACAGAGGTACACGCGGCCTATAGAAGGCCTACACGCGTGTAACCCATGCCCTAACCTTCTATAGACCGTGTTTGAATGCTTGTTGTAGAGGTTTCAATAGCATGTAGGAGTCAGAGAGCTTGAGAGGCAGTCCTCCTCTTCCCTGTCAGAATTATACATTCTCAGGGGGCTTTCTGGATCCTCTCTGAGTCTTGCTGGTTCGTAGTCTTGTCTCAGTTTTATTTATTGCATTTTGTTATTCTTTCTAATCATTTTTCTTTTCTGTTGGAAGAAGCATCCAAGCCTTCAAGAGACCCTGGTTGTCAATACCAGAGGCCTCTTCCAGGTCTGGGCTACCTAGGTTTAGTTTTTTCTTGGATTTAATACCTACACGGAGCCTGTGCCAGTTCAGCCTGCAGGTACCCGCGCGCCGTTATAGCTCAGCATGCATTTGCACGCGTGTTGTTTCAGTGACAGTAGCGGGCTTGACAGGTTTCTTTTCAATCAGGGTGGGGCAGTCATCTCCTCCTGTGGTGAGAAGTGTTCCTCTCAGGAGTTTGAGTCTAGGGTTGCACAGTCAGTAGGTTAGGGCCTCTTATCCTTAGCCTGTGTTTTTCTTAGATGATGTTGGATAAAAATTAAAAAAAAAAAAAAAAAAAATTAATTGTGTTTTAT
>SNQJ01S0001144.1:146183-195396 GCA_010110895.2 Picea sitchensis | reverse complement strand
GGACCAAGCGTAGTGGAGAACACATATCGAGGATTTGTCTTGGGATTCCGTCGTTTGCATTTGCCACGGAGCTTCATGGATCTCGAATCCATTCGAGGTCCTCAATTGTCTTCCGGACCATTTTCTCTCTATACCCTGGACAAGTTTCGGGCTTGATACCCTGCTCATTGTGGTCTACCCGACTATCGACTGTACCCGCCTGGTAACTGTTCGCGGGGTGGCAAACTAGTTGCCAATATTTTTAGGGACATACACAGGTGACTGCGGGGGTATACCACGGTACCTAGGACAGACATCAGGCCATGCTTTGCAGAGTATACCCGGAGGGTGATTCCGTTTTCGAGTTGCACTTGCACTGGTAAGTTGCTCTAGTGTTTGTTGTTGTAACTGTTCTTCCAAATAGTTAGTGAGTGCTTGTCTTATCTCGTAGGGGATTCTTTTTTAGTGTGTGTTACTGTTTGATTGTGTAGAATACCTTAGCGTGTCTTGGATCTTCTCACACAGTGGAGGATCCCGAGCTCCGCTGGTCACGAAGGCTCTTGGGCCTGCTACCGGTGATATTGGAGCCACCCCCGCCACCATTGAGGCGGAAGCTAGACCAACAAGGGTCTTTCGAAGAAACCGGGTTACAAACCATTGTTCCTGAACAACTCCCAGAGGAATCAATTACCAATTTTGGCTCGGTTGAAACCCCAACCACTGATACTTGGCCATCAGTCATTGTACCCATCCAGTTTTACGAATGCCTGTCAATGCCTCACACAGTTATGGAACCAAACACTGTTACTTCCTATAGGAATTATTCCATTCCCACCACCGTTGCTACCACAAGAGAAACATCTCCTAACTTGCCATCGTTGGTCCGAGCCACTATAGTCTTGGATGCAACTACGTCACATAGTGGACTGACCCCATCTATCGCGGCGGCCACACCTCCCTTCACACCTAGTGTGACAGGCCCTCCGTTGTCATATAGTATGCCTAGTTCAGGTACAAGTCCTGCACTCACTCACTCCACTTTACAGACTTTGGGTCTGGGGGCAGGGAGCTCTAATGCTCCTCTGCAAGGTCAACTTGGGGGCATTCCTGTCCCTTTTCATGCTTTTCCTCATGCTGGAGGTCATATCTCTCCTTCTTCCCCTTCGCTTGGTGGTCTGCATCAGCAGTCCGTCGGGCATCCTGCACACACGAGTTCATTTGGAGCCGGGAGTCAAGGAACACCTATGCAAACTCTGTCGGTAGGTTCATCATCGTTGTTTTGGAACGAGACGTTTGGTAAAAACACTTTCGCATCAACTGCTTTCCCATCTAGGGGCACCCCCATCTTTGGACAGTCTACTCCGACGCAGGGTACTATTCCTGCGTCGAGGGCACATATAGTAGGACCTTGGAACTTAGGACAAGGATCTATTCCTTCCTCTGGAATGTCATTCTGGGGTAATTCTTTCCACAGTCAATGGAATCCTGGACAGACTTCTATGCCTCTCCCATCGGGACCGGCATGGGGTAATCCTTCCCAAAGTCTGTCAAACACGATGAATGCCCAACATCCTATGTCCTTTATGGGGAATCAACCAATGATGTCTCCACAGATGAAAAATCCTTAAGCTGGTTAGGGCCATGGCTTCTACCAGAATCCGAGCCAACAACCAAACTTTTCCTGGCAACCTGGTGCCAGTCAAACTCCAAGACCCTTTTTCCCAGGCTATCAGCAGCAACCCAAACTACCATTCCTGGCAACGTTACACTTGCCCGATTTGACAAGGTTGTTAAATGATCCTATTTGTCATGATCCACATTGGCCTCCTATGCCAACGAAGTTTCCTTCGGACATTCCAAAGTTCGAGGCCAAGCCTAACGAAGATCCAGGTGATCACGTGACTACATTCCATATTTGGTGTTCATCTAGCTCATTGAAAGATGACTCTGTCCAGTTGTGATTGTTTCAACGCACTCTTATTGGGAGTGCCGCAAAATGGTACATCGAGCTTGATCGCTCACGATATTCTTCTTTTGGCAAACTGGCTATGGCCTTCCTTAACCATTTCCAGTTACCTGTAAGATACGACGTGGGCACAGAGTTGCTTGCCAATTTTGAACAGATGAAAGCGAACCATATCTCTTATCATATCCAAGAGTGGAGATGCCAAAAGAGTCTCATCAAAGAACCAGTCCCACCAACATTATTTCTTGAGTGGTTTCTTAAGTCTTTAGTACCGCAATTATCCAAAGACGTCGCAACTTCGGGGGTTTTCTCCGAAGAAGATGCCATCATGAGGGATCAACAGTTTGAGATCATCTATTAAAAGTCTGGTTTATTATACAACATCCTGCCGGATGCACCACGATCGATACTAGATAGAAATAGACAGAGAGTCGGACCACATGACGATGGTATCGTTGGTTCGTCACAAACCAAGCCCACTGAGCAATTGACAAAAAAATTGCAACAGTTATCTATACAACACTCAGCGGCCAACTAGACTACTTCTTTGGCTGCTCCTCCTACCGAAATTTTGGAAGTACACTCTGTGCAGACGACTAACCCAAAGGCCCCCCAGTAGCCTGAAGGGAAGAAAAAACAACGCAAGAAGGGTAAGGGGGATAAAAAACCCACGGATAATGCTGGCGAGGGCACTATGGAAAAACGGAAGGCAAGATATCCGTGGAACTTGTGTGCGGAAGACCACCCGACCCATCTATGTCCTCCACTTTCAAAGGCCCAAAAGTTTGTCACACAGCAACAACGAGCCATGTTAACTAATCCCTTTCAGCATGGGCAAAATTTAACTCAAGCCTCTACAAGTGCTAAAGGGGGCATCCAATAATCCTTCCCTCCTCCAAACAGTTCCTCAACCACGAATGTATATATGGTTAGGGGTGATGCGTTAATAACGACTAGAGCACACGACTATAATAAACCAAGCGCCTCTGAGAAGGGTAAAGAAGCTGAGATCCCATATCTTCCTCTACAGATCGAGAAGACGTTGGGTGAAATAATGACACGCATCCAAAAGGGTGCATTTAAGAAAGCTTCTCACAACCCAAATGCAAGGGCCGCCCAAAATTACTCTGTGGTGGAAGATTTATCACAAACCCCTTGTGCAATGTCCACTTTGGAGGTCCTCCAAAGTTGCCCTGCTCAGAGGAAATCCTTGTTGACTTCTTTAGGCTCTACTAAGACTTGTAACCTCAGTACCATCATGTTAGATACGACCGATTTGAAACCTCGTGTGCCTTACCACGTCGTGTTTCAGATAGTAGTGGCTCATCCCACGAAAACTTTTACATGGAATATCTTCCGCACGGTGGTCGACGAGGGTGCTTCGACTTGCATTATGTCGTTATCATGTTGGAAAGCCATTGGTCAGCCCACTTTGTCTCCATCACCTACTCTCCTCACTGCGTTCGACGATCGTTCTTTTCGACCACATGGCATTGTTCCTTCCTTCCCTGTGTAGTTAGGTGGGAAGACCGTGTGCATTGAAGTTGAGGTAGTCGACGCTCCCCTCGACTATAACCTCTTGTTAGGTCAGAGTTGGACTTATGCTATGCAAGTTGTGGTCGCTACAGATTTCCGAGTCTTGTTGTTTCCACACGAGGGTCGGATAGTGACCATTGATCGATTGTCCTTCTCTAGGCCTGACCCAGCTTTGGGGGCATCCACGGTTCCTATGATTGATAATCCTCGCCCCAGTTTTGTTAACATAGGAGTTGGTTTGTGCCCATCCTTGACGGGTACCTTTGATTACCCACCTCCTTATAATGATGTCAAGTTTATATCAAATCACCACAAGGCTGAGATTTTTCACATTTCATCGTTCCGCATGACTTACTTTGATGATCCGTGGATTCTTCCTTCCCCATCAGCCACGATGGATGAGACAGGGCACTCCGGCATGTCCATGCCCTTGTCGACTGCTTAAGTAGCGTACTCTTTGGATTTGACAAGGTTGTTAAATGATCCTATTTGTCATGATCCACATTGGCCTCCTATGCCAATGAAGTTGCCTTCGGACATTCCAAATTTCGAGGCCAAGCCTAATGAAGATCCAGGTGATCACGTGACTACTTTCCATCTTTGGTGTTCATCTAACTCATTGAAATATGACTCTGTCCAGTTGCGATTGTTTCAACGCATTCTTATCGGGAGTACCGCGAAATGGTACATCGAGCTTGATCGCTCACGATATTCTTCTTTTGGCGAACTAACTATGGCCTTCGTTAACCATTTCCAGTTACCTGTGAGATACGACGTGGGCACAAATTTGCTTGCCAATTTCGAACAGACGATAGTGGACCATATCTCTGATCATATCCGAGAGTGGAGACACCGAAAGAGTCTCATCAAAGTACCAATTCCACCAACATTCCTGCTAGAGTGGTTCCTTAAGTCTTTAGTCCCTCAATTATCCAAAGACGTCGCGACTTCAGGAGTTTTCTCTGAAGAAGATGCCATTATGAGGGCTCAATAGTTTGAGCTCATCTATTCTCAGTCTAGTTTATTATACAACATCATGCTATATGGACCACGATCAATACTAGATAAAACTAGACAGAGAGTCAGACCACATGCAGATGGCATCGTTGGTTTGGCACAAACCAAGCCCACTGAACAATTGACAAAACAATTGCAGCAGTTATCTATACAACACTCAGCGGCCAGATAGACTACTTCTTTGGCTGCTCCTCCTACCCAAATGTTGGAAGTACATTCTGTGCAAACGACTAACCCAAAGGCCCCTCAGCAGCCTGAAGGGAAGAAAAAACAACACAAGAAGGGTAAGGGGGATAAAAAACCCACGGATAATGTTGGCGAGGGCACTACGGAAAAATGGAAGGCGAGGTATCCATGCAACTTATGTGCGAAAGACCACCCGACCCATCTATGTCCTCGACTTGCAGAGGCCCAAACGTTTGTCACACAGAAGCAGCAAGCCATGTTGACTAATTCCTTTCAGCATGGGCAAAATTTAACTCAAGCCTCTACAAGTGCTGAAGGGGGAAGCCAGGAATCCTGCCCTCCTCCAAACAATTCCTTAGCCGTGAACGTATATATGGTTAGGGGTGATGCGTTAATAATAACTAGAGCACACGACTATAGTAAACCAAGCGCCTCTGAGAAGGGTAAAGAAGCTGAGATCCCATCTCTTCCTCTATAGATCGAGAAGAAGTTGGGTGAAACAATGACACGCATTCCAAAGGGTGCATTTATGAAAGCTTCTCACAACCCAAACGCAAGGGCTGCCCAAAATTACTTTGTGGTGGAAGATTTATCACAAACCCCTTGTGCGATGTCCGCTTTGGAGGTCCTCCAAAGTTTCCCTACTCAGAGGAAAGCCTTGTTGAATTCTTTAGGCTCTACTGAGACTTGTAACCCGGGTACCATCATGTTAGATACGACCGACTTAAAACCTCACCTGCCTTACCATGTCGCGTTTCAGATAATAGTGGCTCATCCCACGAAACTTTTTACATGGAATATCTTCTGCACGGTGGTCGACGAGGGCGCTTCAACTTGCGTTATGTTGTTAGCATGTTGGAAGGCCATTGGTAAACCCGCTTTGTCTACATCACCTACTCTCCTCACTACGTTCGACGATCGTTCTTTCCGACCACATGGCATCGTTCCTTCTTTCCCTATATAGTTAGGAGGGAAGACCGTGTGCATTGAGGTAGAGGTAGTCGATGCTCCCCTCGACTATAACCTCTTGTTAGGTCGAAGTTGGACTGATGCTATGCAAGTCGTGGTCGCTACAGTATTTCGAGTCTTGTTGTTTCCACATGAGGGTTGGATAGTGACCATCGATCAATTGTCCTTCTCTAGACCTGACCTAGATTTGGGGGCATCCACGGTTCCCATGATTGATAATCCTCAACCTGGTGTCGTTAACATAGGAGTTGGTTTGTGCCCATCCTTGATGCGTACCTTTGATTACCCACCTCCTAATGACGATATCAAGTTTATATCGAATCACCAGAAGGCTGAGATTTTTCACGTTTCGTCGTTCCGCACGACTTACTTTGAGGATCTGTGGATTCTTCCTTCCCCATCAACCATGATGGATGAGACAGGGAACTCCGGCATGTCCATGCCCTTGTCGGCTGCTGAAGTAGAGTACTCTTTAGTCCAGCAAGCTTCAACTAACCCTGATCCGACTCCTGCACAAGAGTTGGATCCGCTTCTAGAGCCTATCTGGGCTCAGGGTTCTCTTGCTACCACCGATTTGTTAGACTTAGTCTTGCCTTCTGCTGAAGCAGTAATCGAAGCAATGACTAGTCCGGACAAACCTTGGGATGATCTTCCTCACAGATCATATTTCCTCCCAAAGTTAAGCTGAATCAAAGCAGGAGAATTCACCGTGACTATGACTAGAGATAGGTCTTGTCATACTAATCGCTTAGCTACACACAAGATATATCCTGAGGGTAGTATGGCAACCATTGCTGAAATGATACCTATCAATATCTCCAGAACCCCTGGCGTCATAGACAATGTTTTCGTCGGAGCATACAGCGCCCCCGAGGAGATGCCAGGCATCGACCCACAAAGAGTCTACCATGAGCTAACTTTGTTGTTTTCCAAGCTCGCTTTGAGATCCGAAAGCAACATCCATCAAGAATGCATTTATTCTTTTTGATCTCGTCCGGATTAACTGAGAAAAGTAACCATTATGGAGTCTTCTTTAAGCCCTTTTCAGACTCCTTAAAGATGAAAAGATTGCCGAGTGACCTTGTTTCTTCACACTCGTTAAATTGGTCCAGAAGAACATTCTTTAAACGGGTCTCCTTTTAATCCCTTTTCAGACCCTCTAAACATGAAAATATTGTCGAGCGATCTTGTGGCCTTTCATGCTTGTTAAACTGAAATTTGAAGTCACGTCTGTCCAACGGTAGTTTACCCCTTTTTCGGTCCAGACAGTCAACTGTACGAACAAAGGAATACTCTATTGAATTCCCATTCTTTAGAAGAGTATCCTCAGGTATAATTTTATTCCTTTTTCGGGCCTGAGGGACTAAATTTACGAAAAAGAAAACCCCATGGAGTCCACATTTAAGCTCTTTTCAGACTCCCTAAAATTGAAAAGATCGCCGAGTGACCTTATACTTTCACACTTGATAAAATGGTCCAGAAGAACATTCCTGACGGAGTCCATAGTTAAGATTTTTTCAAACTCCTTAAAAGTGAAAAAATCTCCGAGTGATCTTGTCCTTGTCACACTCGTTAAAATGGTTTTGAAATGACGTCTAATCGGTGCTAGTTTATCCCTTTTTCGAACCGACTATACTATTGTCGAAAAAGGTACCGTAATGGACTTTCCTTTTATGCTTTTTCAGACTCTCTAAATAGGAAAAAACACTGAGCTTCCCTTCTCTGGGCTCATTAAACTTACATCGAAGGACGTTACCATTGTGTGTTCTATCAACCGCATTGGCATACCTTACCCATCAGCCTTGTAACAATTTTCTTCTGCGTCTTAACACCATTGGCCACTGGAGGATTTTTTCCAAGTATCATTTCCCAGAACATCAGTCTTGTCCTTGTGCCTTGAGCTTGTATGTTTGTTGTACTCGTTCCTCCATTGTAACGTAATATTCCTTTATTCTTTTTCAGAAAATATCAAAAAGAACAAAAAAATCAAATATACCCCAAAAAGAGGATGGGAAACGTATTTTCTTTATTGGCAGCATAATGAGTCACCCTTGGATAAAGCACATCTGTCTGTTTGATTCATCAGACTTTGGGATGTAGTACAACCTTAGGAAGCTTTGCTCGCTATATAGAGTTGTGTCCTCCATCGTTTGGTTACTCTTCCAAACATATGGAGAGTTTCCGTTGCCTCCTGCTTCGTAGACTTATGATTAACAGATATGTTGCCTGAGTCTTATCACTTGTCATGCTATTATCCAAGGGAATTTTTTCACTGAGCCTAAGTCAACCCCTCTGCAATATGTCTCTTGTCTGCATACCCGGCCATCCTGAATGTCCAATCAAGTCTTTGTTCGAAATCACTGAAGCCTTCAGTCCGATCATCAAGATTATCAAGTCCATAACCGACGAGCCGCGAAGACCTCTGGGTAGTGCAGTCGTACACTCATATTACACTCCTTCTAATTTTAGAATATTTTGTAGTTGTTTATCGAGCTCTGAAGTACAGCCATCAGACCGAATCAGCTTCTGGGAGATGGATACTTTATATGTATATCTTTCTGATTTCGAGATGTAGCTCCACTGTGTATTATTCACGACTACTCTTTATAGTTATTTGACATGGATCGACAGTGTATTTGATTGGTAGCCATGGTTCTAGTTTATCCCGAGCATGGGTATGCCCGCCTCGGTGAGACATTTTTTGTTTTGCAGACGACACCTCCTGGTTCCTGATTCTTGGGCTCACACATTCAACATATCAGTACAGATTGGTAAAAGATTGGTAATGTATTTCAGCCATCAAATGATCTTCTGACCTCACACATTAGGGGGCATCTGTTATAACCCTTTATTGCACCACACATGCTTACCTGGCATTAGGCCAACTCATATCCCTTCTTTGCCAAAAAACTATTGAACAACTCTTCTAAAAAATCCATTTTTAAAAAGTAAACGCTAGCAGGCCCACTACAGCGTGCGTTTATCCAAAAGAAAATGCTAGTAGGCCCACTACAGCCTGCGTGTGAATGCTAGAAGGCCCACTACAACCCACGTTTACCTAACAAAACACAAAAACAGGAAATTTACCGACGGGACAAAAATATATGGGGCAGTTAACTGAAACTCTCAGCCATGCATGGCCGAGAGTTCGTCCAAAACCCTAGCTCCTTCTAGCCTATAAAAGAAGGGGTAGGGGTACCATTTGGAGGAGGAAAAAGATAGCAAAGAAACTCTGCCCAATTGCCGAATCCATTTGTCCCAACCCTTTAGCCTTTCCTCAAGCATAAGAAGAATTCAAGCAAAGCAGTTGGAGGACAAAGAAGAGGAGGAGCCTAGGATCAGGATCAAGGAATGGTGGTCGGTCTCAACATTGATTGTAAGTTGAGTCATTTTGAATATAATAAAAGAATACTTTTCCCGTCCCAATCCATGAGTTATATGTGGTTTTTGTAATTTATGCTTAATTCCTAACCCTCAAGTAGAAAAGTAGCATGCATGCGTAGTGTTTTGTCTTGGTTGCAGGTGAACTTTGGAAGGAGCAGCGCAAGTAAGTGGGCAAGGCGCAACGGAGGATCTACACCAAACATTAGTAAAAAGTTTAGTATTTCCTTTCCATGTGTGTATGTGAAAAAGGGGTTTTAAGTTTTGGGGTGGTAGGTTGAAAGTGATTTATTTAAGGTCATAATCTGCATGCAAGTCTGGCCCTAGCTTGCTAGTCTGTAGGGTATTATTTCCCAACAACAATCGCATTCTTGATGAGAAAAGGAAAGCATTGTAGCCTAAAAGTGATAAGTGTATATTTGTTGGTTATTCTGAAGATGTCAAAGGTTACAGACTTCTTCAACCACATTGTAATGAAATAATTATTAGAAGAGATGTTAAATTTCATGAAAATATCTTGGCCTACGAGCCTAATTCGACGTTTGTGCCTTCTTTGGCCTACGATCCTAATTCAACAGTTGTGTCTTCTTCAGCCTGGGTGCCATATTCGACATTTTTGCCTTCTTTTGTTCTGGTTTCTTCTTCATATGATGACACTAAGGATGAAAATCCACCTCTTCCTACTCACCTTTCTCTAGATCATTCCTTTGAACCTGAACAAGCACCATCTCAATTGCTTCCTATATGGGTCCATTCAACACGAGAAGCAATTGGTGATATTTTCACTAATCCTTCATATTAGCGTCAGACATGTTCAAAGTTCCAGCAAGCCTCTTCTCTTTTGGCTCATGTTTCAAAAACTCATGATCCAGAGACATTTGCAGAAGCTTTAGGTCATCCAAATTGGGATACAACAATGAATGAAGAGTATCGTTATTTAATGGAAAACGATACTTTGGATCTTGTACCTCTTCCAAAAGATAGAAAACTTGTCATAGGTAAATGGGTCTATAGAACTAAGTATGCATCATATGGAAGTGTTGAAAGTCACAAGGCTTGGTTAGTTGCTAAAGGATTTTCCCAAGTTGAAGGAATTGACTATAATGAAACCTTTTCCCCTACAACTAAAATGAATTCCATTCGAATTTTTCTTGCCCTTGTTGCCTCACATAAATGGGAGGTCCATCAAATGAATGATAAATCTGCCTTCTTGCACGAAGATTTGCAAGAAGAAATCTACATGGAAAAACCTCCTGGCTATGTCTAGAAGGACTCTAGCCTTGTTTGTTGCCTTATAAAATCTCTTTATGGTCTCAAGCAAGCTCTCCAAGCTCGGTATGCCAAAATGTACAAATTTCTTATTTCCATTGGATTCTCTAGATGTCATTCTGATCCTAGTGTATATACCAAGAAAGTAGGAAGCCATCTCATAATCCTTTTCATTTATGTTGATGACCTTGTCCTTACTAGTAGTGACTCAAAATTTTAAACCATGTGAAAACTAGCCTTAAGAAGAAATTTGAGATGATAGACTTAGGATTTTTTCACTATTTCCTTGGCCTCCAACTTTTGCAAACCAATGCAAGAATTTTTCTTTCCCAGTCTAGGTATGATTGTGACTTTCTTCGTCGATTTCACATGGACGATTGTAAGACAACCCCTTCTCCCTTCCATTCTGGAGTCAAGTTTACTGCCACCTGTACTTCTCTCAAAGTTGATCCCACCCTGTACCATTAGTTAGTTGGTATCCTCTTATACTTGACTCATACTCATCCTAATCTTTCCTTTGTTGTTGTTATTGTTTCCCGGTATATGCAAACACCCCATGAAAGCCATTGGAAAGTAGCTAAAAGGATACTTCTCTATGTTCGTGGTATAGTTCAGTTCGAGATACATTACAATTCAGAGGGGACTCCTTTATTGGTTGGTTTCACTGATTCAGATTGGGCCAACTATCCTAATGACCAGAAGTTGAGTGCAGGTTATGTTTTAAGCCTTGGTTGAGGACTTATCACTTGGGTGTATAAGAAACAACAAGCTATTGCACTTTCTTCAACAAAAGCAGAGTACCGAGCAATGGTAAATGCAAGTAAGGAAGCCTTGTCTCTTCGACAGATCCTTTCAAAGTTTGGATTCCAACAACAACATCCAACCAGCCTTTGGTGCAACAATTGGAGTGTCATCAAGCTTTCCAAACACCCAGTTCAACATCAACATAGAAAAAACATCGATATACACATGCACTTCATCAGAAAGATCATTCATGATCAAGTTATTGAAGTTCTCTTTTTCCCTATAGAAGATCAAGTTGCAGACATTTTCACAAAGTCTCTTACAGAAGAGAATTTTTTCAAACTTCGATCTATGTTAGGAGTTTAGGAAGTTAGTCATGAAGGGGAGATAGGCTCTGATGCCTCCTTCATTCTCCTATTGTTTCACCATTGTAAATCCTTCAATCCTATCCCAATTGTTCTTAAGGGGGGATGTTAGGATATTTATACACTTAGGAGTTAGTTAAGACCTACTTGGTCTAATGTCTCGTTAGGTAAAATTGTGTTTCTTAGTGTGTTTCTTTAGTATACATTAGTATTCATTTATAGTTAGGAAATCTGACGATCATGATATGTTCCTGGCATAGAGTGATCCGACGGTTCATACTATCCTCAGTCTTAATGGCCATTGATCCATGTCATAACACCCGTTTTTTCCATGATCTCTATTTAAAGAGCATGGAGGGTCACTTTCTGATGATTGATTTTGAGAAAATCTCTTGTAAAATCTCTTTGTAATATTTTTCTTTTTCATTAATAAAATTCTCCAAGTGGTTGCGTTGGTTGGGGTCATGGATTTTCCTTGTAGGGGTTTTACCATGTGAAAACATCGGTGTGTTGATATTTGATCAGGTTATGTGAGTGGTTACTGAAGGTGTTCATCCTCTGTGGGAATACCTGTGTTTTCGAACAAAAGGTCATACACACAAACACTTCATGTTGGTTAGAATATATCAACTAACCTCAGTACCATGGGTTAAATAATGGAGGGTTATATAATGGATAACATTTATAGATATTCTTGTTCAATTGATGGTGTTGTCAACTTTCTTTGTGAATATATATATATATATATATATTCTCATATTGCTCATGGAGATTAGCATGTGGATTTAGAGAGAAGTAAGGGGAGACAAGGAAAGAGGGATAGTAGGAGAGAGAGAGAAAGGGAGAGGAATGGATTTTAACTACTTAATATACTAGAATATAAATCTGCTTAATTTACAAGAATGTTTCTAAGCTTGAAGAGGCCCCATATTGCAAAAATCATGAGGGGATGGTAAATATTTGTGATAGGATGAGATTATTGTAAAAAACTATGCATTAATGATTACAAAATAATTTCCCAATAACCGAATAATATATAGCACAAGGTTTCATTGTCAAGTCTCAAAACATATACTAATGAGAGGAATGATTGAAATACATAAACCATTGATACTAATGAAAATCATCCATAATGTAGTGGGAAAATCAAATAGAGGAGTCATATTAACTTTCCAAAAATACAAGTTTCAAGCTCCAGGGAAGTGGACAATCCTGGAGGGAAATGATTCCAACTATAGAGTTTTGAGGCTTTACTCACACCAAAACATTTTAACATAGAAAAAACAACAAGGATTCTATTTAATTTCCTATAAATGATACCCAATCTCGCTTTAACACATCCAATGGGATGGAAAAGATTGCAATTGGTTGCAAAACCCTTCAAATCCTTATGTTATTTAGGTGGGAAAGCCATGGAAAATCAATGAGGAGAATCCTGAAGTAGTAGATCTGTCCCCAAAAAAATGATCAAATGAAACTATTAGTGACCCAATTCGAATGAATTCAACACTTATGAGTCCCCTAGCATTAAATTATATCAGATAGTATAAGGAAGATATAATGATGGCATGATGGCATGACCTAAAGTTAATGCATGGGAAGTGTCAAACTCACTTTAGGGTTAATTTCATTGCCAATTCAGAAATCCTATAGTCAATGCAATGATCTTATCACCAAACAGGAATGCAATAAAATCAATGGTGGTGGGATGATATCGTTAAAATTGAAGTTCCAATACACCATCCACTTCAAAATTGTGGTTTCAACAAAAATGTTGAAACATCCAATCTTAACCTATATATAGCCTATTGAAAAGTGAAAAGTGAAATGATCCAAGTAAATCAATGGCCTTGGGATTATATACTCAGAATTGAAATTCCAATACACCACCTACTTTAGATATGTGGGTTCATCACAAATGTTGAAACATCTAATCTTAAACTAGATCTAGTTTAACCTATCAGAGGAAGTTATGATTATCAGATTGAATTCAATGTACACCAATTAAATTTCTAACTCAAACAAATAAATGGAATAATAAATGGATAAAAATCAAGCAATATGGATACTTACAACACAATAATGCATATGAAATAATGCAATTGAAAGTCATGTTTCGAATTATCATGATCTCACACAAATAAAAAAATACATTAATATAATTCTTTAGTTTCCTAACACATTAAAGTATAGAAAATAATGCAAGTGAAAGTCATGTTTAAAATTATCATGATCTCACACACATAAAATAATACATCAATACACTTATTTGGTTTCCAAGATGTCATGTACATATGTTCATGCTAAAGTTAAGGTACATTGATTTTAGTGACAATACAATGAAATACCAAAAAAAAAAAGTAGCTAGATTCATTCCAAGAATGATATAATGGATAGGTAGTAAGTTATTGCATTAACGCAAAATAATAAGGTGTATTGATTTCACGTGAAGATGATGATTTAGAGAAATATGGTAATTACATTAGCTACATTAATTTCAACAATGATATAACTTGTGATGATTTACACAAATTGGGATTAATTTAAAAAATGATTAGCTAGATTAATTTTGGCAATGATATAACTCATAAGAATGCAATGATTTCAACAATGATGTAAAAAAAACTATAAGTTGCATTGAATTTAGTGATAATAAAATGAAAAATGATTTAGAACAATCAAGCAATTGCGTTGATTTCAATAATGATATAACACAAAACAATATAATACATTGAATTTAATAATAATAAACTCGAAAGTAAACAAAACATTGATTTTAACATTGCTATAACACAAAACAATATAATGCATTGATTAAATGATTCAATGTATTAATTGAAGAAACTATACAAAAAAAATTGATCACTAATCATTATCTCAACTTATTTATTCTCCTTGAACTTTACTCTCCATAACCTTACTTTTTAACTTTTATATACATGGTACATTATAAACAACTTAAAAGTGTGAACATTAATTTTTAATTTTTAATTTTTATATACCTATTCAATTATAAATGTATTTTTTATAAACAAGTCATATTTTATGTTTCACAAACCCCCCGTGTTTTCTCAAATTTAACTTATTTATTTTTAGTACCTTCCCAAGAATGTACTATAGTCATCATTTGCATGTCAAAATTATATTAATGTTTTTTTTATATATATTTTATCCAATGTTTTCTTAAATTTCTTATTAATTTTTTTTTTAAGAATAAATATAATATATATATTCTTTATTTTTTTATTTTTGTAAAATTAATTTGTGATTGGTTTAAAAACCTTTGACACTACATAATTGTCATGGTCTGTTCACAATATTGTACCATATTTGTTATTCTTTAAAATGTTGATGTTTTGGTAGTTATGGGAGCTATTAACTTCCAAGTATATCCTTTGTACTTAGAATAGAATATTCTAGAAGTAAGAGAACCCTTAAATATATATGTGAAACCCCTAGAAGAGAAGTCAACCCAAGAAAAATATTATTAAAGTATTCAAAGGCTCTAGAAAGAGAAGTCAGCCCGAGTCACTTGGACAAGTTAATATAAATAGGGAGGCACATATCTCATTTGGACACACTCTCACACACTCAGAAACAATCCGCAAGTCTAAAGAGGTGCAACAATAGCATCTATGGCGCAAGTCTAAGGAGCAACAGTGCCAGCTAGGGAACAAGTATTTTTTGTACATTATTCTTGTGCACTTCTCTTGGTAAATGTATGCTTGATTGATATTGTGTTGATACTACAACAATTGTATTGTTGGTTGGGGCTTACCTGTTGGTTCCAGTGTGGACTTGTCGAAATCATTCTATCTAAAGGTTATTTTGCTTGAGGGTGGAATAGTGAATGTGTATGGTTGGGTGACAATGATCTGACATTGTCTATGGTTAAACGAGCATATCAAAATTTTAACATGGTATCAAAGATAGTTTCCTTCGTAACAATCTAATCATTGGAAGGAAGATCCTCAATTTATCCCCTTATAAATCTTGTTGATCACTTATTGTACCCACCAAGCAACTCACCTAAGCAAGGTGCACCTTTTGCCTAGATCAGATCTACAAAATTATCAAGAAGAAAAATTAGGGTTTCCTCATAAAACCCTAGATCTCGACGTTTTTGCAGCTGAAGAAAATCTTTGAGACATAAGATCACCTTGATATAGCACACCCTCTAGTAAGTTCTAAATCCATATTTTGTAAAGTTTCAATATTTTTTTCATTGTTATGGGAAGGATGACTCTCAATATCAATCTTGATGAGAAGCTTCAAGGCACTGATAACTTTCGGGCATTGAAGTATAGAGTAATGATCATTCTGGAAGAGAACGATCTAGAAGGATTTGCGGAAAATGAATTTGAAGAGACAATGGAAGATGAGGCTAAAGAAAAGAAAAAGAAGAACCTGGTTAAGGAAAAGAGGATCATTGCATGTTCTATCCAGGATCACTTGATCCCACATGTTCCATCATTAAAGACCCTGAAACAAAAGTTTGATGCCTTATCTCGACTGTATGAAGGAAATAATATCAACTGGAAGATGGCCTTGAGGAAACAACTCAAGAATGTAAATATGTAGAATTCTGAAAAAAAAAATCTTACTTCACAAGGGTGTCTCAAATCAAAGAACAACTTGAAGCTATTGGAGACACAGTTGAAGAAGATGAGCTAGTAATGACTACATTGAATGTGTTAGCACTAGGAGTTGTTCTTAGACTGCTTGAAGGACAATCCCAGTACCCCTTTGAAAAGAAATAGTGATTTTTTAAATAAGGTTTGGTAGGTGGATCAATAAGACTGAATGATAAATGAAGAAGGTGACAAGCTAACTGCACATCAGTAGCTAGCCATTGGGCATGGAGTCATAAACAACCTGCTCATTGGAGGCAATCAAACTTCATACCAGAGAAAATGATATAAGATGATATATGGAGGAATGGAGAATGTGACAAAAAAGAAGAATGTCCACCAAACAGATAACCTCTCTGAAAAATGGATTTGAAGAGCACTTGAATAAATCACACGAATAGTAGGCAATTACTGCAAATCCTTTACATCTCAAGAATATCCTATAAATTGACAACCATTGATCCTCAATGTATTAAATTCATTCAATAAAAATGAAAATGTAAAATGGAAAAGAGATAAATCACGATCTCATAGTAACAACTCTCATGAATCTTCAATAACATAAGTGATTACATAACAAATTCCCTCAGGCTTACAAATCGACTCATACAGAGTAATTATTTATCCTCTAGCCCCTCTTAGGTGTTTGGACTGAAAACCCCTTCCATATTCAAATACACAATATATAGAAATACATTCCATAACCGGTCAAATTATTCGAACTCATGAGGGTTTTCTATTTTTAGATTAAGTTATAACTGCACTGAAACAAATTGCTACTAAACCGCTAACAAATTGCTTCAAACTAGGAATTAGTTTTTTAACTTACTAAATATGTACATATCATGATTTAAATACATTAACTGAATAACACAAATTTAGTCATTGGAATATCCATGCTCATTTGACACTTTTTCTCTAGTTGGCGATCAAATCTCTGTTGATTTGGAAAAACTGGTTCACTTTGGAGCGTGTGAGTGCAGGCTCACTGCAAACTGCAGCTTCACCACTTTTCCAACAGCGTGTGAGTGCAGGCTCACTACAAAACTGCAAACTGCAGCTTCACCACTTTTCCAACAAGGGCTCGTTGCGAAAGTCTTGTTCTTCACTGTCTTCAGTATCCAATACAATATTGTTGCATAAGGTGTATCTAATGATCTTGTCTCATGTATATGGTGATAATGAAGCATGTGATGCATAGTCCTAGATAAAAAACGTTTCCCTAAAGGAAAAAGCAACAAACCCTGTATGAAAAACAAACGTGTCAACTTTCAAGACATCCAAACGATTATAAACTATGCACATTGCTAATCACAATATATGTATGTTGGATAAAAAACACAAGCAACAAATATTCCTTTGGCATATGATTGATAAGTTGACTCTTACATTTGCACATAGGCACTGTTGATTTGGATCGCTATGAGAGAATAATGTCATAAAACCGGCAGTTTCTACTGACAGAAAAGCACCATTACAATAGCCAGGAAATTCAGGTTTGCAAACAATTTTAACCAGTTCCAGGGTTGAATGACACTCATGACATGTAAATGTGAATGCTCTAAAAATGAATAATGAAATTGGATCCCTGTCACAAAATGTATACGTATATACCTCTTCAAGAGCTGTTTCGATTTTCCTTTAAAATCGTGTCGTAAATCTCTGTTGCGTTGCATCTTAATTATCATATAATATGATTGTTGTCAACACTGGCTCTTGTTGTCGATGAACATCAATACTTAATTCTCCATTTGCTCAACGCTTCACGATTAACTTCCAGGCATTGAAAACTGCGATCGACACCTTTACCATGAGCTCGGTCCTTGACACATGGATGAACTTCAAGCATTTGGGTGTTCTGCTACTGTTGTCGTGCATTCTCATACTCGATCATGATTTTAGAACTTTGTGGCTTGACATTTGCAGTCTTAAGTGCGATATTGTTATCCCTTTTTGGTGACATTTTACATTTCCCTTGAACGCAATATATCCTACAACGCCCCTCGTGGATTCTTCCTCTTCGTCACTTTGTATGTGCACTGGCTTGTGGAATTTGATTGACTCCTGCAAAGTAGTTGAAAATTTGATCAACTCCTGCATAGAGCCAAAATTTGTAGATTTGTTCCCCAAATGCCAATTTTTTGTCATTCATGAAACTGGCATTGATGTTTCGTTCTTGGCGCTACAAGAACATCGAACTTGGTAGCTGCTCCAAAATTTGAGATTTGTGCCCCAAATGCCAATTTTTTTGTCATTCATGAAACTGGCATTGATGTTTACTTCTTGGTGCTACAAGAACATCGAACTTGGGAGCGCTATGAAATGAGTGCTAAAAAAATATCATGTCATTACATAATGGACCATAGAGCTACACAATTGACCAAAGTTGATAATGAAATTTTTTGTGCTAACATAGGCTCCATGGGGATGGCATGCTCCCTACGAGAGATAAGAACCCGCATCTCTAGTTCTTTAATCTATTGATCTCTGCAACTTTTTCTATGTCCATGATGTACTGACAGCATATATGCTTATTTATTGAAAACTGAAAAACATCCACACACTGTAAACCAAATGCAAATTGGAAACTACAGTCAAACTGAAGGAAATGCTTAAAGCATCAAGCTTATTTATTTAGAATTCCTAAAATTAATGAGCTATGCCAATTAGATCAAGTAAAAAGTGTATTTACATAATAAACATGTAAACAACTCATCAACTGAATGAAAATGGCCCAATATTTGAGCTTGCATATACTTGAGAAAACCCAAAAGTCTAAAAGGCAATAATTCGATACTTATGGCTTTGTGATCATGTTTTTATAAGGTCAAATATGGATTAATCATGATCCCATTTTGTATTTATGTAAATTTCCATTGGGTCATGAAATTCATGAAATATTTCTCCTCCATGTTGTTGAAAAAGAATGGGAGACTTTTCTTTAGTGTTGATTTCTTGAAATTGTTCATAAGAATGTCACTTTCAAGCTCAATAATCTCTTTTATTTGTTGTTCTTGGTATTCAACATCAATATCTCCATAGTGATCCAAAAAAGGAGTATTATTAAAGAATATAAATCGAGAGATATGCTCATAAACTTTTTCGATGATGGGTTCGTTGTATAATTTTGCAACAAGAGTTTGTTGAAAAAACGTTTTCCCTTATTCATAACCAGTAAATGGAGTTTGTTCAACTTCAAATATATCATTAAAAAGGATGATCTGAAAAGGAGTTAGCATGATATTCTACTTATTTATCTTGAAAAGTATCTTCAACCGTTTGATTATCGAATTCTTCTTGCATAGGACTATCACATGCTTCAAGATCAATAGATATAAGTTGAAAAATCGCCTTATCATGTTTATGGTCTTGAATATGTGGTATAAAGAACAAATGCAAGGGATTGAAAAATTGTTGATCATGACCATGTTTTTTAGTATCAAGCTCTTCTTGAATAGAATATTTTGAAATATTTTCTTCAAGAACTAACTCTTTTTTAAAAAAAAAATTAACAAGATCTTCATAAATTTCATCACAAGAGGAACACTCTATTGTCTATTGAATACAAGACTCAAGCTATTAACAACAATCTTCAAGAAATGTATCAGCAGAAGAATACCTTTTACAATACTTCCTGAATGTTGTATGGAATTCCTTCATGGAAGATATGCTAGAAGGAGACAAGGATCAATAACATTCACGAACATCACCCTCTAATGAGTACATGAACATCCTCATCAAGAAATCTTCATAAGAAATGCCCTACTGATGCATGCATTGATGAAACTCAATCACGTGAAGTGTCGGATTATCCTCATCCTTTTGTCTAAAGCGTGGAAGGAAATATCCCCATATATCTATAGTGGGAACATCATTAGGGAAACCAACAATATCAAAAAAATTCAAAGGAGAAAGCCTTGCATCCACATTGGCTTTCATCCCAGCATCAAATGATTATGACATTGTGAACCAGTGGAGATACCGATGGATTCTCAAACAATGGAGTCACTACGTGAAGGTTGAGAAGTCTAAATGTGTCCATATTTATCTCACCATCTAAATCTAGAACAATACATTTTCATTCTCCTAGGGAAAATATTCAACTTCATCCCTTGCAACAACACCAAAAATGTTACCAACAAGAGTTGTCCTTAGACTGCATGAATGACAAGCCCAATACCCATTTGAATATCAATAGTGAATTTTTAAATATGGTTTGGTAGGTGGATCAGTAAGACTAAATGAGAAATGTAGAAGGAAGAAAACTAATTGCATATCAATAGCTAGTGATTGGGCATGGAGTCATAAACACCCTGCTCATTGGAGAAAATCAAACTGCATACCAAAAAAGGTCTATAAGATGATAGATGGAGGAATCGAGAATGTGACAAAAAAGAAGATTGTCCACCAAATAGAGAACCTCTCTGAAAAATGGATTAGAAGAGCACTTGAATAGACCACATGAATAGTAGGAAATTACCACAAATCCTTTGCATCTCAAGAATATCCTATAAATGGAAATCCATTGATCCTCAATATCTTAAATTCATTCAAGAAATATGCAAATGTAAAATGGAAAATAAATAAATAACGATGTGATAGTAACAACTCTCATGAATCTTCAATAATATAAGTGATTACATAACAAATGCACTCATGCTTACAAATCGGCTCATACAGATTAATTGTCTGCTCTTTATCCCCTCTCAGGTCTTTGGAATGAACCCCCTTTCCATATTCAATTACATAATATATATAAATACATTCCATAACCACTAAAAGTAGTCAAATTCATGAGGGTTTTCTATACTTAGATTAAGTTACAATTGAACCGAAACAAACTGCTACTAAACTACTAACAAACTGCTTCAAACTAGGAATTAGTTTTTTAACTTACTAAATATGTACATATCGTGATTTAAATACATCAAATGAATAACAAAAATTTAGTCCTTCAAATATCCATGCTTATCTGACACTTGTTCTCTAGTTGGAAATCAAATCTTTGTTGATTTGGAAAAAGTGTTTCACTTTTGTAGAGTGTGAGTGTAGGCTCACTGCAAAAATACAACTTTAGCACTTTCATGGTGAGAGCTCGTTGTGAAAGTCATGTTCTTCACTATCTTCAGTATCCGATACAATTTTTTTGAATAAGGTGTATCTAAATATATTGTCACATGTATATGATGATAATGAAGCATGTGATGCATAGTCCTAGCTCAAAAATGTTTCCTTGAAGGAAAGAGAAACAAACCATGTCTGAAAAGAAAACTTGTCAAGCCCTGGACTTTTGAAATCCAAACGATTATAACCTGTGAATATTCACAAGAACAATCTATGTATCTTGAATCGAAAACAAAAGAACAAAATATTCCTTTGGAAGATGGTTGATAAGTTGCCTCTTATATTTTCACATAGGCATTATTGATTTGGATCGTTACGAGATTATAATGTAACAAAAATGGCATCTTATACTGATAGAAAACCACCATTAAAATATCCAATACATGCAAGTTTCCAAACAATTTGAACCACTTAGAGGGTTGAATGATGCTCATGACATCTAAATGTGAATGCTCTGAAAAATGAATAATGGAATTGGACCCCTGTCACAAAATGTATATGTATATACCTCTTCAAGACCTATTTCGATTTTCCTTTAAACTTGTGTCATAAACCTATGTTGTCTTGCGTCTTAATTATCATATGATATGATTGATGTTAACACTGGATCTTGTTGTCAATGAACATCAATAATTAATTATCCATTTGTTTGGCACTTGAAGATTAGCTTCCAGGATTTGAAAACTGCCATCGACACCTTCACTATGAGCTCGGTCCTTGAAACATAGATGGACTTTCAACATCCAGGAATTCTGATACTACTATCGTGCATGCTCATATTGGATCCTAATTTTAGCACTTTGTGGTTTGACATATGAAGTCTTAAGTGTGATACGGTTATCCATTTTTGGTGACATTTTACATTTCCCTTCAATGATATATACCCCACATTACTAGGGGGAAAGTGCTTTGTTGTGTTTATATGCACTGATGGTTCTACATAGTTTCAATGTGTAGAGAATCTACAATGCCCCTCATGGGCTCCTCCTCCTCAGTGCATTGGATTTTGGACTTTGGTTGACTCGTGCATAGTAGGTGAAAATTGGGCCTCAAGCCCACTAGTTTTTTGAAAAAACTTCTAATAACCCTACAAGAGACCTAAGAGCCAAAATTGTATTTAAAAACCAATTTGTATTTACCAAAATTTGTAGATTTTTTCCCCAAATGAAATTTTTTTGTCATTGATGAAAATGGCATTGATTTTGGTTTCTTGGTGCTACAAGAACATTGATCTTGGGAATTCTATGAAATGAGCACTACAAAAATTCCATGTCGATGCATAATGGACCATAGCGCTGCACAATTGACCAAATTTGATAATGCAAATTTTTGTGCTAACAAAATGATATGGATTTTATGAGAAGAACGAAATGAATATATATTATTAATAGGTGCTTAACACAAAATAACAAAGATACAATAAAATTTGTTTTATATTCAATAAGGAAATAGGCTGAAACTTTAAAATGCAGCGGAAACAAGCTTGTTGGAATGGTGGCGGCTTATCTCTAAGAAGAGATGTGACAATTGTGCCCATTCGCAAGAAGATGATTACAATGAGGTTCTAAAGGAATTTTTACAATAAACAGGATTTCCAAAAACCCTATAAATCCAAAAACCTAACCCTGGGAAATGAAGCGCCAAAAGTCATGTGGGCCCTGTCTCGGTAAGTTAGTACATCAACTTCCTATGGTCGTAAATTTTGCATACAATCTCCGTTTTAGGCGAATGATAGCCCGTTGGAAAGGTATCATCTAGGAGATAAATTTTTTGGGCTCAATCATTCCTTTGGCTATCATTGAGAATATTGATCCTGAAAAAACTTCATTTAGGCCCTCAAAATGGCCCTGGAAGTAAAAACTGTTAAAAATAGTAAATTGCCAAAATTGCCAGAAAACTATTTTTAGCTAGTTGGAAAAGGTGGGTGCCACCAATATCCACGTGGATAAATCCTCCATAATTAGGAATAAATGGTATCCATTGAGTTCCCCCATCATATGGGGAAATTTCTATTGAATTTGGCCCTAGGTGAGCCACTTGCCTTGGTGTAGGAGTTGCCCTGCTTTGAGGACTCCATAAAGTTGGATCCTTTGCTATTGAGTGCCCTTGATATGTGTGTCCACAAAATTATCTCTCAATTCTTGTATGTATTCTGGGTTGAACTCTGTTCGTGTCATCTATTCTGCTACATATGAGGTGTCTAATAATGGTTGGAAATAACAACAAAGGAGATCCATGTTGAACGTTGGGTCCAGGCCAAGAAAAGGAGAAATGTTGAGCTCAAAAGAATTATCCCTAATGGCCTTGTTGATGGTGTACGACCCATAATAGAGTGGGCAGAGTGTCTGATGGGGTCCTGTAATACGTTCTTTCTACAAGTGCAACGAAACTTTGTCTCCCACCTGTAACTTGTGTGGCACCCGATGTTGATCATGGTGTTGGTTGTACTTGTCATTAGACTTGTGTAGGATATCCTGAACCTGTTGGAATATGTTTTGGATTCTCTCAATGAACTGGGTGGCTTTGTCAACTTCAGTTGGAGCAAGAGATGATTAGGTCAAGGTGACCACAAGGGGAAGTGCAACATCTATGGGACCCAATGGTTGGAATCCCAACCCCACCTGAAAGGGGTTGTTGTTGGTTGATCTATGCAGGGCTCAGTTGTAGCTATGTTGGACATAGGGAAGGCTCTCATACCATGTGTGAGGGTGATTTTAATTATATATGAGAAGGATATGAACAATCATTTGATTTACGACCTCGATTTGGCCATCTGTCTATGGGTGGAAGGTCATGGATTTCATGATCTTGGTGTCCAGCAATGACCAAAGGCTTGACCAGAATGTGATTCTAAATCGACTGTCCCAATATGATACAATGGTTTGTGGGATTCCAAAATGTACCTAGAATCGTTCAAAGAAGAGCTTGGCAGTGGCCTTTGCTGTGATTTTCTTCTTGCAGGCAACCAGAATCGTCATCTTAGAAAAGTGATCAACAACCACAAAAACACAGTCATTTCCACACTTGGTGGATGGGAGGCTTGACATGTAGTCCATTGATATGGATTCCCATGGCCTATCAAGAGTAGTAATAGGGGTGTATAGGCACTATTTATTAGTGGTCAATTTGGCAATAGTGTAAGCAATGCAGGACCTGATATACTTGTTGACCTCCTGTCCAAGTTTTGACCACCATAAATGTTTATGTAGCATCGCCACTATCTTTTTGATTTCGAAGTGTCCTACCACCCGACTGTAGTGGGTTTCCCATATCATATTTGCTTGCTCGCTTGATGGAACACAAATATGGCCCAGACGACACAACAACCCATCTTGAAGATGAAAATTATCAACAACTGCATTTGCACCCAACATTTGGTAGGTGGTGGTAAAGTTTGGTTCTATCTCATAGAGCTGGGGCCATCCAGAGGTCTCATGGCCACAGGATTCTAGCACCATGGTAAGTGTTGTGACTGGCGGTCTACTGAGGCAATCAACGATACAAATGGTGTTTCCTATTTTATACTTGATGTTGAGGTGGAATTTTTGCAAGTATGTCGACCACTTTTGATGGCGATCATTATGAAATTTTCCTTGTGTCTTCATGAAATGAAGTGGCTTATAATCAATGTGGATGATTATCTCCTTCCCAAGAATGTAATGTCTCCACTAGAGGCAAGCTTGCATAATGGAGTACATTTCTTTGTCATAAGTAGGGTACTTATGGAAAACATCTGATAGTGTCTCACTATCATAGGCCACGGGGTGGTTGTGCTAAGTGGGAATGATGCCCACTGCATAGTCTGAAGCATCTATCTCGATCTCAAAGGGTTTTTGCAGGTCTGGTAGTGAAAGTACTGGGGCTTAGCACAAGCGTTTCTTCAAGTCGTCAAACTCTTTTTTATGGGACCGGCCCCATGAAATTTTTTCCTTATCACCACCCCTTGTTATTTGGCTGAGGGCCCATGCAATATGGTAGAATCCCATCATGAACCTATAGTAGAAATTGACAAGGCCCAAGAAGTTCTGAAGCTTAGTGAGTGTGGTTGGGGTTGGTCAGTCACGGATGACTTGGATCTTTGCAGGATCCACATGTACACCATGATGATCAACTATGTAGCCCAAGTAATTGACCCTGTCCATGCCAAAGGAGCATTTTTCCAAGTTGTCATATATCTTGTGGTGCCACAGGGTGTGTAAAACTTGTTGAATATGATACAAGTGTTCGGCCCAAGTCTTTTTATAAATGAGAATGTCATCCATATACACCACTACAAAATTATTGGTGAAATCTCACAGGATATTGTCCATCATCATCATGAAAGTGGATGGAGCATTTTTCAAACCAAAGGGAATGACCAACCATTCAAAAAGGCCTCCCTTTAGCTTGAAGGTGGTTTTCCATACATCTATCTATTCTATTGGGACCTTGTGGTAGCCAGAATTTAGATCAATCTTACTGAAGTATTTGGCCCCC
This sequence comes from Picea sitchensis, assembly GCA_010110895.2. Classification (NCBI taxonomy): domain Eukaryota; kingdom Viridiplantae; phylum Streptophyta; class Pinopsida; order Pinales; family Pinaceae; genus Picea; species Picea sitchensis. The sequence continues at coordinate 169,753 of SNQJ01S0001144.1, read as the reverse complement.
ATGAGTTGATCAAGGAGATCGTCAATTCGGGGAATCAGGTACTAGTTTCTGACTGTGATTTTATTCAGAGCCCGATAATCAATCCAGAGTTGTCACATTCCATATTTATTTTGTACTAGCATGATTGGGCTCTCGCAAGATGATGATCTAGGATGGATTTTCCTCTTGTGGAGTAGTTCTTGGATATGTCGCTTGATCTCCTCATTCTCTAACAAAGAGCAGCGATAGAATAGCCCATCCCATTAGGTAGCGATGCATCGGGGGTTAGATAGATGGGGTGTTTGACTTGGTAGTGAAGAGGTACCCCGGTAGGTGAGGAGAATATATATGAGTATTCTTCCAAAACCTTATCTACTTGCTTCTGTTGTGTAGAGAGGTCGGTCGTAGAGACCCTGGATGTGGTTGTCATCTTTCTCTTATTCTGAGAGAAAATCATGAAGAAAACAAACTTCCCCATCTGAGAGATGACCTTCCTGCATTTCTTAACAGAGAGCAAGAAAATAACACTAGGTGGGACTACCTCAGGTATCCTGTATAATTTCTCGTTCAAAGTAATAATAACACTATGAGGCCTAGACTCACATACAACATGATGTTTCCATAAATAAGGTTGTTCCAAAAGAACATCACAAAATTCGAGAGGAGCAACATCACACAATACCTCATCTTTGAAGGGCTTGATCCCGTATAATAGTCGACACTATTGGTGGATGCAGAGATCACTTCCTTGGCGGAGTCATCCAATGGTGTAGGGTTGTGGGTGCAACGTTGTCGGTAGGGCCAACCGCTTGACAACCTTTTCTGAGATGAGATTCTTCTGGCTACCGCTATCAATGATAAAGTGTAGTGGGGTTCCTTTCACCCACATTTGTGAATGGAAGAGGAATTCTCCTTCATCTGGCTTGTCTGGTTCACTAGGCTGGAGCTTGGTGGTAGCAACAGTGGCACTGGGTTCTACGTCAATGATTCGTCTTCCCCTTTCTGGTTCTGGCTCAGAGTCAAAACCCGCATCTGATTCAGAGGCTTTCACTTTGGCCACCAGTGACTTCTTTGAGTGGCATTCAACATTTTTATGCCAAGGGTCTTCTGGAAGTCACACCACTTCTCGGTATCTCTCTTTGTCTTTCAGTGTCCTTCATTTCTTGTGGCTTGGAATGGTTGTCCTAATACTATCCATGTTTTATCTATCCTTTTTTCTGTGGGTTGGGGCAGCCCTTTCCTAGATTTTGTTTTGAGGGGTTCCCAGGCCCAAATTTTTGCGTCTTTTGTTTCAACTTATGCTCGATTTTTATGGCATATTGGTAGGCCGTGCCCAAGGATGATGTTGGAGCCGCCTTTTTTTTTCAGTCACTTTATTTTTTATTTTTTCTTGGAATCGAAACCTGGCTTTTAATTTTCCTTTTATTTTTTAGCAGAAGTATCTGAAGTCTCATCACACAAAGAAATGATGGTTTTTATATTCTCCAGACACCTTTGAATCAACTAAATTATTTTTATGCTTTCGCTACCTTGGGATATCGTGCTTCGGGAGTTATAAGTTACATATTTTACAAGCCCCGAGATGTGAAATTGTGAAACCCTTCAAAAGGTTACCAAGGTTAGAATCAAGGTTAAGTTACTTTTGACCTTAGTTAAGACCTGTCGAAGTTTCGTGACTTCAGCATTCACGTCTCCGAAAAACCTTACCTCTGTATCCCTGAGGTGCGAAGTTGTGAAACCCTCCAAAAATTTACCCAGGTCAAAAGTCAGAATTGAGTTACTTTAAACCATAAATTAAGACTTTTCAGAGTTTCGCGACTTCGGTGCTTGCGTCTTCTAAAAAATTTAAATCTATACCCCCAATTTGCGAAGTTGAAAAATTATTTAACAACTGATTAATTAAACTCTTAATCCAGTTTATATCTTCATTTAATCAGATCACGTCATCGCGATCTCAAGTTTTAGGGGCCGAAGGATAGAAATAATTTCCCCGATGTGGCGAACGCCGAAAAGGGTTAATTAAAGGCTAAATAAAACTTAATTAAAAGAGTTAAGACAAAGTAATCAATGCATTAATACAAGTTTTAAACACGCACAATCTATGAATAATTTTAAATATTTGGGTCGCTTTGAGTCTTGAGTCGTAAAACAATTATGGCTTTTATTTTGAAGTAAGGTGAAATGACAGATAAAGATTGTTCTTTTACTACTAAAATATTTCCCAGAAAACAATTTGACCGTTATGTTCATAAGGACACTGGGGTTTTAAATACTCGAAGTATAGAGTTATGCCTCTCACTATTTTCAAATTTCATTTCTATCTTGCACAAAATAAGTTTTTCATTGGGCTAATTTTTGTATGTATACGCGTTTTTACTGCAAAAGAGCTAAGTCAGAATTCTTTGCCATAGCTCCTCAAAAAGAATCCAAGGCAATCGTCAAGAGTTCAGGGCAAGGCTTGGATAATGTTTCTGATACTTCACCCAGAAGCATTGATTCTGTTAAGACTTGGTCATACGTTTTGGAGGTTCTGCACTCTGAACTAGTGAACTATTCAGATGATTCCAACGACAATGAAAAGGACGACTTAGTCACTAAATACAAGATCGTAGTCCAAGCAGAAATGCATAAAGTAGTAGCCAGGCCATGTCTTCTTCCTTACTATGATATGATTTGATGGGCACTGGATCATGTAGATATTCCAACTAGAACCATCATCAACGAGAAGAAGGTCACTATTGGGACCTTTAGACCAGAACATTTACAGGTGATGTACAAATTGTCGTCTGCACCGAACTTCACATACAATGCAGAATTTTTGGAGGGTTTTAAACAAAAGGAATGTGAGCAATATGGAAAGATTCTATCTGATTTAATCAAAGATTGGGTCTCCCACACTACAAAGTTCAGGGCAGATAGTAACAAAGTTTATTCCATTTCCTCCTTGGAACCGTAGTTCAAATACATAGCGATGATGACCTGTAGATTGTACGGGAGAGAAGACACTGTGAATTTCTTCCTCCCGTGGGTATCCCTGATTCACATAGTCGCCGAAGTTTGTTCTTTTGATTGGGCCAGGCTGTTTTCAGACAGTCTATCCAATCGGATTACAGAATATCAGACACAGAAGGAAAATGGGAAGGTGACTTCATTCTTCATGTCTGCATACCTCATGGATGCAATTTGTTTCATAACACCTTTTCCCTTGATGAGATGGAGTTGGACTCCATCCAAACATGACCTCATCCATGTCTACCATTCAAATCTTTGGGATAATAAGGCGGCAGACTTTGTGTACGAAATCTTCAATTGGGTAATGGTACTAATGCATGTCATCATTTTTGGTAATCCACCACCCAAAATTTCAGACAACATCGCGCAAAATTTAAACAATGTGGACAACTGGCATGTAGAAGAAGAGTTTTCATATATTAGGGTTTTCGGTGCTTTTGTCCCGCCATATGCTCTACCATTTTTTATACGCGATAGGCTGGCTTGCCGTGAAATCACTAGGCAAATCATGATCGGTGGCAATAGCAAGGAACTTAAAGGACTTTCAAAGAAGGTATGGGCACCTTTTCCTATTCATTTAAACACTTATTCTTTATTAGATTTCGGGCATGCAAATGCCAAGGAAGCAGCCTTAGAAGATATTAAATTGGTCCATATTGAATTTAAGAAACACGACCCTCATCGGGTTGTGAGTAATCACCTGGCCAACTATGGACTTAAAAGATTTGAACATGAGAATTCGCCCCATGATGATATTTTCTGAGGAATGAGGTCTTATGCTAAATTTTTGAGGCGGGTAATAGTCCTATCACTTGAAGAGAGCACAAATTTCTCTAGGTTCCAAGAACATAAGCGAAGTTGCCTTCCACCAGTATTACAGGGTAAGAACCCGACGGCCCCAGAGGTGCAACAAATGAAAGTTGGAAGCCCCAAAGACTCAAAACACGACGAAAAGGACATCAAGAAAAAGAATAACAAATTGGGGGCCCAAAACAAGAAGTAAAGACTCCCAATCTGCAAAAAAAATGACCCCGGTTGTCACTATGGGCGAATCATATAAGAAGATCGGAAACCCAATCACCTCTATTACCCCCCTACAGTCCACAAAGGGGACCCCAGACGCAGGGTATATCTTTGGTGAGGAATTAAGACCGATAAATATGGAATATATTCCTCCAAATGAGTTATTCCTCGATAAAAAGGGAAAGGCTATTGTGAAAAGAGAACTCTATCAAGAAGCAGGATCAGTGGCCAAGAAATTTAAGGTATTAACTGATGGGAAAGATATGAATAAAGAAGATTTTGTGACAGAAATAGGAGGAACATTGGGATATTTCACTACGGAGAACCAATATTCAGTCGGGGTTTTAAAGGATCAGTTGAAGTGAAAAAATTGCCTAATCAAAACATTAGAAGCTAAACTAGCCACAACAGATGTAGCTGCCAAAGACCAGGCGAATACAGGAATAGATCAAGCAAGAATAGCTGATAAAAAGGAAATCGAGCAGCCCAAAGTTGATCTCAAACAAATAGATTTGTGGCTCAAACCAACCAAATACAGGTAGGCCATCAAAGAGACTTGATAGGGAAGCTACAGGCTAGATTAGAATTCATCGAAAGCCAAGCTATCAATATCAGGATATTTCAATCCCAAGCTATAGAAATTTGGAGCAAAGTTTCTGCAGCTGAGCGAAGTTTACTTTCCAAGGTAGAGACTATTCAGAACAACTACCTACTTATTGATCAAGTATTGGAAAACCTATCTCTCAGAGAAAAAGAAGCTGGGGTGGCTCGTGTTGCATTCCAAGAGGTTGTAATAACCATAAAAAAAAGGGAAACGAAAAACAGTTCCAGGTTTTCCATTTTGGAACAGACCCGAGGTAACGTTTTGCTGAAAGAATGGGAGCACAACATATCAGAAGTCAAACAACAAGCTAAGAAGGTAAGGAAATCCTTTGAAGAGACTTTCAGTTCTATAGATGGAAGTCTGTTAGGCCTTGATAGAGAAAGCAATGGTGAGACACTGGGATGAATGAATATAGTGAAGTTCTTGGTCGATATAAATGAGAATGAAGAAAGATATTTGACTGAAATCTCACAAATAACCCAGACAGACATAGTTCAAATAGATAAATGGCTAATTAAACGAAGTGTACGATTATGCGCTATCGGCGCCCAAGACCAGCAGGTGGAAGAAAGGTTGTCGAAATTGGTGAGAGATTGTTATACTTTTGAGGCTAATTACCAAGCAGAACCTTCCAAATTGATATCTCAACTGGTGGAAAAATGTGTCACCTGTACCGAGCATGTGAGGGGGCAGGTTTCCGGTACCAAATAAAGTCAGAGATAAAGAAATGAAATGATTAAACTCCTTCTTGTTGTAACTGAAGATCCTGGAATGATTGAGATTCCAGCAGATGGAAATGTGTATAAATATACACTTGTAAGAAAGCATGAAGGCTGGACCTTTTTGGTCGATTGTAATAGAGGCTTTCTCCTTTTGAAAATCAATACGAAGCAAATCCAGAGATTCCCAATTCTGTCAAGACTGTGTTATGGTTTTTATTTTCTCTGTCACTTTGTTTTCAATTCCATTTCATACATATAAAATATAATGGATGTTTAACCACGATTTAGTACAACTACTACTGTGGCGATAAATGATATTGGTTTTCTAGTCAATTACATTTTTTCCTCTGTATCGGTTATCAACAGGTACAAGACCTATAATTTGTTTACATTACTATATACATATTATACTTCATCATCTTTTTCCTTTCTATTTTCTTCTTCTATTTACAGGGTGAGATTCTCCCTTGATAGGAGCCTCACATTTTAGACAACTTAATGTTTTTTTCTTACATTTACATACACTTTAAATTTGAAATAGCTCAGTTACGGAAAAGGGCCTTGGGTTTTCATTTCTATCTTTGATATCGGTATAAAGTTCTCTTTCATATGATCAGAATCGAGACAACATTAAAATTTTAAACCTTTACATTATTTTTTACTGTTCCTCTATGACTGTCCCTGTGACAAGACAACCTAACATCGAACCAGGTTTATCAGACCAAACACATATTGCCCTGAACCTTTTTGGTACTATTCTTAAAACAACCACAACCTGAGCAGAACTTGAACACTCTTGGGCTGCGATTGAAAGGGATATTAACATCCAGGAACATTAGGAAGCAAGACAACGATAAGCTATAAATCACCCTTAGCTTCCTTTCCTGAGGTTGATGTTTTTCTTGCTCCTTATCTTATAGCCACTTTCGGATGCCTAGACACTGTACTTTTAATCCTTAAGTACAGACTCTATAAAAACATCATTTTGGCACCGTTGTCGGGGACCTAAGTTACGAAGCCTTTTTCCCTGGCAAAACAACGTTTGTTTCGTTGAAAGTTTCACCCTTTGATAATGAACAAAGAGTGAGCACCTTCTAACGACTTTTTAATATTTCACTTGGTGACTCCATGAAAAATAAGTTGGCATCTGGTCGAAGGAATACTAGGCAAAACCCGGATGGTAAACAGACCACACCCATTACTGATCTCGAGAAAATTTTGAAAACAAGAGGTTCTCTTAAGCCAATTGTTGTTGTCTATCAACTTAAGTACCCACAACTCAAGACCAAGAGTCTTTCTAAGCCTTCAAATTCGCACAGTCCCCCTTTCGAAACCAAGAAACAAACCTCAACCTTATCTGAATTTAAAGGTGAAATCCATCCAATAACCTTTGTTGTACATAAAGGAAAGATCCCTCCAGTGAATTTATCTGCGGTTGATATCCCATCGACTCTTCAGTTAGATTTCATGACCTCACCTAGTATTGAAGAATATATTACACACTCAGATTCCACACAGGCAAGTTCCCCTAATTACATCTCTTGCAAGTCCGAGGAGCCAAGCCCTCACATCCCTTACCACCCATCATTGGTTTTTTCACCCCACGAAGAAGCTAAAGTTCCATCTTTAGTGTTCCATAACCCTCTGTACGACACACCATTTTCTTATACGTAGTACCGATGGTAGCTGTCGGAGGAGTAGGTGGGGGTGATTTTGGAGGAGGATGTGGAGGTGCTCCTAGAGGAGGAGTGGGAGTCCAAGGGCCTCCCCCGACTCCCAGAGTGTTCGCTAAAGTGGCAGCGAGATATGCACCTTTGGTCTTGCCCATTCCTCTACACAACCTTCCCGAAAGTTATATAAAACATTTGCCAAAGTTTACTAGGGAAGGAGATCTAACCATGGCCGAACACATAAACTTCTTTGATCAGTTTCCAGACATCCTAGGTCTCAAACATAAAGACGTGTATTCAAGGACTTTTGTCCAAACTTTCGAAGGTCAAGTCCAAACCTAGTTTCGAAGTCTACCTGTAGGATCTATTTTGTCCTATGATGCCTTGGAAGACTCTTTCCTTAGACAATGGGGCAAAATAAAGGGCCACTTATATTATTTGACCGAGTTTTGGTCTTTAAGGAAAAATAATTCAGAAACAATTATGGAGTTTATCCAAAGATTCAACAAATTGTATAATAAAATGCCAGTCGAGGTTAAACCATCTCAACCCGCAGCTAAAGTAACCTTCGAGGGAGCTTTCGAACCTGAATTTGCCCTTCTTTTAAGGGAAATAAGAGGAGCTACCTTAAACCGAATTCAAGATGACGTTGTAGAAATTGAGTCAAATATGATGGCCTCTGGTAAGTTGAAATCTAAAGAAGAAACAAGAAACCAAGAAGCTAGATGCTTTAGGGAACAAGCAGGACCTTTAGGGTCTAATAGGTACACAGACGACAAAGTAAATGATATGGCCAGAAAAATTAAGGAACTATCAAATAAGATTTCCAGGATGGAGCTCGAAAAGTCCAAGGCTGATTCTTTCGACAAGAAAGAATTTAGGAGAAATCCTAATCCCCCAAACCAACAAAGTTATATAAAAAACAAGGATTAGAAAATATAAACTCCCCTAAAAAATGAAAAATTTATAGGAGGGAATGACCTCCAAGATTTAGGGGATTTGGATGATGATGTAATGAAATTGGACGATGACTGAACACAACCTTACCTGACTAAAGAGGATTATGAGAAGTCTCTGAACACTCAACAATTGTCTATTAAAGGTGAAGACAGAGACGGCACCGACCTTTGTAGCTATCAAGAAGTAATTGAAATGATAATGGCTGAGGTCCAACCTAGATACAACTTGAGACCTAAGAACAAGCCAGTGTCAACTACTCAACCTAAGAAAATTCTCCCAAGAAGTGAAACATATGATCCTTCCTCGAAAGAAACTGCGTTATCTAATAGCAAAGCGAAAGTGGTAGACTCGCAAGATCCTGAAGTGAAGGAGGTTGAAACCCAAACAAAGGAAACCGAGGCAGCTGATACAAATACACCTTTGAGAAAAATCAAGAGTAATAAGTTAGCTCAGACAAATAAGTTGGAGAAGAAAGATTTTGAGGTTCCAACCAGAGAAACAAACAAGGTTAGCAGATTTGTCAGTTTCGGAAATGAGATAAATAAAATTAAGATACCAATTCCTCTGGTGAAATTAGCAAAAAACCCAGTATATCGAAAGCAGATTACTAAAGTGATAGGCGTTTTGGAGCTAGAAAACCAATCTGACGTTTTAAATTTGGAAGATGATAAGCCCAGTATCACTTTTGGTCCACATTTTGAAGGTGCCAGAGACACTGTTGCTCCCTTTTATATCACCTTAAATGTGCATGATTGATTGTTGCATAACTGCATGTTAGACTCCAGGGCCTCACATAATGTGATGTCCAAAACTATTATGGACAGATTGGGCCTCGAGATCACTAGACCTTACAGAGATCTCTACTCTTTCAATTTGAGAACAGTTAAGTGCATGGGTATGATAAAGGATCTAGTAGTCACCCTTTCACAGGTACCAATCAAGAGCATTTTGATGGATGTAGTTATTGCCGATATCCCCCCCAAGTACGGCTTACTGTTGTCCAGGTCATGGGGAGCCAAACTTGGGGGGTCTCTTCAACTGGATATGACTTACGCCACAATTATTGTGTTTTGTGGGAAACTTAATCAGTTATACAGAGAGACGAGGTTAGCTTATACAGTAAGTGATCCTCAAAATCCTAACAATTTCCCTATTTATATTGCAGATCAAGATTTAGGAAATTGTATCTTATCCTTTGATGATGGTTTAGATAGTTGCAAAGATGAAAATTTTCTAGATCCGAAAGAGTCAGGAAATGTGACCAGAGATATGTGTAGCACCGAGGTCCAGAAAATGTTTTTTGATGGTGCCCTGTCATGCGAGGGAGCTGGTGCAGGTGTGCTTTTTGTCGCACCCGAAGAAAATTTTGTTATCCCCTTTTCTTACAGACTTCAATGGGATATAGATTATACTAACAATGTGTGTGAATATGAATCCTTAGTCCTAGGATTGGAGGCTGCTAAGAAGCTAAACATAAAAAACCTAAAAGTATATGGAGATGTGGAGTTGATAGTCAAACAGATAAATCAACAATACCAGGCCAAACACCCAAGATTAAGATCATACAAAAATTGTCCCTGGGATCTAATGGAAAACTTTTTCTCTTCTGTAAATGTCCACTTCATCCCGCGTGTAGAAAACTTGCAGGCCGATGCATTAGCTAAAGCAACCTCGACGTTCACTCCTCCTACAGCTTTTAAAATGAAGTATCACATAGAGGTAAGACACAGACCATCCATACCAAACAATATACACCATTGGTGGGTTTTTGAGGATAATGAACAAATTAGGAAATTCTTTGAAGCAGTAGACGATTTTTCCGAAACTCACATAGATCAAGAAAATCAAAATGATCATATATGGATTATGCAAGAGGGAGAGGACCCTCAAGAGTTCCAAGAAAAAATCACAAATCATCGCATGATGGTCCTAAAAAATAATTAGATTCTGAAAGGGATGATCCCTCTGGAAAGACTGTTTGATCAAAACGATGTGCCTGTAAAGTCCACCTTACAACCCCAACCAGAAGAAGTGGAAGACTATGAAATAGGGACCAAAGGAGAGTCTAGGATGGTAAAGATATCTAAACTCCTCCCTCCTGAAATGAAAGGAAAGTATAAGGACCTACTCGGACAATATAAAGACGTTTTCGCCTAGTCTTATGATGAGCTAAGAACCTACGACACCACCATAATCGATCACAAAATACCTCTAAAGCCTAGTGTCAAACCTTTTAGACAAAAACTTAGGCAAATCAATCCCATTTTATTGCCTGTGGTTGAAAAGGAAGTTAAAAATATCTTAGATGCGAAAATAATAGTACCTCTGAGATATTGCGACTAGGTGGAAAACCTGGTCCCGGTCAGAAAGAAGAGTGGGGAAATTAGACTGTGTGTGGATTTTAGAAACTTAAATAAGTCCTCTCTTAAGGACAACTACGCACTAACTAAAATGGATCACGTTCTAGAAAAGGTAGTTGGAGTGAACATAATGTCTATGATTGACGGTTTCTCCGGGTATAATCAAATTGCCATGAATGATCAAGATAAAGAAAAGACCACTTTCACTACCCCTTGGGGTACATTCATGTATGATAAGATGCCTTTCAGTTTAATGAATGAAGGTGCCACTTTACAACATGCTATGGACATCGCTTTCATCGGTGAAAGAGACAAGTTCATGGTCATCTATCTTGATGATTTGATGGTTTTATCTAAATCTGACAAAGAGAATTTGATACATATTAAGCAGACATTCGAAAAATGTCGTAGGTTTGGTCTTTCCTTAAACCCCCAAAAATCACACTTTGCCATGCAAGAAGGTAAATTTTTGGGCCATATTGTGTCTTAGGATGGAATTAAAATTGATCCTAAGAGGGTTAAAGCGATAGACACTATAAACATTCCTAGAAATGTAAAAGAAATCCAATCATTCTTAGGAAAAATAATTTTTTTAAGAAGATTTATCCCAAACTTTGCTGAAATTGTAAAATTGATCACAGGTATGCTGAAGAAGAACAACGAAGTAAAGTGGACAATAGAGGCCAAAGTGTCATTCGTCCATATTAAGAAAGTCATAAGCAAAGAACCTGTGTTGGCAAACCCTGATTACCTAAAGGAATTTCTTATTTTCTCATTTGCCTCCGAACACATGCTTGTTGCGGTGCTCCTTCAAAAAAATGAAGGTTTTGAGCAGCCGATCACTTTTTTCAGCAAGAGTCTCAGAGATGCAGAACTTAAATATGATATAATAGAAAAGCAAGCGTACACCATGGTAAAAGAACTGAAGGAATTCGGAACATACGTATTACACTCTAGGATAATTGTGTACATACCTACTAGTTCTGTGAAAGATATTTTGGTACAACTTGACAGCGACAGAAAAACAGGATGATGGATTGCCAAGATTCAAGAGTTTGACCTGAAAATCAAACCAACCAAAATGATAAAGGGACAAGGCCTGGCCAAACTTTTAGCTGAATCAAATTTCAGAGCTCTCAGTATAAATGGCCTGCAGGGATGTGAAGAGGACATAGACATAAACGAGCTCGATGAGCAAACAAATGCAACCAGGATAGAAGAGAAGTTCTTATCATCAAACTGGTATATAAATGTAGTGTCCTACCTGCTAACTCTAAAATGCCTGAGCGAATTATCACCATCCAAAGCCAAGACATTAAAACTACATGCAGTAAAGTATTGTATTTCCGAAAATCAATTATATTGGAAAGACCCAATTGGTTTCTTATTAGTATGCTTAGTCGAATCAGAAACAAAAGGGGTTATAAGTGAGTTTCATGAAGGAGTGTGCGGGGGACATCACGCTTGGAGGTCCACAACTTATAAAATTCTAAGGACTGGGTATTATTGGCCAAAAAATTTCTCAGACGTTAATGCCAAGGTCCGAGCCTGTAACCCTTGTCAACTATTTGTAGGCAAACATAAAATCCCGGCACTACCGTTAGTTCCGGTAAAAACGAAAGCTTCTTTTCAGCAATAGGGACTGGATTTTATAGGCAAGATTAACTCCCATTCTAGCGCCCAACACAAATGGATCTTAACGACCATGGATTACTTCACTAAATGGGTAGAGGTTATTCCAACCCAAAGGGAAACAGACTCGGTGGTAATGGAGTTCTTAGAAGACAATATTTTGTCTAGATTTGGCTACCCTCGAAAGATAGTCACAGATAATTCCCATGCTTTTAAATCTATGGCTATGATCAGCTTTTCCCAAAAATACAATGTCGTACTCATCCATTCCACAACTTATTAACCCCAAGGGAATGGGTTGGCCGAGTCGTCTAACAAGAGCCTGATAAATATAATCAAGAAAGTGTTGGATGACAATAAAAAATCTCAGCATGTGCATTTAAAATACGCCTTGTGGGAAAATCACATAGGAACTAAAAAATCTATTGGCATTTCCCCTTTTCAGATGGTGTATGGGATAGATGTGGTATTACCTATAAACCTAGCACTCCCTGTGATGAAATTATGGCAATACCAAGTGGAAGAACCAAATCCTATCACAAGAAGGATAAATCAGCTAATCGAAGTTCAACAGCACAGGGTCGATGTAGACGAAAGGTTGCAGAAATATCAAGATGACATGAAAGTGTTATTCGATCGTAAGGCAAAGGACAAAGAATTTCTGCCAGATGATTTAGTATTAAGATGGGATGCTAGGAAGGAAGAAGCAACGAAACATGGTAAATCCAATCACATATGGTATGGGCCATTCAAAGTCTCAACTCCCGAAGGAAAGAATTATTTTATATTAGAAAATCTAGACGGTGAAATCCTCAATGCCCCTGTTAATGGACGTTATCTAAAGAATTATATGCAATAATCAGTTGCCAATATATATATATATATATATATATATAAGAAAAATAAAATTTATATATATATATATATACAATGTTCCATTATGCATAACAATTTGTTTTTCTTTTTATTTTCATAACTTACCAGGGTAAGCCTATTTTCAATACTGATAAGTTTGGTCGAAAATTATGTAGAAATAAAGATACAGAATTTTGAATACAATCGACAATTTTAAAAGGCCTTGATACTCTTCATATTACTCTTTTACAGGATTCCAGTTGCAAACAAAACGAGCAAAAGAAGTAAACAGAAAGTTGTATATTGGAAAATAAATTGGCTGAAACAGGTGATAAAAAATACTTTTGATATTTTAGAAGGAAAACGAAATGGTAAGGTAAAGGTAAGATTTCCTAAAAGATTTTTTTTTGAAGGGATTTCAAAGGAAACCAAAATGACCTCATAAATATGGTAATATCGTCTGAACTAATAATTAAAATTTCTTTATCCTAGGTTCAAAGGTTAGGCATTTACAAAAAAGTAAGAGGAAATCAGTGAGTGACATAAAGTAAAGTGTTCACGAAAAAGGTTTCCAGGAGTCAGTCTTAAGTTCTGAATATGGTTTTTTGATTGTACGAGTCCTTCCTTGTCACCTTCTTCTGTGTTCAAGTTTTACCTTCTCAGAGAAAAACTAAGTATCCTTCAAGGTTTTGCATGCATAGGGAGAAGATTTTACGTTCTAATTTCGGAAGCTGAAAAGCAAATTTTGAAAAATAAGCTAGTCTTCATGACTACTCAAGTCTCTTTCTAAACAAAGTTATGCATAGGTCAATCCTAAGTTTTTTAGGTTTTTCAAAAGTTTTGAAGGATTGAGGCTTTCCAAGAAGGAAGTCCTCTAAAATTAATCTCTCCCCCTTCTTTCCCTGTGGGCTAAGGTGTTTTGAAAGCTAAGAGAAGGTTGGTACCAAGTAATCAAAGTAAGTTGACGGACCTCCACTGCAAATACTACACAGACGTCTCCCCTCATACAAAATGATTTCCCCCACTTCATGCTCAAAAAATTAAGTTATAAGACAGATGGTGAAAGGAAATTCAATTTTTAATTGCCCCCATCTAGTTGAAAAGATGATGAAAGGAAATTCAGAAATGATTGCCCTCATTCTCATCATTTAAATGCATAGTTAAATTCTGAAGTGGTGAAAGGAAATTCAGTAAAAAGGGGCAGATAACTTCACTGGGGTACTGAATAGGCTCGTTGACAGTGAAGCAATATCTAGGATATCTGTAAGGCCATCAGACGTGAATATCATTCTACTCTGGTAACCAAATTTTTATTTCCTGAATCTGCATTTTAAGCTCAGACGGGACTCCCAGATTAAAAAACATATAATATACTTCATTTGATGCAAGCCAAAAGCCACAAGATCTGTTGGTCTCCCTAGGATTGTTTTGATTATTCTAAGGAAGACTTGAATTTAGTAACGAGAAAGGAGAAAGTCATGAAAGAGGCTATGGATGAATTAAAGAAGTATCTAAGTGCTAAAAAGATTTTCAAAAGTAAAAAATGCAATATATTTTTCCCTCTGTATATTTTTCCTANTACTCTGGTAACCAAATTTTTATTTCCTGAATCTGCATTTTAAGCTCAGACGGGACTCCCAGATTAAAAAACATATAATATACTTCATTTGATGCAAGCCAAAAGCCACAAGATCTGTTGGTCTCCCTAGGATTGTTTTGATTGTTCTAAGGAAGACTTGAATTTAGTAACGAGAAAGGAGAAAGTCATGAAAGAGGCTATGGATGAGTTAAAGAAGTATCTAAGTGCTAAAAAGATTTTCAAAAGTAAAAAATGCAATATATTTTTCCCTCTGTATATTTTTCCTAGAAGCAGTGTTGCCTAATAACTCCATTTACCCAATATAGGCACGTGGTCTACTATTCTTCCCATCTCACAGGAAAACAAGATCCCTAGTTGGAGCCTATGTTGGAGCCTCCTTTTTTTTTAGTCACTTTACTTTTTATTTTTTCTTGGAATCAAAACCTGGATTTGACTTTTCCTTTTATTTTTGAGCGGAAGTATCTGAAGTCTCATCACACAAAGAAATGATGGTTTTTATATTCTCAAAACAACTTTGAATCAACTAAATGATCTTTACGCTTTTGCTACCTCAGGATATCATGCTTCGGGAGTTATAAGTTACATATTTTACAATCCCCGAGGTGCAAAATTGTGAAACCCTTCAAAAGGTTACCCAGGTCAGAATCAGGGTTAAGTTACTTTTGACCTTAGTTAAGACCTGCCGGAGTTTTGCAACTTTGGAGTTCGCATCTCCTAAAAACCTTACCTTTGTATCCCCAAGGTGCCAATTTGTGGAACCCTTCAAAACATTACCCGGGTCAAAAGTCAGAATTGAGTTACTTTTAACGATTAATTAAGACTTGTTAGAGTTTCGTAACTTCAGCGCTTGCGTTTTCTAAAAACTTTACCTTTGTACCTTCTATTTGCGAAGTAGCGAAAATATTTAACAACTGATTAATTAAACTCTTAATCCGGTTTATATCTTCACTTAATCATATTGCGTCATCGTGATCTTGGGTTTTAGGGGGCCGAAGGATAGAAATAATTTCCCCGATGTGGCGAACGCCGAAAAGGGTTAATTAAAGGCTAAATAAAACTTAATTAAAGGAGTTAAGCCAAAGTAATCAACGCATTAATACAAGTTTTAAACACATAGAGTCTATGGATAATTTTAAATATTTGCACCATTTTGAGTCTCGAGTTGTCAAAAATTTATGGCTTTTATTTTGAAATAAGGTGAAATGATAGATAAAGATTGTGCTTTTACTATTAAAATCTTTCCCGGAAAACGATTTGACCGTTTTGTTCGTAAGGACGTTGGGGTTTTAAATGCTCAAATTATAGAGTTATGCCTCTCACTATTTTCAAATTTCATTTCTATCTTACGCAAAAGAAGTTTTTTGTCAGGCTAATTTCTATATGTATACACGTTTTTACTGCAGAACAGCTAAGTCAGAAATCTTTGCCATGGCTCCTTGAAAATCATCCAAGGCAACCGTCGAGAGTTCTGGGCAAGGCTCGAATAATGTTTTGAATACTTCACCCATAAGCATTGATTTTGTTAAGACCTAGTCATACGTCTCGGAGGTTCTGCAGTATGAACTGGTGAACTATTCAAACGATTCCAGCGACAATGAAAAGTATGACTTAGTCACCAAATACAAGATCATAGTCCAAGAAGAAATTCATAAAGCAGTAGCCAGGCCACGTCTTCTTCCTTACTGTGATATGATTCGATGGGCACTGGATCATGTAGATATTCCGACCAGAACCATCATCAACAAGCGGAAGGTCACTATTGGGACCTTTAGACCAGAACATTTACAGGTGATGTACAAATTGTCGTCTGCACCGAACTTCACATACAATGCAGAATTTCTGGAGGGATTTGAACCAAAGGAATGTGAGAAATATGGAAAGAGCCTATTTGATTTAATCAAAGATTGGGTCTCCCACCTTGCGAAGTTCAGGGAAGATAGTAACAGAGTTTATTCCATTTCCTCCTTGGAATTGGAGTTCAAATACATAGCGATGATGACCTGCAAATTGTACAAGAGAGAAGACACCACACATTTCTTCCTCCCGTGGGTACCCCTGATTAACACAGTCGTCGAAGGTTGTTCTTTCGATTGGGCCAGGATATTGTCAGACAGTCTATCCAATCGGATCACAGAATATCGAACACAGAAGTCAAATGGGAAGGCAACTTCATTCTTCATGTATGCATACCTCATGGATGTAATTTGTTTCATAAAATATTTTCCCTTGATGAGCTAGAGCTGGACTCCATCCGAAGTTGACCCCATCCATGTCTACCATTCAAAGCTTTGGGAGAATAAGGCGGCAGAATTCATGTACGAAATCTTCAATTGGGTAATGGTACCAATACATGTCATCATTTTTGGTAATCCACCACCCAGAATTTCAGATAGCATCACGCAAAATTTAAACAATGTGGCTGATTGATATGTAGAAGCAAAGTTTTCAGATATCAGGGTTTTCGACGCTTCTGTCCTTCCATATGCTATACCATTGTTTATACCCGATAGGCTGGATTGCTATGAAATCTCTAGGAAAATCGTGATCAATGGCATTAGCAAGGAACTTAAAGGATTTTCAAATAAGGTATGGCCACCTTTTGCTATTCATTTAAACACTTATTCTTTATTAGATTTCAGGCATGCAAAGGCCAAGGAAGCAGCCTTAGAAGATATTAAATTGGTCCATATTGAATTTAAGAAACACAACCCACATCGGGTCGTGAGTAATCACCTGGCCAACTGTGGCCTTAAAAGATTTGAACATGATAATTTGCCACATGATGATATTTTATGAGGTGCTAGATCTTATGCTAAAGTTTTGAGCTGGGTAAAAGCCCTTTCACCTGAAGAGAGCGTAGATTTTTCCAGGTTCCAAGAACATAGGCAAAGTTGCCTTCCACCAGTATTACAGGGTAAGAACCCGACGATGCCAGAGGTGCAGCAAACTAAAGATGGAAGCCCCAAAGACTCAGCACCCAATCGAAAAGGACATCAAGAAAAACAAGAACAAACTGGGGGCCTGAAACAAGAAGTGAAGACTCCTAATCTGCCAAAAATACTGACCCTCGTTGTCACTTTGGGTGAATCATCTAAGCAGATCGCAAACCCCATCGCCTCTATTACCCCCCTACAGTCCACAAAGGGGACCCCAGACGCAGGGTGGATCTTCGGCGAGGAGTTAAGACCCATAACTATGGAAGAGATTCCTCCAAATGAGTTCTTCTTCAATAAAAAGAGAAAGGTTGTTGTGAAAAGAGAACTCTATCAAGAAGCAGGATCAACGACTAAGAAATTTAAGGTAGTAACCGATGGGAAAGCTATGAAGAAAGAAGATTTCGTGACTGAAATAGAAGGAACATTGGGAGCTTTCTCTATGGAAAACCAATATTCAGTCAGGGTTTTAAAGGATCAGTTGAAGCAAAAGAATCACCTAATCAAAACATTAGAAGCTAAACTAGCCACAGCAGAGGCAACTGCCAAAGACCAGGTGAATAATAGGAATAGAGCAAGCAAGAATAGCTGATAAAAAGGAAATTGAGCATCTCAAAGATGATATCAAACAAATAGATATGGTGGCTCAGACCATCCAAATATAGGTAGGCCAACAAAGAGACTTGATAGGGTAGCTATAGGCCAGATTAGAATTCGTCGAAAGCCAAGCTATCAATATCGGGATATTTC
Source organism: Picea sitchensis (assembly GCA_010110895.2). Lineage (NCBI taxonomy): Eukaryota > Viridiplantae > Streptophyta > Pinopsida > Pinales > Pinaceae > Picea > Picea sitchensis. The sequence continues at coordinate 151,653 of SNQJ01S0001144.1, read as the reverse complement.
AATCCCAAGCTATAGAAATTCAGCGCAGAGTTTCTGTAGCCCAGGGAAGTTTACTTGCTAAGGTAGAGACTATTTGGAACAACTACCTACTTATTGATCAAGTATTGAAAAACCTATCTCTTAGAGAAAAATAAGCTGGGGTGGCTTGTGTTGCATTCTAAGGGGTTGTAATATCCACAACAAAAAGGGAAACGAGAAATAATTCCAGGTTTTCCATTCTAGAACAGACCCGAGGTAATGTTTTGCTGAAAGAATGGGATCTTAGCATATCAAAAGACAAACAACGAGCTAATAAGGTAAGGAAATATTGTGAAGAGACTTTCGGTTCTATAGATGGAAGTCTGTTAGGCCTCGATAGCGAAAGCATTGCTAAGACACTGGGCCGAATGAATATGGCAAAGCTCTTGCTCGATATAAATGAGAATGAAGAAAGAGATTCGGCCGAAGTCTCACAAATAACCCAGACATACATATTTCAAATAGATAAATGGATAATTAAACCAAGTGTATGATTATGCGCTATCGCCACCCAAGACTGACAGGTGGAAGAAAGGTTGTCACAATCGGTAAGAGATTGTTATACTTTTGAGGCTAATTACCAAGCAGAACCTTCCAGATTGATATCTCAACTGGTGGAAAAATGTGTCACCTGTATCGAGCATGCGAGGGGGAAGGTTTCCGGTACCAAATAAAGTCAGGGATAAAGAAATGAAATGATTAATCTCCTTGTTGTAACCGAAGATCCTGGAACGATTGAGATTCTAGCAGATGGAAATTTGTATAAATATACACTTGTAAGAAAGCATGAAGGCTAGACCTTTTTGGTCGATTGTAATAGAGGCTTTCTCCTTTTGAAAAGTAATACGAAGCAAATCCGGAGATTCCCAATTCCTTCAAGACTATGTTATGGTTTTTATTTTCTCTGTCACTTTGTTTGCAATTCCATTTCATACATATAAAATCTGATGAATGTTTAACCATGATTTAGTACAACTACTACTGTGGCAATGAATGCTTTTGGTTTACTAGTCATTTACAGTTTTTCCTCTGTATCGGTTATCACCATGTGCAAGATCTATAATTTGTTTATATTTCTATATACATATTGTACTTCATCATCTTTTTCCTTTCTATTTTGTTCTTCTGTTTACAGGGTGAGATTATCCCTTGATAGGAGCCTCACATTTTAGACAACTTAATGTTTTTTTCTTACATTTACATACACTCTAAATTTGAAATAGCTCAATTATGGAAAAGGGCCTTGGGTTTTCATTTCTATCTTTGATATCGGTATAATGTTCTCTTTCATACGATCAGAATCGAGACAACATTAAAATTTTTAACCTTTACATTATTTTTTACTTTCCCTCTATGATTGTCCCTGTGACAAGACAACCCAACATCGAACCGGGTTTATCAGACCAAACACATATCTCCCTGAACCTTTTTGGTACTATTCTTAAAGCGACCACCACACGGGTAGAACTTGAATGCTCTTGGGCCACGATTGAAAGGGATATTAACATCCAGGAATAGCAGGAAACAAGACAATGAAAATCTATAAATCACCTTTATCTTCCTTTCCCGAGGTTGATGTTTTTCTTGCTTCTTATCTTATACCCACTTTCGGATGCCTAGACATTGTACTTTTAAGCCTTAAGTACAGACTCTGGAACAACAGATGAGATGCTCGAAAATTCCATTTTGGTATGGATGTATCTATGCAGAGCACTGTGATACTTTAACACCATATGTCACTCAGAACCTTTGATACCCATATTTGTGCGCAAGGTATGGAAGATATTTGTGAAATATGGCACTGCTTGGTCTCTTTCTTGCTGCAATGTGGTCCATTTGGTATACAAGTCGTCATATCTTCTGAAAGGGTAGTATTATTCCTTAATAGAATCCCTGAAGGATTCCCAGGTGGTTGTGACTATAAATAATGAGGGTTCCTATGTTTCCTTTTTCTCACATAAAATTTCCCACCAATCTTTGACATGGGGAATGACTTTGAGGAGTGGAAAAGTAATCTTTTCTCTATTCGAAAAGTTAGGCACATAAAAATAACCTTCTAGTAGATTCAACCACTTGTCTAAATTTTTTTTTTTTATCTGACCTTCAAATACAGGAATATGGAATTTTATTTGTACTTTGAAGGGGGAAGTGCCTCCGCTCGAAGAATATTTGTCACCTGTTGGTAGTCGCCGAAGGATTTGCGCAAAACTATCCACCATCTCATTCCTTTATTGCATAAGGGATTCCTCAATCAATAGTTTAACTAGATCTCATGTCCTATAATATTTCTTTTCTCCTGCCATTAGAGGTTTCTTGGGTGTGCGAGAGATTTTCTCCTCAATACAAACAAGCTCGAGACCCAACTCTTTGTACTCCGACCTCATTGGGGATATGCATTAAGATGACAAGGAGAAGATCGCTCTGATACCACTAATCCATATTTTATGAGAAGAATGAAATGACTACAGATTATTAGCAGGTGCTTAACACAAAGTAACATAGATACAGTATAATTGGTTTTCTATTCAATAAGAAAATAAGTTGAAACTGTAAAATGCAGTGGAAACAAGCCTGTTGGAATGGTGGAGACTTATCTCTGAGAAGAGATGTGACGACTGCGCTCATTCGTAAGAAGATGAGTAAAATGAGTCTCTGAAGGATTTTTTACAATAAACAGGAATGTCAAAAACCCTAGACATACAAAAACGTAACCCTAGGATATGAAGCGCCAAAATTCATGTGGGCTCCTTCTAGGTAAGTTAGTACATCAACTTCTCGGGGTCGTAACTTTTGCATACGATCTTCGTTTTACACATATGATAGCTCGTTGGAAAGGTATAGTCTATGATATTAATTTTGGTCACTCAATTATGCCTTTGACTACCATTAAGAATCTCTATCCTAACAAAACCTTCATTTAGGCCCTCAAAATAGCCTCCGAAGTTAAAATTGCTAAAAATAGTAAATTGCCAAATTTTTCAAAAAATTGTTTTGAGCCATTTGGAAAAGGTGGGTGGCCACCGATATCCACTTGGATCACAGAATGGTCTCCCAAAATCTTAGGAATCATTTATTCAAGGAATCTATTCTAGAAGAAAGCTAACTAAGTTCAATAGGATATGGGAAGATTGCACTTGGAAAGAAGTTAGACCGGCAACAAGAGAACATAATTTGGGCCATTATGATCAAGATCTAACAGTACATGCAAGAAAATAAAAGAGAATAAAAGAGGATCATCCCTCCAATAAGTTTCCAAAGTCATGAAAGTCTCAAAAGACTCAAAAATATTAATCAAACTATAAATGCTTATGCTTCCATAAGATGGGACACATTGCAAGAAATTGTCCTCTCAAGAAAGATTAAGCTAGGAAATGAAAAGGTAAGAGGCATCATGCTCATTCCAAAGAAGATTATGAACCTACTCAAAAAATAACTAAATATTGTGATTCAAGTGAAGAACATGTATTGATATCATCTCTTACAAGAACAATCACTCATGGAAGTGACACATGGCTTGTTTGCTAAGAACCAAACATCAATATAACATAGAAAAACCTCAGAATAAGTACTCAATGCCTTGAAAAAGAGATAATTTCAGATAATAAGGCTCTTTGAGGGGGAAACCTCCTTTTACCCCACATAAATGTTCGAGTACAAGATGATTCAAATGAAAATGACTCCTTGGTATATATAGGAGATTAGGAGGTATAATTACAACTAATGGAATAAAGTCGACATAAATAAAATAACATTTCTAATGTAATATGCCCTAATTAAGGGGTAATGAGCCAATATTAGGGCTTAACATGTCCCAACCCTTGATATAAGTGTTGTTCACAATGCTTGAGTAACTCTGGATGCTTCTGTATAAAAGACTCATCTTCCCAAGTAGAATCTTTAGCCGGTAGTTTCCTCCATTTAACAAGATACTCTGAAATGGATCTATTCCTCAGTTAGCGAATTCTTGTGTCAATGATGGATTCAGGATCCAATATCATTTTTCCTTCCTTGTCATGTTCTGGAAATATAGTTTGAAATGGGAACTTGTCGCCTATAACCTTGTTTAAGCATGAAACATGGAAAATTGGGTGTACTTGTGAAGATGCAGGCAACTCCAATTTGTATGCCATAGTACCAATATTTTACAACACCTTATAAGAGCCATAGTACTTTCGTGATAATTTATTATCCTTATTGGATTTCTTGAGGGACATCTGTTTCTATGGTTGTAGTCTTAAAAACACCCAATCCCCTACTTCAAAACTTATTTCACTATGATGTTGATGTGCTTGTTGTTTCATGCGATTTTGTGCCATGGTTAGGTTTTCCTTTAAGATTTGGAGAACTTGTTTTTGATTCTCGATGTGATCTTCCACTACTTGAACCTTATATTTTTCTTTTAGAGAAGAAGTGATGGAAGGAGGGTGGTATCCATAGAGTGCCATAAATGGTGTCATTTTTGTTGCAATATGAAAGGAAGTGTTATACCACCATTCTTCCAATGGTAACCATTTGAACAATTGTGTTTGTTTATCAGAGACAAAGCAATGAAGGTAGCCTTCCAGACATTTGTTCACTATCTCATTTTGTCCATCAGATTGAGGATGATAGGATGAGCTATGAGCCAATTGAGTACCCAAACAAGAAAATAATTATGTCTAAAAATGTCTAGTGAAGATGGGATCTCTGTCACTTACAATAATATTTGGGCTGTCATGTAGCTTTTGAATTGTCTCCATGAATGTGGTGGCAACTGTACTAGATTTGAAGGGATGAGAGAGTTCACAAAAGTGTGCATACTTGCTCATTCTATCAACAATCACCATGATGACGCTCTTTCCTTCAGACTTCGGTAAACCTATGATGAAATCCATGGAAACCTTCTCCCAACACTGACCTGGGATGGCTAATGGTTCTAAAAGACCTAGGATCTTAATTTTTTCCGCCTTATTTTGTTGGCAAACGAAACATTCCGCCACAAACCTTTGAAAATCAGTTTTAAGTCCATCCCAAAAAAAATCCTTCTTGACTCTATGGTAGGTTGTCAAAAATCCTGAGTGCCCTCCAACTGGAGAGGTGTGTAATTCCAATAGTACCTTTTGTTTGATCTAGGAGTTCTTACACAAATATAAGCGATCTTTGTACCATAGTGAATCATTTTTCCATCTAAATGTATCTGATGCACTGGAATCCTACTGCAACTTTTGAATGAGAGTCCACACTTTTTATTCATTATTACATTCATCCCTTGCTTCTATTTTCCAATCAGGTTGGATGATTGAGATAGCACAGAGAAAGGCATCAACATATTCATCATTTCTTGAGAGTGCATCTGCCACAACATTTTGCTTCCCCTTTTTATAGACAATTTCAAAATCATAACCCAATATCTTGGTTACCCATTTTTGTTGTTCTTCTGAAGATAGTCTTTGTTCCAAGAAGTATTTAAGAC
>SNQJ01S0001144.1:101066-146133 GCA_010110895.2 Picea sitchensis | reverse complement strand
ATCTTGGTTACCCATTTTTGTTGTTCTTCTGAAGATAGTCTTTGTTCCAAGAAGTATTTAAGACTATCATGATCTGTTTTGACCTTGAAGTGCCTACCTATTAGGTAAGAATGCCATTTCTTCAATGCATGTAGTATTTCCATTATTTCCTTCTCATAAATGGGTTTGTGTAAGTCCTTTCCCTTGAGTGGCTGAATTTCAAAAGCCAAGGGCCTTCCTTTTTGCATTAGGACAACACCAATTCCATTTCCCGAGGCATCACATTTCATAATAAAGGTTTTTATGAAGTATGGAGTGGTCAAGACAGGAGATTTGCACATCACCTCTTTAAGTTGTTCAAAGCTTTAGTTGCCTCTGGAGTCCATGAAAATGCATCCTTCTTAGTTAGGGTCGTTAAAGGTGTTGTTATTCTTCCATAGTGCTGAACAAACTTGCGGTAGTAACCTATCAAACCCAAAAATCCTGTAAGATTCTTCAATGTTTTGAGAATCGACCAGTCCATCATGGCCTTAATATTGTTAGGCTCTACCTTGACACCTTCATGAGGCACAATATGACCCAAATAATCTACCTCCTTCACTCCAAAGAAACATTTGGATGGTTTGGCATATAGTTGTTGCTCCTTTAGTAGTTGTAGCACCTTGTCAACATGTCGCACATGATCCTCCCAGGACTTGCTATAGATTAGTATATCATCAATAAATACTAACACAAATTTTCGAAGGAAGGGCTTGAAAATGGAATTGATCAACCCTTGGAATGTGGAAGGTGCATTTGTAAGGCCAAAAGGCATGACCAAAAATTCATAATTGCCTTCATGAGTTCAAAATGTTGTTTTTGGGATATCTTCTTCCTTCATTCTAATTTGATGATATCCTGAATGGAAATCCAATTTTGTGAAATAGATTGCTCCCTGTAGTTCATCTAACAATTCATCAATGATGGGAATCGAAAACTTATCTTTAATAGTGATTTTGTTGAGCTCTTATAATCTGGACACATACGCCGTGAGCTATATTTCTTGAATACCACTAACACTGCTGCAAAGTAAGAACTTTGGCTAGGTCTAATAATGCCATCCTCTAACATTTCTTCAACCATGCGCTCAATTTCACTCTTATGGGCGTAAGGGTATCTATATGGCCTGATGTTAGGAGGAACACTCCCAGGAATTAGGTGAATTTCATGATCATGATTTTGAGTTGGTGGAAGACCTTTGGGAATATCTTCAAATACTTTGGAATGCTTATCAATGATCCCTTAGAGATCTTGAGGAATAGATGGCTTAGATGTTTGAACATCTAGTGATCATAGTTGTGCAATAATGCCTTGATGCCCCCTTTTCAATAATTTTGTCATGCCATTAGAGCTTATCACCTTACCGAGTTTCCCTGTGATACCTCTTAACTCAATTTCTTTTCCTTCCAATGAAAATTTCATGAATAGTTCTTGAAAATTAAAAGCCAATGTTCCTAATGATTGTAACCATTTTATTCCTAGTACAACATCTGCACCACCCATGGGTATATAAATCATTGGACTATTCATTACATATTCCCCCATAGTAAGATTGATCCTATTTCATTTTCCAGAGAAATTAATAGTTCCTTCATCTACAATCATTACTTGAAACTCTGGTGCTAGATATACAAAGCAATTGAGAGCTTTGGCTAATTTATAGTGAATGAAATTATGAGTAATGCAAGAATCAATTAGGACTATTAGCTTTTTATTTTTGATGTATCCTTCGATCGTGAGGGTTTGAGGAGTGCTAATTCCATCCAATGCATTACACGATATCGTGGGAGTCAACTCTTCAAATGAAATTGCTTCTACATTTTTATCTTGAGATGGTTCTTGTTCTTCTTCTTCTTCCTCTTCACAATCTATGTAGAATAATTTCTTCTCACCACACTTATTTCCCTTACTGTACTTGCTGTCAGAATTAAAGCATAAACCTTTTTCTTTTCTTTCCTCCAATTGTTGAGGTGTCAAACTTGTAGGTTGAGGTGTTTAGAAGAAGGAGCATTGTTCTCTCTATAGATGTTAGGAGCGGTCCTTCTAGTAGCCATAGCCATATTTTTACTTTCAACATTGTTTGCCATCTTAAATGCATTCTCCAATGATTTGGGTTCACAAAGGAGAACCTCATGTTGAATGTTATCCTTTAAAGTTCCTATGAATACATCAATCTAGTGCTCATCTAGAATATATGTTACCTTTATATTCAATCTTTGGAATTTCTCAATGTGTTCGGTAACTGAACCCTTTTGCTTGAGATTTATCAATTGGTTAAAGAAGGCATTTCTCCTTGTATCCTCATAGTGTGCTATCATTTCTTCCATGAAAATTGTCCAAGTGATGAGTGATTTGCGAGAAAAAAGCCATCAATACCATACAAATTGATTGGGTTCTAAATATAAAGAAGCAATTCGTACCTTTTGTGTATGTGGCACATTATGTAGATCAAAGAATTGCTCCATCTAAAGTATCCATGTGATTGGGTCATTGCCATCAAACTTCCTCATATCAATTTTAGGAACGTGGTTGGTCTTCCACCCAAAGTTGGAGTTTCTCCATTCTTAATTCACCTTCCTTGTGTCCTCATCATGAATTTCATGGGATGCATTTTCACTTTCAGGTGTCTTCTCTATTACGAAATTTTTAAATACTTCCATGATCTCGTCTTCTAACCATCCATCTTAGTATTTATTGCCTCCAACTTAGCTTCCATCTCTTGTAGTTCATATTTTGTTACTATCTTCTTTTGTAAATCATTTATGTCCCTACGCATTTCTTCACCTTGATCGAGAGTCCAAGTAGGATTGTCGGGAGGCTTATTTGGTGTAGAAGTTCCATTTTTGGGTGGCATGTTGGCCAAGTATCACTTTTGAACCTTGATTTTGAGGTGTTTCTTCTAGACAATGTTTCTTCTATTATATCTCCCAAGTTTTGATACTTCTAGGTATGAAACTTTCTTTTATGTAGTCCTCTGATATTTATTCTCTGCAATGCCATAGGTCTGATCAAAATTGGATGTGCCAGGTGGAATTCATGGTAACTTCCCCACAACTTGCTGATTTTTGGCCTTTCCAGGAGATCTCACTTGTATAGAGTTCCCCGCACAAAATAATTGACATAAAATTCTGAAACTCATACTAGAAATACTACAAACTGTCCACTATCCAATGCAACTAGTCTCACTCAATTTGGATACTCTATGAAGCATTTATGATTGTTTTACCTAGAACACCTTCTTGAGACTAGTCAATAGGACTAGTCTGATAACCTATCTTCCACAGGGTGTATCTACAAATGTAAGATGACCCAGAAGATGAAATTTTTACCACAGATACCTTACTAATTATTGTGAGTAGAATCTGAATTTTAGGGTCTGAAACATTACATAAATATTTTTATAGAAAAAATTATGCAATGACGTGGTTAAGGATGATTCCAAAACCATATATTTCACAGGCTGTATCTCTGAAATTATAAGGCCTCAAGCACTGAAATTTTAGCCCAACGTACCTTGATCTGTCTACTAAATATCCTCCAAGCCATTTTTTTTGAAACGTTGTAGAACAAAATTTATAGAGAAAATTCCAAGATATCTCAATTGTAGCAGAAAAACCCCAAGACTTTTAGCTTTGATACCATAGGTTAAGAACCAAACATCAATATAGTACATAGAAAAACCTTAGAATAAGTAATCAATGCCTTGAAAAAGAGATAATTTCAGATAATAAGCCTTTTCGAGGGGGCAACCTCCTTTTACCCCACATAAATGTTCAAGTACAAGATGATTCAAATGAAAATGTGTCCTTGGTATATATAGGAGACTAGGAGGTATAATTACAACTAATGGAATAACGCTAACATAAATCAAATAACCTTACTAATGTAATATGTCCCAATTAAGGGGTAATGAGCCAATATTAGGGCTTAACATTGTTGATAGTGGTTCTTCTAAGAACATGACCGATTACAAGGATTCTTTCTCAGATCTGGTTCAAAAAGATTCACCTCATAAGGTGAAGCTCGGTAATGACTATCACTATCCCATTAAAGGAGTAGGAGAAACCTCCTACAAGTTATTTTTTTTAAAAACCTTGAAGATAAAGGATTTCTTGTATGTACATGGTTTGAAGAAAAATATCCCCTCCATCTTAGCATTGGAAGACAAAGGATTCATACTCACTTTTATTGATGGAGAAGTTCTCATGTGGCCAAGAGGGAAGACTCTTAATGATGCTATTGTTATTGGTGTCCAACAAGGAGGTCAAAATGAGTTAAAGAGACACTCATATTGAACATTAGTAGTCAACACAATAAATCCAAGTGAGCTATGGCATAGAACGTCTTCTCTCTTACACTACAAAGCATTACCAATCGTAAGAAATATGGTAAGAGGTTTTCCAAAGATTCAGATAGATCATGAAGGAACATGCAAAGGATGCACACAAGGAAAGAACACGAATATTTTTTTTCCAAGCAGTGACAGTAAATCCAAATGAGTTTTGGACATCGTTCATTCAAATGTTGTGGAACGATGTCAGCCAGTTCACTTAGCATGTATGTATATTATGTTTCAGTTATTTATGATTTCTCACGTAATACTTGGATTTATTTATTAAAATAAAAAGGTGAAGTATTTAGAAGATCCAAAGAATTTAAAGCTCCTGTAGAAAATATTTTTGAAAGAAATATAAATATTTTGAGGCTAGATAATAGAGGAGAGTTCACCTCAGATGACTTCAAAACATTCTTTAGAGAAGTTGTGATTAAGAGGGAGCTCTCTACTCCCTACAATCCTTAGCAAAATGGTGTAGCAGAGAGAAAGAAATGTATGATAATGGAGGTAGTAAAGGCCATGATTCATGATCAAGACTTTCCTATGCACATATGGGCAGACAAAACTAGAAATTGATTTTATTTACAGAAAAAAATTCCTCACCATGTAGTTGGAAACAAGACACCAAAATAATTTTTTACAGGAGAAAATTAAGAGGTCAGCCACTTGCAAATATTTGTTTGCCCAGTGTATGTGCATGTTCCCAAGGATAAGAGATTAAATTTGGATCCTTCAGGAAATAAGGGTTTATTTGTTGTATATAGTGAAACATCGAAGGCATAGAGATTCTACATCCTTGGTTACAGAAAGACAGATATTAACAAAGATGTTACCTTCAATGAAAATGCAACCTTATGTAAATTAGGGAAGCATCATATAGGTGAGATACATGATGAGGATCCTGAAGCTCCTAGATTTGGAAACACAAATGATGGTAATGATGTGCTAGAGGAGCATGGTCCAGAGGACCATGACATGGTAGAACCCCAAAGGCTTTCATAAATGATTACAAATAAAATAAAACCACCTTGGTCTCATGAGATTATTCAATATGTCTAGACGTATGTTTTTCCATATGGATATTTCAAAGAAAGAAAGAAACCTCGACCATATTCCAATTATGTGGCATTGTTATGTGATATCATTGATGCTAAGCCTACCTATTATGAAGAGTTTGCAAAGAAGAAAGTTTGGAAGGATGTCATGATTGAGGAATACAATTCCATCATTAATAATGATGTATGGGATGTGATTTTCATGCCAAAGGAGAAATTAGTTGTGAGTTCCAAAGGGATTTACAAAATAAAACACTTAGTAAATGGAATTATAGTGAAATACAAGGAAAGGTTTGTGGCTCATGGATTCTCCCAGAAAGAAGGAATAGATTATGAGGAGATATTTTTCCCTATTGAAAGGTACACTTATATTAGAGATATACTTCTGATATTTGCAGTGATGAATGCAAGGTACACCAAATGGATGTGAATACAACCTTCTTGAATGGTGTAGTGGAAGATGAAGTGTATGTGGAGAAGCAACAAGGTTTAGAGACACGTGGCATGAAGTCACATGTGTGTAGGTTGAACAAATATTTGAATGGGTTGAAACAATCACCTAGGGGATGGTACGGTAGAATTGACAGTTTTCTTATGAGATTGGAATTTACCAAGAGTAAATTAGATCCTAAACTTCACTACAAGGTTGAGGATACTGGACCAGTGATATTACTTTTATATGTGGATTACCTATTTCTAACAGGGGATGAGAAGATCATCAAAAAGTGCAAGAGAAATATTGTTGGATCATGTTGTCATTGATGCCAATGGTTTGATTGATTGAATTCAAGTGATTTATTGATGCCAAAGGATTGATTGATTGAAAATTGAATTCAAATTTAATATGTATTATCCTTGATGAGAATGGATATATGTCAAGTATATGATGCATATGATGTCATGCATATATGAAGATGGATCAATGAGTTGTCATTGATATGATGCATAGATGAAGATGGATCGATTAGTATATGATTCATTGTTGGTGTCTTATCATGGTTGATAAGGTGCACAAATGGATGAACTCAAAAGTGGTCCCCTTATGGCGAAATCCCTCACGAGAAGATTCTTTATGGTTGAGTTATCCTAGAAGAATGGTTGGATAACCCATGCTTTATTAGAGAATAATTAACTAGGGACCAGTGAACTTTTTAGTGAAACTATCCTAGATGGATAGTGTTTTTCATGCCATTTCCGATGGTATATGGAATGTCACATAACTCCTCATGGTTTGAGAGTTATGGCCTTACAAAGTTGGAGGACCCTCATATGTTGGATTGAAGCCCTAAAAGGTCAACACAAGTCAAAGTGCTTGAAAAGAAGAAATCATTATTTAAATGATAAAGTAAAGTGACAAAGTCAAGAAGGATTACTTAAATAACAAAGTGAAGTGACAAAATCAAAGAAGATTATATAAATGATAAAGTGAGTTGACAAAGTCAAGGAATATTTAAATGATAAAGTAATGAAGAAATTTCTAAGTATGGAAAGTGGTTAACCTTAAAATGAGGAAAAGAGGTTAAGTAACCTAGAAATCGGTTAAGTGAACTAGAAGATGATGAGTATAAATAAGAGTGAAGGGTCTCTTGTGAAAATTACATTTTTTGGGTGCATTATGTTGTGTATCTTCGGTAAGCATATTGTATGGATCTCTTGAACATGATTGAAGATATATTATGAGAGAGAGAGTGTGGAGGATCTCGTGAATGCATCAAAGTTTCGACATGTATGAGATATTGTCATAAAAAGTTTTGGAGGTTTAGAAACCCTAGTTTATGAGGTATACACGGGCTACAATGGGCCAAGATGCGTACATACACAAGATGTATGAAGACATAGATGGTACAATGGATGAAGTCATGGAAATTGATGTTTGAGCTTATGACTGGTTGTTGAAGACTGAAGCAGGTTCCAGATCTACACTCTATGGGCTTAGATCTTCCACTGAGACTCCGGTATGGTTACATTGTTATCCTGATGGATACTATTGGTTGTTATGTGGTGAATTCCTAGGGAATTCTTGGTATGGTGTTTTGATTTGGTTTGTGTTGGATGATAGAGTGAGTATCACTCTTATGATTAAGTTTTGATATGATTTCTATAGTATTATGATTTCTTATATAGTATTGATATTGTATGGTTGAGAAGCATGAGTTAGTTATTTGAGAGATTGGATGTGTTTGGACTGGTTATGAGTCATACTAGATAGTGAGAGATAGAAGATTATGATGAATTGGTTGCAGAGGATCTTAGTTGATTCTGAAGAGAAAAACCTAAGTAACTCAAAAGGAATACGCAGGCTGTAATGTAGACAAACCATGTACATACGTGAGTTGTAGTGAGCCAAAGCGCGTACAAACACAGGCCGCACTACTAACAGGTCGCGTACCTATGGAAGATTGATATCTGTGGAGGATTGTTGCCTCATCTCAGTTGGTGTTGAGGATGTAAGTTGAGTCTTGAATATAGAGCTGGTGCTCTTGTATATTTTTACTCTATTCAATTGTTGCTGAAAACCCCAAGGATTGTAGTTTGTAATAAAAATAAAATTGTACATACATCTTTTGTTCTTTGTGTTCCTTGTGTGTTGTTGGGGAAAAACACCCTATGAACTAGAAAATAAAGTTCAGAATTTGCATGCAGATATGACCGAATAAAAATTACTTTCTACCTTCATCCCTAGATTTAAATCCCCTTTTCTTAGTAAATGCATGGAAAAATCAGCCTACCTCGTTACCGACGTTTGATGTCGATCCTCCATTGTGCTTGATTACTTTTTCGCAATAATCCTTCAAAAGTTGACTTGCATTCAAGGCGAGCAACAACTATGCATGCATACTACTTATATACTAAGTTACTAACGGGTTAGAAATCAAACATAAACTAATCAAACCATAAAAAGTTCATGAATTGGGACGGGAAAAGCATTCTCTTTATTACTTAAAATGATTCAACTTACAAAAGTTGAGACTGCCATCGCTCCTTGAACCTGATCCTGGGCTCCTCTTCTTCTGTCCCTCAACTGCCTTGCTTTAAATCTCCTTTGGCATTAGGAAAGGATAAAGGGTTGGGACAGTGGGAATACATAAATGGGCAGAGTTTCTTTGTTATATTTTTCCTCCTTCCAAATGGTACCCCTACCCCTTCTCTTATAGGCTATAAGGAGCTAGGTATTTGGACGAATGCTCGGCCATGCATGGCTAGGAGTTTCAGTTAAATCACCCATAGCTTTTTGTTCTGTCAGCAAATTTCCTTTTTTCATGCTTTTGTTAGTCCACGCGAGTTGTTTTGGGTCAGCCAGCATGTACATGCATGTAGTAATGGGTTAGGGCACATGGGCCTTTATACAAGAGGATTTTCAAAGAGCTGTTCAACAGTGTTTTTGGCAAAGAAAGGATATGAGTTGGCCTGATGTTAGGTAAGCATGTGTGGTGCAATTTAGGGTTATAATAGATGCCCCCTAATGTGTGAGGTCAAAAGAGCATCTGATGGCTGAAATAGATTACCAATCTTTACTGATGTGCCAAACAATTGAGCCCAAGGATCAGGAACGAGGAGGTGTCATCTGCAAAATAACAAATGTCTCACCGAGGTGGGCATACCCATGCTTGAAATAAAATAGAACCATGGCTACCAATCAAATACACTCTATATCCATGTCAAATAACTATAAAGAGTATCTGCGAACAATACACAACGGAGCTACATCTCGAAATCAGAAAGATATACATATAGAGTATCCATCTTCTAGAAGCTAATTAGGCCTGATGGCTAGAGATGAGATCTTCAGAGCTCGACCAACAACTTCAAAATATTCAAAACTCGGGTAGGAGTGTAATATGAGTGTACAAATGCACTACCCAGAGGTCTTTGACAACTCGTCGATCATGGACTTGATAATCTTGATGCTCGGACTGAAGGCTCCCGTGATTTTGAAAAAGGACTTGATTGCATGTTTAGGATGGCCGGGTATGCGGACAAGAGACATATTGCAGAGGGGACGACTCAGGTTTAGTGACAAACTTCCCTTGGACAATAGCATGAAAAGTGATGAGGCTTAGGCATCATGTATGTTAATCATAAGTCTACGAAGCAGGAGGCAATGCAAACTCTCCATATGTTTGGAAGAATAACCAAACAGTGGAGGGCACAGCTCTATATAGCGAGAAAATATTCCTAAGGTCGTACTACATCCCATAGTCTGATGAACAAATGAACAGATGTGCTTTATCCAAGGGTGACTCATTATGCTACCAATAAAGAAAATACTTTTCCCTTCCTCTTTTTGGGGTATATTTGATTTTTTTGTTCTTTTCAATAATTGTGGAAAATAGAATAAAGGAATATTATGTTACAATGGAGGAACGAGTATTGTAGAGATACAAGTTCAAGGTAGAAAGACAAGACTGATGTTCTAGTAAAATGATACTCGGGAAAAATCCTCCGGTGGCCAAAGGTGTTAAGAAGCAGAAGCAAATTGTCACAAGGCTGGTGTATAAGGTATGCAAATGCGGTTAATAAAACACACAATGGTAATGTCCTTCGATGTAAGTTTAACGAGCCCAGAGAAGGTAAGCTTGGTGGATTTTCATATTTAGAGAGTCTGAAAAAACATGAAAGGATAATCCATTGGGGTACCTTTTTCGAAGATAGTCTAGTCAGTTTGAAAAAGGGTAAACTAGTACCGATTAGACGTCGATTCAAAACCATTTTAACGAGTGTGACAAGGACAAGATCACTCGGCCATTTTTTCACTTTTAAGGATTCTGAAAAAGGCTTAACTATGGACTCCATCAGGAATATTCTTTTGGACCAATTTAACGAGTGTGAAATAATAACTTCACTCGGCTATCTTTTCAATTTTAGGGAGTCTGAAAAGATCTTAACTATGGACTCCATGGGGGTTTCTTTTTCATAAGTTATACCTGAGAAAGGGATAAAAGGGATAAAATTATACCTAGAGTACTCTTCTAAAGAACAAAATTTCCATAGAGTATACATTTCTTCGTACAGTTGATCGTCCTGACCGAAAAAGGGGTAAACTACCGCCGGACAGACGTGACTTCAAATTTCAGTTTAACGAGCGTGAAAGGCCACAAGATCACTCGGAAATCTTTTCATGTTTAGAGGGTTTTAAAAGGGCTAAAAATGAGACCCATTAGTTTTTTGGGAGTCCTGAGGGTGAGATCAGTTGGCGATGAAGCATCGTAAAAGGTTTGCCTTTCCTTGTAGATGTTGAAGTTGAAGGATTGTGCATGGGGGGGGAAACTAGATTATTGCCTCCACCTTGAGAGGATCAAACATGATCTCTGTTGTTGATACGATGAAACCTAACAAATGTCCTGACGTTACGCAGAAGCTTCACTTGTTTGGATTCAAGCGAATCCCAAAGTAGCGACAGCGTTCAAAGATTAGTCTAAGGTGTGTGGGATGATCCGTTCTCTTATGAGATCATGTTGCTAAATCATCTAGATAGGCCTCGACTATATGCTTGAGATCGTGAAAGGAAAAAGACATGGCCTGCTGAAATGTGGCTCCAGCATTTTTAAGACCAAAAGGAATTTTACGATATGTGAATGTACCCCATGGACAAATTAATGTCATTTTGTGTTGGTCTTCGAGTTTGATTTGGATTTGATTATATCCCGAAAAACCATCCATGAAAGAAAAGGCTTTGCAACCAGCACATTCATCAATGATCTGGTCAATGAATGGTGTTGGAAAATTATCTTTGGGACATGCCTTGTTAAAATCATGGAAATTGGTACATACACGAATTGTGCCTTGTTTTTTATTGACCGGCATAGGATTTGACACCCATTGAGTCAAATCGATAGGATAGATAAAACATGCCTTTAGAAATTTCTCAACCTCAATATTGATGGCTGCAGCTTTCTTGGGATTAACTGGACGAAGATTTTGTCTAACAAGCTTGGCATCAGGATACGTTATGATTTCATGTTCAACTATTTTTGGATCAATACCTGGCATTTCCTCATAAGACCAGGCAAAAACATCACATAATTATTTGAAAAGATCTGTGTAGATTTGAATCTCTTCGGGGGAGCAATCCACTCCGATGAAGATGTTCTCCACAACGCCAGGGTTTCGGGAGATGTTGATTGGCATAGTTTCAGCGATAGTTGCCATATTTCCCTCAGCATAAATTTCATGTGTAGCTAAGAGATTAATAAGACACGACTGATCTCCCATCATGGTCACTATGAACTCTCCTGCTTCAATTTGGTTTAGCTCTAGGAGAAAATATGATATGTGATGAAGATCTTCCCAAGGTTTGTTCAGACTAGTCATTGCTTCGATTACTGCTTCATCTGAAGGCAAGACTAAGTCTAATGAATCAACATTAGCGAGAGAACCCTAAGCCCAAATAGGCTCTAGAAGTAGATCTAGCTCTTATTCATGAGTCAGATACGTGTTAGTTGAAGCTTGCTGGACTAAAGAGTATGCTACTTCAGCGGCAGACAAGGGCATTGACATACCTGGGTGCCCTTTCTTATCCACCATGGCTGATGAGGAAGGAAGAATCCATGGATCCTTGAAGTAAGTCGTGTGGAACGACGAAACTTGAAAAATCTCAACCTTATGGTGATTAGATATAAATTTGATATCTCCCTGCGGAGGTGGGTAATCAAAGGTACCCATCAAAGATGGGCACAAACCAACTCCTACGTTGATGACACCTGGTTGAGGATTATCAATCATCGAGATCGTGGATGCCCCCAAAGCTATGTTAGGTCTGGAGAAAGACAATTGATTGATGGTCACTATCCGGCCCTCGTGTGGAAACAACAAGACCCGGAAAACTGTAGCAACCGTAGGTTGCATAGCATAAGTCCAAATCTATCCTAACAAGAGGTTATAGTCGAGGGGAGCATCGACTACCTCTACTTTGACACACATGGTTTTCCCTCCTAACTACATGGGGAAAGAAGGAACGATGCCATGTGGTCGGAATGAATGACCGTTGAAAGCAGTGAGGAGAGTAGGTGATGGAGACAAAACAGGCTGGCCAATGTCCTTCCAACATGCCAACGACATAACACATGTCGAGGTGCCCTCGTTGACCACCGTGTAGAAGATATTTTGTGTAAAAAAATTTATGGGGTAAGCCACTACTATACGAAACACTATGTGGTAAGGTAGACGAGGGTTTAAGTCAGTTGTATCTAACATGATGGTACCTAGATTACAGGTCTCCATAGAGACCAATGCAGTTAACAAGGCTTTTCTCTGAGAAGGGAAACTTTGGAGGACCTCAAAAGCGGACATTGCACAAGGGGTTTGTGATAAATCCTCCACCACAGAGTAGTTCTAGGTGGCCCTTGCATTTGGGTTATGAGAAGCTTTTTTAAATGCACCTTTCGGAATGTGTGTCATTGTTTCTCCCAATGACTTCTCAATCTGTAGAGGAAGAGATGGGAGGTCATCTTCTTTACCCTTCTTAGAAGTGCTTGGTTTACTATAATCGTGCGCTCTATTCGATATGAAAGCATCACCCCTAACCATATATACATTCATGGGTGAGGGGTTGTTCAATGGTGGGCAGTTTTCTTGGTTGCCACCTTTTGTACTTGCAAAGGCTTGAGTTAGATTTTTCCCATGTTGAAATGGATTAGTCAACATCGCCTGCTGCTGTTGCGTGACAAATTTTTGGGCCTCTGTAGGTCGAGGACATAGATGGGTCGGGTGGTATTTCAAAAACAAGTTGCATGGATACCTCTCCTTTCGTTTTTCAGTGTTGTCCCTGCCAGCATTATCGTTGGGTTTTTTATCCCCCTTACCCTTATTTCGTTGTTTTTTCTTCCCTTCAGGCTGTTGGGTGGCCTTTGGGTTAGTCGACTACACTGTGTGTACTTCCGACATTTGGGTAGGGGGAGCAGCCAAAGCAATAGTTTTTCTAGCCCCTATGTGTTGTATGGATAATTGTTGCAACTAGTTTTTCAATTGCTCAGCGGGCTTGGTTTGTGCTGAACCGACAATACCATCGGCATGTGGTCTAGCTCTCTGTCTAGTTTTATCCATTATTGAACGTGGCACACCTGGAAAGATGTTGTATAATAAATTGGACTAAGAATAGATGATCTCAAACTGTTGAGCCCTCATGATGGCATCTTCTTTGGAGAAAACTCTGGATGTCGTGACGTCTTTGGAAACATGTGGGACCAAAGACTTAAGGAACCACTGAAGTAGGAATGCTGGTGGGACTGGTACCTTGATTAAACTCTTCCAATGTCTCCACTCTCGGATGTGATTAGAGATATGGTCCGTTGTTGTCTGTTCAAAATTAGTGAGCAGCTCTGTGTCAGCATCGTATCTCACAGACAACTAGAAATGGTTAAGGAAATCCATCGCCCGTTTGCCAAAAGAAGAGTATCTTGAGAGATCGAGCTCAATGTACCATTTCGAGGCACTCCCAATGAGAGTACATTGAAACAATCACAATTGTACAGAGTCATCCTTCAATGAGTTAGATGAGCACCAAAGATGAAAGGTAGTCACATGATCTCCTGGATCTTCATTAGGCTTTCCTTTGAACTTTGGAATGTCCGAAGGCAACTTCGTCGACATAGGAGGCCAACACGAATTGTGACAAATAGGGTCATTCAACAACCTCGCCAAATTTGGAAAGTGTAAAGTCGCCAGGAACGGTAATTTGGGCTGCTACTGATAACCTAGGAAAAAGGGTCCTGGAGTTTGACACGCACTAGGTTGCTAGGAAAAGTTTGACTGCTGGCTCGGATTTTGGTAGAAACCATCGCCCTGGCCAGAGTAAGGATTTTACATATGTAGAGACATCATCAACTGATTTCCCAAATAGGACATAGATTGTTGGGCATGCATTGTATTCGAAGGACTTTGGGAAGGATTACCCCATGTCGGTCCCATGGGGATAGGCATAGTAGTTTGTCCAGGGTTCCATTGATTATGGAAATAAGTGCCCTAGATCATAATTCTGGAGGAGAGAACAGATCCTTACCCTAAATTCCAAGGTCTTGCTAGGTTTTCCCCATGTGCAGGAATAGTACCCTGCCCAGGAGTAGATAGTCCAAAAATGGGGTTGCCACTAGTCGGGAGAGTGGCTGATGAGAAGGTGTTGTTACCAAACGTTCTGTTCCAAGAAAATGGTGTCGAACCTACCAACATACTATGCAAAGGTGGTCCTTGACTCCCTGCTCCAAATAAACTATTGTGTGTAGGTTGCCCGACGGATTGCTGATGCGAACCACCGAGTGAAGGGGACGAAGGTGGGATATGACCTCCTCCATAAGGAAAAGCATTAAAAGGGACATGAGTGCCCCCCATGTGACCTTGCAAAGGAGCGCTAGAGCTCCATTCCCCCAGACCCAAAGTCTATAAAGGGGATTAGGAGAGTACAGTACTTGTACCCGAACTAGGCATACCGTATCAGAACGGAGGGCCTGTCGCACTAGGTGTGAAAGGAGTTGTGTCCGCCGCCAAAGATGGGTTCGAACCATTGTGAAAAGTAGTTGTATTTGAGACCATGGTGGCTCAGACTGATGGCTCTCCTGTGGTGACAACCATGGTGGGAATTGAAGAATTCCCAGAAGGAGTAACAACATTTATTTCCGTTGCTGTGTTCGACACTGTCTGGCGCTCGTGAAATTGAATTAGTACAATAAAATTTTCCAATAGATCATTGGTTGGGGTTTCAACCGATCCAATAGTATTTTCTTCAAGGTCCAAAATGATCTATTCCTCTTGGGGTTGTTTGGGCACAATGGTTTGTAACCCCGTCGCTTCAAAAGACCCTTGTTGGTCTAGCTTCCGCCTTAAAGGTGGCGAGGGTGGCTCGAGTATAACCTACGACAAGCCAAGAAGCCTTCGTGACCGACAGAGCTTAGGATCCTCTACTGTGTGAGAATATCCAAGACACTTTAAGGTAGTCTAAATGCTCAAAAGTAACACACACTAAGAAAAAAGTCCCTAGAAGATAAGACAAGCAAACACTAAATTAATTGGAAGAACAGTTACAATAGCCAACACTAGAGAAAGTTATCGGTGCAAGTGCAAATCAAACATGGAAGCACCTTCTGAGTATAATCTGAAAATCGTGGCCCGATGTCTACCCTAGGTACCGCGGTATACCCCCACAGTCACCTGTGTATGTCCCTAACAAAGATTTCCAACTAGGTTGTCAGCACGCAAACAGTCACCAGGCGGGTACAGTCGAAAGTTGGGTAGACCACAATGAGAAGGGTATTGAGCTCTAAACCTGTCAAGGTTATCGAGGGAAAATGGTTTGGAAGACAACTGAGGACCTCGAATGGATTCAAGACCCACAAATCCCCATGGAAAATGCAAACGACGGAATCCCAAAACAAGCCCTCTATATGTGTTCTCCATTATGATTGGTCCAGCTTTGGAGGGGTTATCTCTGCTACCTTTCCGCACGTGACCTTGTGTTTATCCCCTGTGTTAGAGGGGGGTACTAGATAAATTCCATGAAACTGGACTTAGACACTCCCTATCTCATACTCCAATGTTTGATTTTAAATGGCCTTGAAGAGTTTCCTCTCCAACCTAATCCAAGGCCCTAGTCCTAAACTAGTTTGTGAACGCTACAAACATAAAAGTCTAGTAGATTTTAAATTTAGAGTTACTTTTATGGCTTTGTCTTACATCAAGGGCTATGAGGGTGAAACTGATGATGTTTAAAATACGAAAGAAAAAAATGAAGAACAAAGATGGAAACAAAACTTTTATTGAATGCAAAATTTCGACAACTTTTTAAAAATTATTTTTTAACTTTTCTAAGATTTTAGACAACAAACTCAAAGGAGTTTCACCCAACTACGAGCTACTTGTGATCTAATTGAACTACAAAAACTTATGAAATAAAATACTTCTCCCTAGCTAACGATGTAGAAACACACTCTTCAACCAAACAAGAAAATGAAAGAATTTTTTTTTATTTAAGTGCTAGTAAAGAAATAAAGGGAAAATACTGACAAGCAAAAAACCAAGAAAAACAATTCTGGCTTAAATGAAAGATCGCAAAGAATCAGATTAAAAAATCACACAATAGAAATTGTAAAAACAATGACTCTCACACTTGTCTAAAAACCTTAAAAAAAAATTCATTTTTCTGACAACGTTTTAAATGAGAAAAAGAAAGCTAAGGGTAAAATTAATCCTAAGCTACTAACTGTTCAAATAGAGATTCAAACACCTGAGAGGAATACTTCTTATCAAAGGAGAGGATGACTGCCTCACCCTTAACAAAAAGTAGCCTACACAAGCACGCGACTATTCTCAAACAGCACGCATGTGAATGCACGCTGAACAGAGACAGAGGGAATGTACATGTCGGCTGACCTTGTACAGGCCACGTGTATATCTAAGCTCTAAGAAAAAATGAAAACAAACAGACCAAACTAGGAAGAGACCATTGATATTGATAACCAAGATCCTTTTAAGGTTTGGATACTCTTTCTAACAAAAAAACAAATAATGTAAGGAAAAAATAATAAGGAAAAAAATAATCTGAGATAGGACTGTTAGCAAACAAGACTCAGACAGAATTCTAGAAAACCCCCTGAGAATGTGTGATTCTGATAGGGAAGAGGATGACTGCCTCTGAGGTTCTTTGAACTCTACATGCTACTTCTACCTCTACAGCTAGCGTTCACATGCGGGCTATAAGAGGATAGGGTGTTGGTACATGTGTGAAGACCTTTTGCAGGCCGCGTGTACCCCTGTGGGTCCCAAAAAACATAGTCAAGCAAAAGTCAGGGAAAGCTGGTATGGAAAACCAGACTCCCTGGTAGCTCAGACCTTACAGAAATGAAAAGAAAAGACAGGCAAGAAAAGCTAGTCTTTAAACTGCCCAAAAACTAAATAAAATTCCAGAAACCCTAGAGAGTCTCCCCAGTATGGTCGCCAATTCTGTTGTTGGGGAAAAACACCCTACGGACTAGAAAATAGAGTTCAGACTTTCCATGCAAATATGACCGAATAGAAATTACTTTCTACCTTCATCCCTAGATTTAAATCCCCTTTTCTTAGTAAATGCATGAAAATATCAACCTACCTCGTTACCGACGTTTGATGTCAATCCTCCGTTGTGCTTGATTACTTGCTTTCAATACTCCTTCCAAAGCTGACATGCATTCAAGATGAGCAACAACTATGCATGCATACTACTTATATACTAACGGGTTAGAAATCAAACATAAACTAATCAAACCATAAAAAATTTCATGAATTGGGACAGGAAAAGCATTCTCTTTATTACTTAAAATGAGTCAACTTACAAAAGTTGAGACCAGCCACCACTCCTTGAACCTGATCCTGGGATCCTCTTCTTCTATCCCTCAACTACTTTGCTTTAAATCTCCTTTGGCATTAGGAAAGGCTAAAGGGTTGGGACAATGGGAATACGTAAATGGGCAGAGTTTCTTTGCTATATTTTTCCTCCTTCTAAATGGTACCCCTACCCCTTCTTTTATAGGCTGGAAGGAGCTAGGTATTTGGATGAACCCTCAGCCATGCATGGATGGGAGTTTTAGTTAACTCACCCATATCTTTTTGTTCCATTAGCAACTTTCCTTTTTTCATGCTTTGGTCGGTCCACACGGGCTGTTTTGGGTCAGCCAGCATGTACATGCATGCAATAATGGTTTAGGGTGCGTGGGCCTTTATACAAGAGGAGTTTCAAAGAGTTGTTCAACAATGTTTTTGGAAAAGAAAGGATATGAGTTGGCCTGATGCCAGGTAAGCATGTGTGTGCAATTTAGGGTTATAACATTGTGGAGATGATTTTTTGATGATATATTGTTGATATATGTTCCCATCTAACTAGTTATAAATGACAACAATGAGTAATGAGTAAATGGTGAGTGTTAACTAATGAGTTTTGTATAAGAGGGAAGTTTCTAAAAAATATCCCCACACTCATTCACCCCCCCCCCATCGAAGTGTGGTCAGTGTGACCAAAAATTGGTATCAGAGTGAGCCTTCACTACAAGCCTTAACAATCTTGAAGGAGATCCATAGACACACAAATGGATGATGAAGTTCCAATCCTTGATGAGGAAAACTATTTTTCTTGGAGAATAGAGATGAGAGTACATTTGAAGGAAATGGGAGAGGCTATTTGGAAGGCAGCCATTGGTGGATCAATTTCATTAAAGAAAAATTCAAAGTTTGTAGCTCAAAGAGAAGGAAAGAAAAATGATGAATTGGCTCTCAAGACCATTCTTAGTGGACTCTCAAGCCCTATCAAAGAGATCATGGGAAAATGCACTTCCACCAAGGATCTATGGATAAATATAGAGGAGACATATCAAAACAAGAAATAAGATGTTGAATACCATGCCATCAATATCATCAAAGGTAAAGAATCTCCAAAAACTCTTGAATGCATCATTTATAAATGTGATCTTGAAAACATTTCAAATGAAGACAAAGAATCAAGTGATGATGTTAGCACAAATGAAGATCTTGAAGACATTTCAAATGAAGTCAAAGAATCAAGTGATGATGTTAGCACAAATGAATATCTTGAAGATATTTCAAATGAAGAAAAGGAATCATGTGATAGTGTTGGAAAAAAGGAAGATCTTGAAGATATTTCAAATGAAGTTAAATAATCCTCAAATACCCTTGATTGCCATGATTCAAAATGTGATGATGTTGAAGTTTTCTCTACAAGTGAAGAAGAAAATCTAGAAATTGTTTGTGTGGAGTTTGATGGTAGTTATCCCATGAAAAGAACAGAAGAAGGACTATTATAACTTCAAAAGAAAGTTGAAGAGGGTCTATATGAATATAGAAATGACCATTATTAAATAGACTATAGATATCTTTCGGATAACACTAAGAATTTTCTCAAGAGGATTCAAAGGCACATCTTGAAGTTAAAGAGAATTCTCAAAGAACAAGAAGAGAGTAATAAGACTCAATTAGAATAAAAGGAAGAAGAGATCACTAGACTAAAGAATGAAAAGAAAGATATGAAGGTAGATAATGAGATTAGAAAAAGTTTTGAAACTACTGTCCAACTCAAGACCCAAATTGAAGAAGCCAAAAGGGTAGAGGAAGTATTGAAGAATCAAATTAATGAATAGGAAGAGTCATGTCATAATTTATAAACTGAAGTTGTTGGTCTTATAAAGAAAGTAGAGAATTCAAAAAATTTCTTGAATAGCTCACTAATCTTGAATGAGATCTTGAAAATCCAAATATCACCAAATGATAAATTAGGTCTTGGATACAAAGAAGCTACACATGCTGATGAAAGCACCTCAAAGAAGCATGAAGTAAAGGATGAAGAAAAGGTTGCAATTCAACCATCCAAAGGAAAGGAAAGTTTCAAAATAACTAAGCAAGAAATACATCAAGAAGTTACCTTTACACCTCAAATAAAATGGACACCAAAAAAAAAGGTATGAAAGTGTTTTTTATGGTAAATGTTAATCATGTAATGAATATGGTCACAAATATTTGGAATGTAGATCTTATGCAAGGAGAAATAATGGAATATTTCATAACACCATAAGGTGCTAGAGATGTGATAAAGTAGGACACATTCTCGTTCACTGTCACACCATGAGATGACACAGTTGTAGTGGATTTGGCCACAAGTCCCAGGAGTGTTGGAACACAAGAAGAAATTCTATGATGAGGAATTCACATAGCATGACTAGAAGAAGGAATGAAGTAAGAAAGGGAGAAATATTTGAAAAGATGGAAGCTCAGAGCTCAAGTTCTGAGAAGCAAGGTCACCAAAAGTGGGTAAAGAAGACTGAACAACCAGAGAAGAATGGAAGCCTTAAGGGAGGCTCAAGTGTGTCATCTACGGAATCATACACGGGTAGCAGTGGTATCATTCACATACATACATAGGCTGACCTTGAATAGGTCGTATAAATATATGAGTTGTCTGTGAAGAAGGCCACATATATGTGGTAAAGACTTGGGGAAAAGGAAATGCACATGGGTTTTAGCTTGATGTGATGGTATAACACTTTGTTGCAAGGTCTGACATTGTTTGTTGCAGGTTCTGACAATTTTTTCTGCAATTTTTCATGATTCTATATTGGATTATGTAAGGTGATGATGTAAAATAAAATCTTGGGTTCTTGGCACACTGGTAGAGGCACCTACTAGAAGTTTGAATGGAACATATTTTATGGAGGATTTGGCATACATGTATAAGGATTCATCATGTTGTAGTATTGGTTCATGGTTAATGTACTTGTTTGGTACACTCATAGATGGAATATGATTGATTGTATTACTTGATTAGCACAACAATTGGTATTTATTTGAGATACATGGTTATGACAGTTGGTTCATAATGGAGACATATCAAGAGGGATATGACACTTGTTGGCATGTTGATAAAATAATATGGTTGATACATTCCATTGATGAGATCTTATGGCACATTGTATGGTAATGATGTACATGGGTGTTGTGCATGATGGGCACACAACTGGTAGATGATGTAGTTGGGTGATGTTCTACTCATGATTCTCTATTTTATTGTTGACATATATTTTGTTTCATGATGGTTGTTATGGCATGTGTTTGATGCATGAATAGGTCCAAGGATCATCATATGGTATCATATTGTTCATATTACAGAGAAGATAGGGGGATACATACCCATAGAGGGAATCATTATTCTTCCCATGGTTCTAGGAGGAGAAAAGAGCCATATACTTGAAGAAAGAGAAAATAGGCATAGTTCCAGAGGGAGCAATGGTCATAAGGGGAGTATAAGCGATTTATCTTCAGCATCAGAGTGATATCCCTTATTCAAAATGGGAGAGATTATTCATAGGAAGATCAAAGGCATTCAGATAGGGGGAGCAACGCCAAGGAGAGTTCAAGAAGGGGAAGAAACCCCAAGGGGAGAATGACCCTTTGCCATCGATGTCAAAGGGGGAGATATAATGACATTGATGTGATTGTTGTTTATTGATGGGGAGAGATAGTCACATTGATATGTTTGATGACTATTGATGTAGATAATGCATTGTCTACATGTTGAAATCAATGATTGGTGTTGACATCAATGTTGTTATTTCCATCAATGCCAAAGGGGTATATTGTTGGATCATGTTGTCATTGATGCCAATGGTTTGATTGATTGATGCCAAATGATTGATTGATTGATAATTCATGTCAAATGTAATATGTATTTTCCTTGATGAGAATGGATAGATTTCAAGTATATGGTGCATATGATGTCATGGATAGATGAAGATGGATCAATGATTTGTCAATGATGTGATTCATAGATGAATATGGATCGATTGTTATATGAAGCATTGTTGGTGTCTTATCATGGTTGATAAGGTGCACAAAAGGATGAAATCAAAAGTGGTACCCTTATGGTGAAAGCCCTCACGAAAAGGCGCTTTACAGTTGAGTTATCCTAGAAGAATGGTTGGAGAACCCATGCTTGATTAGAGAATAATGAATTGAAGATTAGTGAATTTGTTAGTGAAACTATCCTAGATGGATAGTTCTTGTCATGGAATTTCCAGTGGTATGTGGAATGTCACATAACTCCTCAAGGTTTGAGAGTTATGACCTTACAAAATTAGAGGACCCTAACAAGTTGGATTGAAACCCCAAAAGGTCAAAAGAAGTCAAAGTTCTTGAAAAGAAGAAATCATTATTTAAATGATAAAGTAAAGTGACAAAGTCAAGAAGGATTATTTAAATAATAAAGTGAAGTGACAAAGTCAAAGGAGATTATTTAAATGATAAAGTGAGGTGACAAAATCGAGGAATATTTAAATGATAAAGTAATGGAGAACATTCTAAGTATGAAAAGTGGTTAACCATAAGATGAGAAAATTAGGTTAAGTAACCTAGAAATGGGTTAAGTGACTTGGAATATGAAGAGTATAAATAAGAGGAAAGGGTCTCTTGTGAAAAGTACAATTTTTGGGTGCAATCTCTTGTGTATATTTGGTGAGCATCTTGTATGGATCTCTTGAGCATGATTGAAGATATATTCTAAGAAAGAGAGAGTATGGAGGATCTCATGAATGCATCAAAGTTTCAGCATGTCTGAGATATTGTCGACAAAAGTTTCAGAGATTCATAAACCCTAGTTTTTGAGGTATACACGGGCTGCAATGGGCCAGGATGCGTACATATGAGGGTTGTATGAAGACAAGGAAGGTACAGTGGATGAATTCATGGAAATTGGTGTTTGATTCGATGACTAGCTGTTGAATACTGAAGCAGGTTCTAGATCTATGGTCTATGGGCTTAGATTGCCACTGAGACACTAGTATGGTTACATTGTTATCTTAATGGATACTATTGGTTGTTATGTCGTGAATGCCTAGGGAATTCTTGGTATGTTGTTGTGATGTGGTTTGTTTTGGCTGAAAGAGTGAGCAACACTCGTATGATTTAGTGATGATATGATTTCTATAGTATGGTGATTTCTTATATGGCATTGATATTGTATGATTGAGAAGCATGAGTTAGTTATTGGAGAGGTTGGATGTGTTGTGACTAGTTATGAGTCATACTGGATGGTGAGAGATAGAAGAGAATGATGAATTGGTCGTAGAGGATCTGAGTTGATTATGAAGAGAAAAACCTAAGTAACTCAGAAGTCTTATGCATGTTGTAATGCAGACAGACTGCGTACATACGCGGGCTGTAGTGAGCCAGAGTGTGTACACACGCAGGCTGCACTACTGACAGGTCACGTACCTGTTACAAATTAATATATGTGGAGGATTGTTGCCTCATCTCAGTTGGTGTTGAGGATGTAAGTTGAGTTTTTCATATAGATCTAGTGCTCTTGTAGATTTGTACTCCATTCATTTGTTGTTGAAAACCCAAGGATTGTAGTCCATAATAAAAAGAAAATTTTACATACATATTGTGTTCTTTGTGTTCCTTGTGGAGATGATTTGTTGATGATATATTGTTGATATATGTTTTTGATATATGTTCACATCTAACTAGTTATAAATGACAACAATGAGTAATGAGTAAATGGTGAATGCTAACTAATGAGTTTTGTATAAGAGGGAATTTTTTGAAAAATATCCCCACACTCATTCACACCCCCCCTCTAAGTGTGTTCGGTGTGTCCAAAAAATATTTCATCTAAGTTTGAGATAAAATACCTAGGTATGATGCATTAATTTTTGGGTCTAGAGGCGTGGCAAAGATCAAATGATATTTTCCCGTACCAAGGAAAATATGCAGTAGAAATGTTTAAGAGATTTGATATGATGGATTGTAAATCCATGCCCACATTCATGGTGATGAACTTGAATTTATTGAGTGATACTTCTTCAGAGATAGTGGATGTCACCATGTACAGGAAAATGATTCGTTCATTGATGTATTTGACAAACATTAGACCAGATATATGTTTTACGGTGAACACTTTGAGTCAGTATATGGTTGAACCAAGACAGGTTCACTTGGTTGCTGCAAAGCATGTTTTGAGATACCTAAATGGTACAATTCACTATGGACTTAAATATCTTTCGAATTGCAAGATAAGCCTGGAAGGCTATACTGATTGAGATTTGGATGGTAGTGTCGAATACCGGAAGAGTACATCTTGATGTTGCTTTAGCTTGGGATCAAATATGATCTCATGGTTCAGGAGAAAGCATACTATTGTGGTGCTCAATACTACTGAGGAAGAGTATATAGAAGCATGTTCTGCTAGCAGTGAAGCAATGTGTCTTTGGAAGTTTCTTGCAGGATTTTTTTATCTCTACTTAGAGGTGACTTGTATCTGGTGCGACAACCATAGTTGTGTGAAGTTGTCAGAGAACCCGATGTTTCATGACAATTCCAAGAATATCGAGATCAGGTACCATTATATTAGATATATGGTGCAAAAGGGAGAAGTGAATCTCCAGTATCTCGCTACAGATGAGAAGATAACAAATTTGTTGACCAAGCCTCTATCAAGGGTGAAGTTTGTGTAATTCAGGGACAATATTTCTATGTTACAGAATGACATCCCTCGTAAGAGGGAGTGATGAGTAACATATGTGATTCTTGGGGTAGTATATTATAGAGTGTGGAAGAAATAGGTGGTCATTCACAAAAAGGTTACTAACTGTGACACCAATCAACATGACCTTGCAAAAGGTCAGTAGATGCGTATCCTTCAGGGAGGGTGAGTTTCCCAACTTTTCAAGGAGGAGGGCCAACCTGTGTGGTTGGAGGTGTTTCCTAGACTTGGGCTAGATGGGTAGTATGTGCACACTAAATCGCCTAACCCTCGTGGTTAGATTCCCAGTCACTTTGGGCTAGGTTCCTTGTGTTCCAACCAGAAGGGATAGTTCTACATGAGTGTTTGTTGATCTAGACTCTGTGTTAGTGAGCTGGATGAACCTATGTACATGAGTGTTCATTGATACAGACTCTGTGTTAGTGAGATGGATGACCCTATGTACATAAGTGATCATTGATCCAGACTTTATGTTAGTGAGCTGGATGATCCTATGTAAGAAATAGATGTTGTATTATGTGTGAGATGGAGCATTGTAGTTTTTGATACTTCATTTGGATTGGGTATTTGTTTATCATAGATAAAGAAATGAAGGTATCCTTCTGGACATTTGTTCAATATATCAGTTTTTCCATAATATTGAGGAGGATAAGATGAGATATGAGACAATTGAGTACCCAAACAATAAAACAATTATGTCCAAAAATGTCTAGTGAAGATGGGATATCTGTCACTTACAATAATCTTTGGGACTCCATGTAGCTTTTGAACTATCTCCATGAATGCGGTGCTGACCATACTGCATTTGAAAGGATCAGAGAGTGCACAAAAGTGTGCATGCTTGGTAATTCTATCAACAATCACCATCATGACACTCTTTCCTTCAAAATTTAGTAACCATGTGATGAAATCCATGGAAACCTCCTAGTCCTGACTTGGGATGGCTAATGGTTGTAAAATAACTGGGGTCTTAATTTTTTCCACCTTATTCTGTTGGAAAACCAAACATTCTTCCACAAACCTTTGAACATCAATTTTAAGTCCATCCCAAAAAAATTATTCTTGACACTATGATAGCTTTTAAAAAATACTCAGTTCCCTCCTACTGGAGAGGTGTGTAATTCAAAAATTACCCTTTGCTTGAGTTGGAATTATTTACATAAATATAAGCGATGTTTGTACCACAGTGAATCATTTTCGATGTAAATGTATATGATGGACTGGAATTGTGATGCAACCTTTGAATGAGAGTCCAAACTTTTTCATCATTCTTCCATTCATCCCTTGCTTCTATTATCCAATCACATTGGATGATCGAGATAGCACAAATAAAGGCCTCAACATATTCATGCTTTCTTGAGAGTGCATCTGCCACAACATTTTTCTTCCCTTTTTTGTAGATGATATCAAAATCATAACCCAACATCTTGGTCACCCAATTTGTTTGTTCTTTTGAAGATATTCTTTGTTCCAAGAAGTAATTAAGACTTTCATGGTCTATTTTTACCTTGAAGTTCCTACCTATTAGGTAAGGTTTATATTTCTCAATGCATGTAGTATTTCCATCATTTCCTTCTCATAAATAGGTATGTGTAATTCTTGTCCCTTGAGTGGCCAACTTTCAAAAGAAAGGGGCCTTCCTTCTTGCATTAGAGTAACATCAATGCCATTTCCTGAGGCATCACATTCCACAATAAAGGTTTCTGTGAAGTCTGGTGTGGTCAATACAATATCTTTGCACGTCACCTATTTAAGTTGTTAAAAAGCTTGAGTTGCCTCTAGAGTCCATGAAAATGCATCCTTTTAGTTAATGATGTTAAAAGTGTTGTTATTCTTCCATAGTTCCTAACAAACTTGTGATAGTAACCTCTCAAACCCAAAAATCCTCTAAGATTCTTCAATGTTTTGGGAATCGTTCAGTCCATCATGCCCTTAATATTTTTAGGGTCTACCTTGACACGTTCATGAGATAATACATGACCCAAATACTCTACCTCCTTCACCCCCAAAGAAACATTTGGATGGTTTGGCATATGTTTTTTTCTCCTTTAGTAGTTGTAACACATTGTCAACATGATCCTCCCAAGACTTTCTATATATTAGTATAACATCAAAAAATACTAACAAAATTTTTCAAAGGAAGGGATTGAAAATGGAATTCATCAACCCTTGGAATGTAGAAGGTCCGTTTGTAAGGCCAAAAGGCATGACCAAAAATTCATAATGGTATTCATGAGTTATGAATGTTGTTTTTGGGATATGTGCTTCCTTCATTATAATCAGATGATACCCTCAACAGAGATCCAACTTTGTGAAGTAGATTTCTCCATGTAGTTAATATAATAATTCATCAATAATGAGAATGGGAAACTTATCTTTAATAGTGATTTTTTTGAGCTCTCTATCATTTGGACACATAAACCATGATCCCTCTTTCTTGAGTACCATTACCACCGATGCAGAGTAAGAAATTTGGTTAGGAATAATAATGACATCCTCTAACATTTCTTCAACCATCTGCTC
The DNA here is from genome assembly GCA_010110895.2 of Picea sitchensis. Classification (NCBI taxonomy): domain Eukaryota; kingdom Viridiplantae; phylum Streptophyta; class Pinopsida; order Pinales; family Pinaceae; genus Picea; species Picea sitchensis. The sequence goes on along the minus strand of SNQJ01S0001144.1, from coordinate 119,195 downwards.
AATTTCACTCTTTAGGGCATAAAGGGTATCTGTAAGGTCTAATGTTAGGAGAAACACTCCTAGTAATTAGGTGAATAACATGATCATGATCATGAGTGGGTGGAATACTTGTGGGAATATCTTTAAATACTTTGGAATTCTTATCAATAATCCCTTGGAGATCTAGGTAATAGATGGATTAGATGTTTGAAAATATAGTGAGAATAGTTGTACAATTACACCATGATTCCCCTTTTCTAGTAATTTTGTGATTCCATTAGATCTTATCACCTTACTGGGTTTCCATGTGATACCCCTTAACTCAATTTCATTTCCTTCCAATGAGAATTTCATGAAAAATTCTTGAAAATTAAAAGCCACTGTTCACAATGATTGTAACCATTGGAGTCCTAGTACAACATCAACACTACCCATGGGTATAGAAATCATTGGAACATTCATTACATATTCCCCCATAGTAATATTGATCTTATGGAAGTTTCCTGAGCAATTGATAATTCCTCCATTTCCAATCATTACTTGAAACTTTGATGCTAGATATATAAAGAAAATGAGATATTTGGCTAATTTATAGAGAATGGAATTATGAGTACTACTAGAATCAATTAAGACTATTACCTTTTTATTTTTGATATATCCTTCGATCTTGAGGGTTTGAGGAGTGTTAATTACAACCAATGCATTACATGATATGGTGGGATTTGAATCTTCAAAATAAATCTCTTCTACATTTTCATATTGAGAAGGTTAGATTTCTTGTTCTTATTCTTCTTCCTCTTCATAATCTATGTAGAATAATTTCTTCTCACCACACTTATGTCCCATATTGTACTTGTTGTCACAATTAAAGCATAAACCTTTTTCTTTTTTTTCCTCCAATTTTTCAGGTGTCAACCTTGTAGTTTGAGGTGGTTTAGAAGAAGGAACATTATTCTCTCGATAGATGTTAGAAGTGATCCTTCTACTAGCCATAGCCAAATTTTTACATTTAACATTTCTCGCCACCCTGAACACATTCTCCAATGATTTGGTTTCCTAAAGGTGAATATCATGTTAAATTTTATCCTTTAAACTTCCTATGAATACATAAATCATGTTCTCATCTTGAATGTATGTTACCTTTATATTCAATATTTGGAAGTTCTCAATGTGCTCCACAACTAAACCCTTTTTCTTGAAATTTATCAATTGGCTGAAGAAGGTGTTTTTCCTTGTATCCTCATATTGTGTTATCATTTCTTCCATGAAATTTTTCCAAGTGACAAGTGATTTACAAAGTCATTGATACCACACAAATTGATTGGGTTCTAAATATAAATATTCACTTCATACATTTTGTGTGTGTGTCACATCATGTAGATTAAAGAAATTCTCCATCTGGAGTATCCATGTGATTGGATCCTTCCCATATAACTTCCTCATATCTATCTTAGGAAAGTGGTCAGTATTCAACCCAAAGTTGGAGTTTCTATAGTCTTGATTCATCTTCCTTGCGTCCTCATCATGAATTTCTTGGGATACATTGTCACTTTCAGTTGGACTCTCTATTAACAACTTTTTTAATTCCATGATATCCCCTTTTAAACCATTCATATTAGTATCCATTACTTCTTCCATATTAGCTTCATTTGAATCCATTATCCCCTGCACTTATTTTGTAAATCATTTATGTCACTACACATTTCTTCACCTTCATTAAGAGTCCAAGTAGGACTATCTAAGGGATTATTTGTTGTACAAGTCCCCTTTTTTGGTGGCATGTTGGCTAAGTATCACTGCAAGGTAGGAATTACTCATTGTCTTAGGCATAGGTCCTCACATACAAGGGAGTTTCAGGTGCTATATCTCTCTGATATACGTGTGCGGTCCAACAATAGTACTCGTCCCAATATATTAGGTCACTAACTAAAGAGGTTTGACCATGCCCTTAGCTGTACTATATGAATACCCAGTTACTAGAGCATGATCTCCCTAAGTGTTATTCATGGTGTAATATAGAAACAAGATGACCAAAAGGTTTAATCAGTAAGTCTCAGGATTATAAGAGGTCTCCCAAGATATTATAGCTACATGGGAGCTCAAATATGTAGTATTGTTGTCTAATGCATAAACATTTGAAAGAGGCCCTCCAATATACTCTAGGTATGTGGAAGAACCACATTGTCCCTGGGTTGTAGCACTGACCAATAACAACAAATCCTATGTTTAGACAAGTTGGAACATGTCTATACCTAAAAAAATCCCTAAGTTTCTCTAAAATTTATATGATACTCATTTTATCCCACTTTATTATACTTTTTTAATCACCCCAATTGGATCTTCTAGTCAAAATATATGCAAATTTCCAAACAAACAAAAAATGCACCTTTTAAACCCTAATTTGGAGGTTGTTTTGCTAGCTGACCTTTCTTCTATTATATCTTTAAAATTTCAACCCTTTTGGGTAAAAAAATTGGTATGTAGCTCTTTTCTATTTCCTTTTTGCATTTCCATAGGACTTATCAAAATTGGATGTGCCAAGTGGAAGTTATGGTAACTTCCCCACACCTTGCTGAGTTTTTTCCCTTCTAGGAGAGCGTACATGTGAAGCATTCCAAGATCACAATATATGATATCTGATTCTAAAACTTTCACCAGAAATATTATAGACTATCCACTGTAAAATGAAACTTCTCTCACTTAATTTGGATACTCACTATAGACGACATACTTTTTTTACCCGTAACACTTATTTGAGACTAGTTAATATGACTATTCATCTACCCTATATTACACAGAGTATATCTAAGAAATTAGGATGACCCAGAAGATGAAATTTTTTTCATAGATACCTTGAAAATTCCTATGAATATCCTCTGATTTTTAAGGTCTGAATCATCATAGAAAATTTTCTTATAGATGAAATTACATGACGGCTAAATTCAGTATGATTCCTAAACCTGATATTACATAGGATATATCTATGAAATTATAAAGCCTCAGGACCTAAAATTTTAACCCCAAGTACCTTGATACGTATACTAAATATTCTCCAAGGATTTCTTTCTGAAACATCATATAAAACAGGTTATAGAGAAAATTCAAAGGTGTCTCAGATTAAGCAGTGAAACCCCAAGACCTTAATCTTTGATACCAAATGTTAAGAAACAAATATCCAAATAGCATAAAAACCTCAAGAATTGTACTCAATGCATTGAGAAAGAGATAAATTTATATAATAATCCTCTTCAAGGGGGAAACCTCTTATACATCATATGAATTCAAAAATACAATATGATTCCAAATTAAAAGGTCTCCTTGGTATATATAGGAGACTAGGACGTACAATTACAGCTAATGGACCCAAGACAACATAAATAAAATAAAAATACTAATGTAATATACCCCAATTAAGGGGTAATGTGAAACTATTTAGGGCTTAAAGTAGTAGTGCAGTTATATGTAAACTAACTCAACTGCATATTCTAGATTATGTGTGATATGGATGGTTGCCTAGTTATGTGTGAGTTAGATAAAATCCACGTAATGACATAAGGTCTGAGAGGATGATGAGGTCATTCCCACTACATAGATGTTAAATGTGTTGTTAAGGCCCAAAATGCATGACTATGACATTACCATCAGATAACATGTGTGTGTGACTATGATAGAGCATGTGTGGGTATGATGGTGATATTTGTGACATGATCATATTGATCATGAGATAGGTTGTGTGGCTATGGTGATGCTACTTTTACACTGGTCTGCAATACCATGTGATTCTTTCCCATGCCACATGTGATATGGATGGATGTCTTTGAGACTATTACATAAATAACTTCTCAGTTAATACCTCCCTAGCTAAGAGGTAGTGTTGATATTTTGGTAGCTGCGGGAGATATTAACTTCCAAGTGTAACATTTTTAATTAAAATAAAATATTCTGGAAGTAATAGAGCCCTTAAATAGATGTGTGAAAACCCTAGAAGAGAAGTCAACCCAAGGAGAATATTATTAAATTATTAAAAGGATATAGAAAGAGAAGTTGGCCCCAATCACTCAGATAGAATGATATAAATAGGGAGGCTCCTAACTCATTTAGACACACTCTAAGACACTCGAAAACAATGCGCAACTCTAAGGGGGTACAACGACAACAACTAGGGTGCAAGTCTAAGGAGCAGTAGTGGCAGCTAGGGTACAAGTATTTATAGTACCTTCTTCTTATGTGCTTCTCTTGCTAAAGGCACGCTTTATTGGTATTATGTTGCTAATGAAGAAGTTGTGTTGTTGGTTAGTGTTTATTTGTTGGTTCTAGAGTGGACTTGCCAAAATAATTCTATCTAAAGGTTATTTTTCTATAGGGTGGCATAGTGAATGACTATGGTTAGGTGAAAATGATGTGACATTGTCTATGGTTAAATGATCATATCAAAAGTTTAAAACAAAATTGACTTTTTTAATGTAAATTTAAATTGGCCACCCTTTTGACCTAACCACTATGCACTCGAGGCATCAATTCTCTACCCACTATGCACTCAAGGTATATAGTCTCTGCCCACTATGAATTTGATGCATCTCTGCAATCCATGTGTCCATTACATCAAGGGAATATCATGAAAACATGTTGCAATTTGCATGAACATTCCTTGAGGGAAGCTTGCACGCATACATGTGGCAGTTTGCATGAACAATCATTCTAGAATCAAATCAATATAGAGTTTAACTAATAGTTAAATCAATGCCAAAGTTGGATTAGTTCATCCCTGAGAAGACAATTTCATGAACATTAACTATGAGTAGTAGTTTACATGGACATTCATTTTGGAAGAAAAACTATATAGAGTTTATGTTCTAGTTAAATCTTGATAGTTAAATCCAATGCCACAATATATATATAGAATATACCTACTAGTTAAATATTGATAGTTAAATCGAATGCCATAGTTTACCTAAGAGTTAAAACCAATGCCTATGTTGCACTAGTTCGATGTTGCTCCTTGATCCGGATTATTTTCGGCACGAAAGGAGAGCGGATATATAACAAAGAAACACACAGAGATATCGCAGATATTCAATAATATAACATAAATGTATCAGAGATGCAACCATAAGCACATATATACAATAATACATAATTTCTATTTATGAAAGAAATGTACAGAGACTATAAAAATACAGAGTGAAAGACTCACTAGAATGGTGACACCTTACCTCTGAGAAGATATGTGATAGCTACTCGCATTCGCAAGAGGATGATAACAATGAGGCTCTGAAGGCATTTTTTACAATAAGTTAGTACAACAACTTCTCGAGGTCGTAACTTTTGCATACGATCTCCGTTTTAGGGATATGATAGCTCATTGGAAAGGTATCACCGAGGAGATTCATTTTGGGGGATCAATAATTCCTTTCGTTATATTTGAGAACCTCGATATTGAAAATCTTCATTTAGGCCCTCAAAATGGCCCCGAAAGTTAAAACCTGCTAAAAATAGTAAATTGTCAAAATTGCCAAAAAATTGTTTTGAGCCAGTCAAAAAAGGTGGGTGGCCATCGATATCCACCTAGATCAATCCACCCTCCTTAGGAAGAAATGGTCTCCATTGCATTGATTTCCCAGGGGAGAGGGAAAAGCGTTTGTTGGATCTGCATCTTGATGAGTTGCTTGTATTGTTGGAGACACCATGTTGCTCAGTTTGTGGAAGTATGTTAAGAACCCGTTGAGGCTGAGGTTGTTCAACAAGTCGAGATACATGAGAAGATGGTGTCTGGAAGGAATCTATGCACTTTGCTACAGCCTTGTCGACCTGCTTCTATTGGATAGAATGTTCTTGGGGTGAGGCTGTAGTGGTTGCAATGTTCTTCTATTCTCCTTTTAAATAGATTGTGAAGAAGCTAAATTTTGCAGAATGAGATACCACCTTGCGACACTTTTTAGGTGGAACAATAGTCAGAACTACCTCTGGTATTCTATAGAGATGACCCCCCAAAGTAAAAATGAAACTACGGGGTCAAGACTCATAAACAACATGGTGCTTCCACATATATGGTAGGTCCAAGAGAACATCACAGACATCCAATGGGGCAACATCACATAATATCTCGTCCTTGTAGGGATATATGTCATATGAAAATCGACATTGTTGACTGACATAGAGATCTCGTCCTTGTTGAAGCCACCCGATGTTGTATGGCTGTGGGTTTGATGTTGTCGACAAGCCCAACTGTTTGACGACCTCTCCTAAGATGAGGTTCATATGGATTCCGCTATCAACAATTAAATGCATTGAGGCCCCCTTCACCCACATATGTGAATGAAAAAGGTGCTTCCCGTCTTCAGGATCTGTTTCTTCTTCTGGTTGAATTGTTGCGGTTGCAACAATAGAAGTGGGGTATGTGTCAATGATCTATCCTTTACCAGTATTTTCAAAATCGGATTCTGAATCAGGGTTTGGCTCCTTGTTTATGATCTCGGCCACCAATGACTGTTTTGACTGACATTCATTGGTTTTGTGCTAGGGGATTTTTTGGAAGTTGCACCATTTTTCAGTGTCCTTCTTTGTCTTCCCATGACCCTTCTTTTCCTGTGTCTTGGACTGGTTCTTGGGAGACAATTTGTTACAGTTTTCTTTGTCATACTTTGGTTTTTGCATATTTACAAATCTGAAATCCCATTTGTTCTGGTGATTAAATTTTTGCTTGATTTTAACAACATATCGATAAGCAGCACCAAGTGATGAGATGTCCAGAAAATCCATTTCAGTCTAGATGTATCTGTGTGGAGCCCCACAGTATTTTAGAACCAAATGTCACTTGGAGTATTTGATACGCTGCTTTGTGTGAAAAGTATGGAAGGTATTGGTGAACTCTAGAACTGCTTGGCCCCTCTCTTGCTGCAATGTGGTCCATCTCATGTACTGGTCCTCATAGTTTCCAATAGTGTAATACTGTTCCTTTACCGCATCCACAAAAAAATACCAAGTGGGATTGGCCCCATATATTTCACACTCCTCTATGGAACTCTACTCCCAATAAGTTTCCCAACAATGTTTGACATGGGGGAGAGATTTAAAGAGTGCAAAGTGATCTTTTCTTTGTTGGAAAATTTGTGAACAGAGAAATAACCTTCTAGCATATTTAACCATTTGTCTAGGGCTTCTGCATCTATTTGTCCTTCAAATATAGGAATATCAAAATTAACTTGTAACTTGAAAGGTGAGGTGCCTCCAAAGTGGTTGCTTGAAAAATATGCACCTGTTTCTATTGGCAGGCATTGAAGGATGTGGAAAAAATTATCCATCATTTGGTCCCTCTGTTGCGAGAGAGCTTGCTCAAGCAACACACTGATAGGATCATCTACTCCATAATTTTTCTTTTCTTTTTCCATTGAGGGTTTATTGGGTGTGCGAGAGTGATTTTCCTCAAGAGAGACAAGCTCGAGACCCAACTTGCTATACTCGCACCTCATCAGGTACATGCACTAAAAAAAATGATCAAGAACATCCTACTCTGATACCATTGATCCAGATTATTTTCAGCATGAAATGAGAGCAGAGATATAACAAAGAAATGCACAGAGATATCGTAGATATTCAATAATATAATAGAAATGTATCTGATATGCAACCATAAAAAAAGATATACATTAATACATGATTTCTATTAATGAAAGAAATGTACAGAGACTATAAAAATATAGAGTGAAAGACTCGCTAGAATGGTGGCAACTTATCTTTGAGAAGAGATGTGAAGGCTACTCGCATTCGTAAGAGGATGATTACAATGAGGTGTTGAAGGCCTTTTTACAATAAACAGGAATGCCAAAAATCTTATACTTCCAAAAACCTAACCCTAGGAGATGAAGCGCCAAAAGTCATGTGGGCCCTGTTTGGGTAAGTTAGTACATCAACTTCCCGGGGTCGTAACTTTTGCACATAATCTTCGTTTTAGGCCTATGATAGCTCGTTGGAAAGGTATCGTCGAGGAGATTAATTTTGGGTGATCAATTATGTCTTTGGCTATCATTGAGAACCTCAATCTTGAAAAGCCTTCATTTAGGCCCTCAAAATGGTCCCGAAAGTTAAAAGCTGCTAAAAATAGTAAATTCCCAAAATTGCCAAAAAACTATTTTGAGCCAGTCAGAAAATGTGGGTGGCCACCAATATCCACCTAGATCAATCCTCCCTCCTTAGGAAGCAATGGTATCCATTGTGTTGAGTTGTTTGGGGAGAGGGAAAAGTGTTTGTTGGATCTGCATCTTGATGAGATGCTTGTATTGCTAGAGACATCGCGCTGCTCATTTTGTGGAAGTATGTCAAGAACCTGTTGAGGATGAGGTTGTTCAAAAAAGTCGAAAGTGTGCAGAAGGAATCTTTGTGCTTTGCTGCAGCATTGTCAACCTGCTTTTGTTGGATAGAAGGTGCTTGGGGCGAGGCTGTAGTGGTTGCAGTGTCCTTCTGTTCTCCTTTTGAACAGATTGTGAAGAAGCTAAATTTTGTAGTATGAGATGCTACCTTACGACACTTTTTAGGTGGAACAATATTCGGAACTACCTCTGGAATTCTATAGAGATGACCCAACAAAGTAACAATGACACTATGGGGTCGAGACTCATAAACCGCATGGAGTTTCCACATATATTGTTGGCCTAAGAGAACATCACAGACATCCAGTGGGGCAACATAACATAATATGTTGTTCTTGAAGGTATGGATGCCATATGAAGATCGACATTGCTGGCTGACACAAAGATCTTGTCCTTGGTGAAGCCAGCCGATGTTGTATGGATGCAGGTGTGGTGTTGTCGACGACCCCAACTGTTTGACGACCTCTGATAATATGAGGTTCTTTTGGCTTCCACTACCAATAATAAAATAGAGCGGGGTCCCCTTCACCCACATATGTGAATGAAAAAGGCACTCCCCCTCTTCGGGATCTGTTGGTTCTTTTGGTTGAATTGTTGCGGTTGCGACAATAGAAGTGGGGTCTATTTCAATGATCTGTCCTTTACCAGTATTTTCAGAATTGAATTCTGTATTAGGGTTCAGCTCCTTGTATTTTATCTCGACCACCAATGACTGTTTTGAGCAACATACATCGGTGTTGTGCCAGGGGATTTTGTGGAAGTCACACCATTTTCCAATGTCCTTCTTTGTCATCCTGTGACCCTTCTTTTCCTGTGTCTTGGACAGGTTCTCGGGAGACTATTTGTTAGGGATATCTTTGTCATAATTTGGTTGTTGTGGATTTACAGATCCAAAATCCTGTTTTTTCTGGTGCTTAAATTTTTTCTCAATTTTAACAGCATATCGATAAGTAGCACTGAGTGATGAGATGTCCAGAAAATCCATTCCAGTCTGGATGTATCTGTGTAGAACCCCATGATATTTTAAAACCAAATGTCACTTGGATTCTTTGATACCCAACTTGGTGCGCAAGGTATGGAAGGTATTGGTGAAATCCAGAACTTCTTGGGCCCTCTCTTGCCATAGTGTGGTCCATCTCATGTACTATTCCTCATAGTTTCCAACAGGGTAATATTGTTCCTCTACCGCATCCACAAAAAAATCCCAAGTGGGATTGACCCTATATATTTCAAAATCCTCTGTGGAACTATGCTCTCAATAACTTTCCCACCAATGTTTGACATGGGGGAAAGCTTTAAGGAGTGCGAAGGTGATCTTTTCTTTGTCAAAAAATTTGTGAATAGAGAAATAACCTTCTAGCAGATTTGGCCATTTTTCTAGGGCTTCTGCATCTATCTGTCCTTCAAATACAGTAATATCAAAATTAACTTGTACCTTGAAAGGAGAGGTACCTCCAAAGTGGTTGCTTGATGAAGGTGCACCTATTGCTATTGAAATACGTTGAACCATGTGGGAAAAATTCTCCATCATTTCCTCCTTCTGTCATGTGAGAGCTTGCTCAAGCAACAAACTGATAGAATCTTCTACTCCGTCATTTTTGTTTTCTTCCTCCATTGATGGTTTCTTGGGTGTGCGAGAAGGATTTTCCTCAAGAGAGACAAGCTCAAGATCCAAATTTCTATACTCGGACCTCGTTGGGGACATGCACTGAAAAAAATGATCAAGAACAACCTCCTCTGATACCACTGAATTGGATTATTTTCGGCACGAAATGAGAGCGGAGATATAACAAAGAAATGCACAATGATATCACAGATATTCCATAATATAAAAAAAATGTGTCAGAGATGCAACCGTAAACACAGATATACAGTAATACATGATTTTTATTAATGAAAGAAATGTATAGAGACTGTAAAAATATAGAGTGAAAGACTCGTTAGAATGGTGGCAACTTATCTCTGAGAAGAGATGTGACGGCTACTTGAATTCACAAGAGGATAATTACAATGAGGCTCTGAAGGCATTTTTACAATAAACAGGAATTCCAAAAACCCTGTACATCCCAAAACCTAACCCTAGGAGATGAAGCCCCAAAAGTCATGTGGGCCCCGTTTGGGTAAGCTGGTACATCAACTTGTCGGGGTCGTAACGTTTGCATACGATCTTCGTTTTGGGCGTATGATAGATCGTTGGAAAGGTATCATTGAGGATATTCATTTTAGATAATCAATCATGCCTTATTATATCATTAAAAACCTATATCTATAAAAACCTTCATTTAGGCCCTCAAAATGGCCATGAAAGTTAAAACCTGCTAAAAATAGTAAATTGCCAAAATTGCCAGAAAACTGTTTTGAGCCAGTCGGAAAAAGAAAGTGGCCACCAATATCCACTTGGATCAATCCTCCCTCTTTAGGAACTAATGATCTCCATTGTGTTGAGTTCCCGGGGGAGAGGGAAAAGTGTTTGTTGGATCTTCATCTTCATAAGCGACTTATATTGTTGGAGACATTACGCTTCTCAGTTTGTGGAAGTATTTCAAGAACTTGCTGAGGTTGAGGTTGTTGAGGTTGAGGTTGAGGTCCTATGAAGTTGAAATACATCAAAGGAAAGTGTGCAGAAGGAATATTTGCGCTTTGTTGCAGCCTTGTCGACCTGATTCTATTGGATAAAAGGTGCTTGGGGTGAGGTTGTAGTGGTTGCAATGTCCTTCTGTTCTCCTTTTGAATAGATTGTGAAGAAGCTAAATTTTGCAGTATGAGATACTAACTTGCAGTACTTTTTAGGTGGAACAATAGTCGGAACTACCTCTGGTATTCTGTAGAGATGACCCCCAAAAGTAACAATGACACTATGGAATCGAGACTCATAAACAGTGTTGTTGCAAGAGTTGACTCTAGGCTGTAATAAAGCCAAGCCTTAGTACATTATAAAAGAAAAAATTATTTGTTGTTTGGAGCTTGACTTGCATTGCAACAAGCCAATCCCTGAAAATCGATTTAGAGTATACTTTTGACCTAATACACTCAGAGAGGGATCTCTCAACAACCAAGGGATCTTTACTCAATAATATTCAGTAAGCACGGTAAGAAGGCTAGATTTTTTATAAGACAAAATATTTTGATAATTTTGGTGGTTGCACAGATTTGAAAAGGGCCTATTGGGTGATGGAGTCGAATGAAAACCAAAGAAAAGAGATAATAGAAGTGATTATATTACTTGCGTAAAATGAGGCAAAGTAAGTCTATCCTTCAGCAATAGATAATCATGATATGGTAGCAAAAAAGAAAAGGAAAAGACCATCATAGTGAAAGCATATAACAGGGATGAATTTTCACTACAAATTTAGAGGGAAAAGAATAAAGGTTAATAACTAGGTGCAGAGCACTAATCTTGAGTGAATTCTGACCAGCTATCATTGAACACAACACATATCAACTATGTGTAGGGAGCATGCAAAATGAATTCCAATTTTTTTTTAACTCAGTCGATAAAGGAAGAGAAAGAAAGTATGAATATAACAAAACAAAGAACATACTGAAGGAATCAACCATGATGAATCTCAAAATATCAAGTGAACATGTCTCTCATGTATTTCTCCATTCCAGGTTTTCAAAATAACTCTGCATTCAATAGGATCCCTCCTCAAAAGAGTTCCCCCCTCCTCTGATATATAATCAATTATCCATTTTTATAACTCTTCTGTCTTGAGAAGATGAATCGTCATCGTTGGATTCTAACACCTAACTGAAAGTAAACTAATTATCAACCATATTTAACTAATCGTAATAGTAATCTGAACCGATTTAAAAGCACAAATAAATCCTAATTTCCAGCAAACTGTCTATAGCAGTGTATGCATTTGATTCACCTCCATGCACAAAAATATCTGAAGTTGTCGGGGGTTCATAATGAATAACCAGTTCAACATTAGGAATATCAAGACCACATGTAGCTACATCAGTAGCAATCATCATGTTAAAACATCCCACGCGAAAACCAACAAGAGTCTTCTCTCATTGATTCTGTAAAATGTTACCATGCAAAGGTTCATATATCTTCTGAAATCGAGACCTGTATCATCTCCTAGAATGTCACTGAAATGCTCCTTTAATTCTACAAGGATAGACAAAAGGAACATAAGAAGGCAAAGAAGGCACCCTGTGCTAGTGTGTGGATTCTCCAGAATTAGTTTCTCTACTTTGAGTTCTTTGAGTGTTCCTCTTGACCATTGTTGATGTTTTTATCTACATCAACAAGAGCCACAAGGGATATTCCATCTACACTCTCCTGAATTTCAAGGGACTATGGTGATGCTTCTCTTTCATCCATTGCCGAGGTCATAATAGAATTTCCCTCTGTAGAAGTTGCATTTGTATCTTTTTTCCTTCCTCCAAACAAATTGAATTGCTTAGTGATATTTATTATAGGTACAAGTCTGTATAGCTACAACACAGTAATACCCTTAGTACTAGCTAACAAACCCTTGTGTGTAGAAGGTTTGGGTCGACCTTTCTGTACTTCAACTTTTACTGAGTGCAGCTTATTGTCTTTGGATCTTTCTTGATTGGACCTTTGTGTCATACTTCCCTCGTTACAAGTAGCATAACTTGTGTATTCAAGAAATACAGCTCCCAGATTCGCAATGTCTATGTGGGATTTGATGCCAGCCAAATTCCGTGTGAGAATACGACTGACATAATCTTATAATTGGCAAACGAAACCCTACCCATCGATGCGATGATTGGAACCATGATTTCATCTTTCAAGGCTTCCTGGGATTGGCATATTGACATTCTTCGGATGGTGGTTAGAATCTCAAAATAGAGCGTGACTTAAAATTTGTGTGGGTGCTCTCGTGGAATTTCGTGCATGCAACATGTGCCATCTTGAATTTGGAGAATGTATTTAATATATCCTTCACTATGCATATTGACACATCCAAAAATATCATTCCCATGCTAGTTTGTTGTATAATTCCTAGGCTATGTTGATTGCATCCTTAAAATGCAGATCCAGCCATATGATTTTATATGAACTGTCCATTCCATATGTAGGGCTTGCCTGATCATTTTTTTCTAATCTGTAGACTTTTCATTCTCTCTAACTGCATGACCATACTGAATAACTATTGTCTTTCCCTTGAATCTGAAACCATTTGTTAACTGCAGAGCTCGCCTTGTTTTGTCTGTATCAAGAAATGTAACAAAATCCTATCCCTTCATTCGACCATGCTACATGAGATGGAAGAGTAACTTATTTCTAGGACTTTGGAACCGAATATGTAAAGCTTCTAGGTTTGTTTCTTTTATATCAGGACAAAGATTCTTGATATAAAGGACCTATGCTAGATAAGATATATGGTCCAAGACCATGATATCGTATAAGAATGAAAACGGAATCCACGCCTCTTACATGAGAAGGAATACCAGGTGCATAATTAGAGAATTTACCACCTCGCATTTCTCAAATCTCATCTTCTGATAACTTGTTTGATAAAATCTCCATTTCTGAAATATTGTCTTCAATAAAATTACTTAGGTTTGGTACTTGCAATTGTGCTTTGCATTCTGTACTGCTTACTTTCAAAATTTCACATATGTTTGGAGGTTTATTCAATTCAGCATCATCATTATCTGAGGAACATCTATATTTTCAACACAAAAATCTAGCGCTCATACAAAATCTCTTAAGGTTTTGACAACCATTTGAAACTTTTGATTAATTCCAAAAACAGGGACATCATCATGTTGAATTTTTGAAATACAGATTTGTCGATTTGCAGCATAAGAGACTTCAAAATTGCTTGCAACTGTCACAATAACTTCTGGCTCAGCCACTAAAGCAATAGAGTAACTGAATGAAACTTCTAAATGTAGATTATTTGAAGAACTAACTCACCCTTCATTCCTTGAACCCTGGATTTGTTGCCAGTGAAGTCACCTTTGAATTGATTTTATGACACACGGAGTCTCAAGAGCATAAATACAGCCAACATGTGCTGCATGTAAAATAGAGATGTTATACTTACAGTGAGAGACCCCAGAACATGAACTTTCTTCCCAAAAGGCCCTACAAGGCCTTCAACAATATGATGCAAGTTAGAGATAATTTGGAAATAAGCTGATGCGATCCTCAAACACATTTGGGATGAAGACACTGAGTAGAGAAATTTCCAAAATCTATTACAACATAGGCTCCATCTAGGGATGGTACTTTCCCATAAAGTTCCAAGAACAACAGACCACATGCCTTCATCAATTGGGTGATCGAAAATCATCCTCAAAAGCTATGAACCTCATCACTAAGCACTTGCAGTGATTTGAGCAGCAAACCAATTCGACATTTGAGACTAGTGGAGTCGCTAGTGAAAAACATGTAGAGTCTATGAACCAAGGAGTCGCCAGGTGAACAATCATAGCCAATCAAATTCCTATCCCTTGTTCACCATCAAGAGATAGAGTCGAACCTTTGTCGTATCCTAGGGAAGGTAACTTCATCCTCCGTCCCTGACAACGGTGACAAAAAATGTTGTCACAAGAGTTGACTCTAGGCTGTAATAGAGCCAAGCCTTAGCACATTTTAAAAGAAAAATGTATTTGTTGTTTGGAGCTTGACTTGGGTTGCAACAAGCCAATCCCTAAAAATCGATTTAGAGTGTACTTCTGACCTAATACACCCAGAGAGGGCTCTCTCAATAGCCAAGGCGTCTTTACTCAAGAATATTCAGTAAGCACAGTAAAAAGGCTAGATTTTTTATAAGACAAAATATTTTGATAAGTTTGGTGGTTGCACAGATTTGAAAAGGGCCTATTGGGTGATGGAGTCGAATGAAAGACAAAGAAAAGAGATAACAATAGTGATGATATTACTTGTGGAAAATGAGGAAAAGTAATTCTATCCTTCAGTGATAGATAATCATGATATGGTAGCGGAAAAGAAAAGGAAAAGATGATCATAGTGAAAGCATCTAACAGGGATGAATTTTGACTACAACTTTGGAGGAAAAATACTAAAGGTTAATAACTAGGTGCATAGCACTAATATTGAGTGAATTCTGACCAACTATCATTGAACACAACACATATCAATTGTGTGTAAGGAGCATGCAAAATGAATTCCAAACAAATTTTAAATCAGTCGATAAGGGAAGAGATAGATAGTATGAATATAACAAAACATAGAACATACTGAAGGAATCAACCATGATGAATCTCACAATACAAAGTGAACATGTATCTCCTATATTACTCCATTCATGGTTTTCAAAATAACTCTGCATTCAATAGAATCCCTCCTCAAAAGAGTTTCCTCCTCCTCTGATATACAATCGATTATCCATTTTTATAACTCTTCTGTCTTGAGAAGATGAATCGTCGTTTCTAACACCTAACTGAAAGTAAACTAATTATCAACCTTCTTTAACTAATCATAATAGTAATCTGAACTGATTTAAAAGCATAAATAAATCCTAATTTCTAGCCGACTGTCTACAACAGTGTATGCATTTGATTCGTCTCCATGCGCAAAAATCTCTGAAGTTGTCGGGGGTTCATAATGAATAACCAGACCAACATTAGGAATATCAAGACCACGGGCAGCTACATCAGTAGCAATCAACACATTAAAACGTCCCACGTGAAAACCAACAAGAGTATTCTCTCTCTCATTCTGTGAAATATCACCATGCAAAGGTTCATATATCTTTTGAATTCGAGACCTGTATGATCTACTAGAATGTGATTGAAACCGCTCCTCTAATTCTGCAATGACAGACAAAAGGAACATAAGAAGGCAAAGAAGGCACCCTATGCTAGCATGTGGATTCTCCAGAATTAGTTTCTCTACTTTGAGTTCTTTGAGTGTTCCTCTTGACCATTGTTGACATTTTTATCTACATCAGCAAGAACCACAAGGGATATTCCATCTACACTCTCCTGAATTTCAAGGGACTGTGGTGATGCTTCTCTTTCATCCATTGCCGACGTCATAACAGAATTTCCCTCTGTATAAGTTGCATCTATATCTTTTTTCCTTCCTCCAAACAAATTGAATTGCTTAGTGATATTTATTATAGGTGAAAGTTATTATACCTCCAGTGCAGTAATACCCTTAGCATGAGCTAAGAAACCCTTGTGTGTAGCAGGTTTGGGTCAACCTTTCTGTACTTCAGCTTTTACTCAGTGTAGCTTATTGTCTTTGGATCCTTATTGATTGCAACTTTGTGCCATACTTCCCTCGTTACAAGTAGCATAATTGGTGTCTTCAATAAATATAGCTCCCAGATTCTGATGCAGGCGCAAGTCACCTCCTACACTCCTCGCCCGCTCACAGGATCGATAAAAAATTCCTCTTCTACTGAGCCAAAGTGGCTCATTGGATTCCCTCGAGAATCACTGTGAAAACTCCGATCCATAGGTCCTGTTCTTTCCCTGCACGGTCTTCAGCACTCCACCATGACTTTTTCCTGATGATAAATTCGGGTTTCGGGGTTTCGTGATCCCCGTTGTCAAGATTTCCTGTCCTCTTAAACTCCCAATCACCGATATGCCGATGCGCGCCTCTTTCGGCCTTAGCCCCTCCTGGCTATGCCCTAGTTCACATGACCATTCTCACAAGAGCGCAGCCTTATGTCCTTTCGGCATTTTGGGCTTTCCCATGCCAAGATGCAATTGCCCTTTGGATCCGTAATCCTCCGATTCCCGACACGCTCCAACTCCTTCTAGTCCCCTGGGCTAGTCTTTTGGGTCCACATGATCACTAATTCACAAGACTGCAGCCTTACCTCCTTTCAGGGCTTCGGACTTCGCGTTGCCGAAATTCATAAACACTTTGTGCATGGGATCCCCGATATCCCAATCCACGATTTGACGTCAGCTATCAAATCCTTTCGACTTTAACACGATCAACGGTCGTGATCGCCTATGAAATAAACGGTCCCTGACCTCCCTCGGGACTTCGGGGTTTCAAATGCCTAGACGCATATGCTCTTGGGACTGCCGATCTCTCGAATACCGATCCTCTGCTATGCCGACAGCTGGCCCCAAATGTCACTTCCCTCCTTGTCGCAATTTCGGACTTCGCGATTCCGAATTTCAAAGACTTCGTATCCATGGGATTTTCGATATCCCGATGCACGATCTCCCGATGTGGCTCTCCTATCAGATCTCCTCTTCCGATGGCCTTTCTCACTACCATGCGTCCTCTCTAGATCGACGGTGCAGATCGCCTCTCGCAATTTCATGACTTCTGATGTCCCGAATGCCTCGTCCTAAGGACTCGCAAAATGCTGATCTCCGATGCGCCGATATATTGACAGTTGGCCCCTCGATGGAGATTTCCTCCTTGTCGGGGTTTTAGACTTCGCTATTCCAAAATTCCCAAACACCTTGTCACCTGGATTTTCGATATCCCGATGACCCCAACCGTCGATCAATGACTTCCTGTCGAGACTTTCCCCGATGGCTCTGATTGCTGCCACATGTCCTCCTCTGATGGACGGTCCCAATTTATTCAGGATTTCGAGACTTGTGATGTCCCAACTTTTTCAACCTCAGGAACTCTGATTTCCTGATAGCCAATATACCGACGATTGCTTGATCTCCGCCATGTGTCTCCGCTAATGGACGATCCAGATCTTCCCGGTGTTTCGAGACTTGAAGTGTCTCGTCTTTCTTGTCCTTGTGACTCCCGATATGTCGATGGCCGAAGTCCCAATGGTAAACCTCGTGCATCTCCTGTCCGATCTGATGGCTGACAAGTATCTACTCAAGATTTGAT
>SNQJ01S0001144.1:89259-101016 GCA_010110895.2 Picea sitchensis | reverse complement strand
TGTTTCGAGACTTGAAGTGTCTCGTCTTTCTTGTCCTTGTGACTCCCGATATGTCGATGGCTGAAGTCCCAATGGTAAACCTCGTGCATCTCCTGTCCGATCTGATGGCTGACAAGTATCTACTCAAGATTTGATGGCCCAGATCCATTCTTTCTGTGTGCTCCTCCAGAGGCTAAACTCCGATCATCCTCTCCCGATCCAATGGTTGATGAGATTATGTGTGAACATCCGACAGTCCACAATTTCCTATTCTATTCGTTTCTTTTGACGCCTTCCTGGACATGAAAACCAACGGTCCAGATCTCTTTCCCCAGCCGATCTGATGGATGTCGCTGCTCCTCCTAAACTTCTGCGCACTTTCTTCCCAGACTTAGGAGAAAATTCAAATTCCTCAAAGGCCTTGACCTTTGTTTTCTCTTTTTCCTCTACAAACTCCTTGACCCAAGTTCTCGCTGCACATATGAAAATGTTGTTCCTCCTGAGCTTTTACTCTCGAATCCCCAAGGGATTTTGTCCTTTCTTTCTTCTCCTACTAATGGAGAATATAATGCCCTCCTGGCTATCCTTCTACTCCAGCAACCTCTCACTGATCTTTCAAGGTGTTCAGTAACCCTATGAAGGTTCCCTCAGTGGATCCTTCCTTGCTTCCAGAACTCAAAGAGTTATTTTCTTCTTGTGCCTACCTGCACACAGTCTCAATGCCCACCTGGCAGAATTTCCCTTTCATAGAACGTTCAATAGTTATTTCTTATTTCATGCACTCCTTACACTTGCTCGATGCACTCCTAGCAGAGCTCTACAGAACCCTCAATGATTCTATTTTCTTCTTCAAACTCTCAGCAGAGTTCTTCCTCAAATGCACCACAACGCATATGCTCAATGCCCACTTGGTAGAGCTTCACAGAATCCTCCACGATTCTGTTTGCAACTATGTTCTCATACACAACCTTGCCTCCAAGGTGTTCAACAACCTTGAGGTCTTCTTCCTCTGAGTTGTTGATTCCAATTCCTATGCCACAGCACGTCCCTGTCTGACCCCGTAGAGTTTAGAAGTGCATCAATGCACCAGTATTCAGAGTCCACATCACTCTGTCATGCCCTCCTGGCATGAAACCTCAAAGACCCTCAACTAAAATTGAATAGACTCCCTTCAAACGTACAACCACAACATACATTTACAGAATAATAGAACACTCAATAGACACTCGCATAATACAGAACTCATGCAGGAAAAACTGTTGTTCTGTATTTAAAATGGCAAAATGCCTGTATTTTTACAATGGTGTCCTCAATATCTCTCTGGCTCTTCTCAGACTTTTCGCTAGCTCTACTCTTCCTAGCTCACCTCTACTACAACATCTAACAAAATGAGACATTGTAAATCTCTTTTACCTGAGCGGGCTCTTTGAGCACTTCCCTCCAGATTCACCTACCCTATTCAATTACATTGAATGGGTTGTCTAGTTCAGAATCTGGATCTAGATCTCAGCCATAAAAACATTAAAGGCTGATCTACTCTATGCCTGCACAAAGGCACGGCTTCCTGTCTCAATAGCCTAAGCATTTAAATTACATTGAATTCAAATTTAGATGAGGTTGCGCCTCTCTTCAACACGCGATTTGAATTCGCGGACGTGGCTGGCTGGTTGGTTGGCTGACGTGGAGAGATGCTCCTGCATCATATTCGCAATGGCTATGTGAGATTTGATTCCATCCAAATTCCATGTGTGAATACGACTAACATAATATTATAATTGACAAACTGAACCCTACCCATTGGCGCAATGATTGGAACCATGATTCCAACTTTCGAGGCTTTAGGGGATTGGCATATTGACATTCTTCGGATGGTGGTCAAAATCCCAAAATAGAGTGTGACTTAAAATTTGTGTGGGTTATCTCATGGAATTTCGTGCATGTGACATTTTCCATCTTGAATTCAGAGATTGTATTTAATATATCCCTCACTATGCAGATTGTCACATCCAAAAATATCGTTCCCCTACTAGTTTGTTGTATAATTCCTAGGCTATGTTGGTTACATCCTTAAAATGAAGATCCAGCCATATGATTTTATATGAACTTTCCATTCCATATGTAGAGCCTGCCTAATCATTTTTGGCTAATCTGTAGACTTGTCATTCTCCATAACTGCATGACCATACTGAATAACTATTAGCTTTCCCTTGAATCTGAAACCATTTGTTAACTGCAGAGCTCGCCTTGTTGTGTCTGTAGCAGGAACTGTAGAAAAATCCTGGCCCTTCATTCCACCATGCTACATGAGACAGAAGAGTAACATCTTTCTAGGACTTTGGAACTGAATATATAAAGCTGCTAGGTTTGTTTCTTTTACATCAGGACAAAGGTTCTAGATATAAAGGACCTATGATAGATAAGCTATATTGTGCAAGACCATGATATCGTATAAGAATGAAAACAAAATCCACACCTCTTACATGAGAAGGAATACCAGGTGCATAATTAGCAAATTTGCCAGCTCGCATTTCTTGGATCTCATCTTCTGATAGCTTGTTTGATAAAATCTCCATTTCTGAAATATTGTCTTCAATAAAATTATTTAGGTTTGGTACTTGCAATTGTGATTTGCATTATGTACTTCTTACTTTAAAAATTTCACATACGTTTGGAGGCTTATTCAATTCAGCATAATCGTTATCTGAGGAACATCAATATTTTCAACACAAAAATCCAGCATGCATACAAAATCTCTTAAGGTTTCGACAACCATTTGAAACTTTTGATTAATTCTAAAAACAGGGACATCATCATGTTTAATTTTTGAAATAGAGATTTGTTGATTTGCAGCATAAGAAACTTCAAAATTGCTTGCAATTGTCACAACACCTTCTACCTATACCATTAAAGCAGTAGAGTAACTGAATAAAACTTCAAAAAGTAGATTATTCGAAGCACTAACTCACCCTTCATACCTTGAACCTTGGATTTGTTGCCAGTGAAGTCACCTTCAAATTGATTTTATGATACATGGAGTCTCAAGAGCAGAAATACAGCCAACATGTGTCGCATGTAAAATAGAGATTCTATACTTACAGTGAGAGACCCCAGAACACAAACTTTCTTCCCAAAAGGCCCTACAAGGCCTTCAATAATCTGACGCAAGTTAGAGATAATTTGGAAATAAGTTGATGCAATCCTCAAACACATTTGGGATGAAGACACTGAGTAGAGAACTTTCCAAAATCTATTACAAAAAACAACATGGTGCTTCCACATATATGGCTGTCCCAAGAGAACATCACATACATCCAGTGGGGAAACATCACATAATACCTCGTCCTTGAAGAAATGGATGTCGTATGACAATTGACATTGCTAGCTGACACAAAAATCTCGTCCTTGGTGAAGCCACACGATATTGTATGGTTGCGGGTGTGGTGTTGTCGACAACCCCCACTGTTTGATGACCTTCGCTGAAATGAGGTTCTTCTGTCTTCCGTTATCAACAATAAATGTAGCGAGGTCCCCTTCACCCACATCTGTGAATGAAAAATGTACTCCCCCTCTTCGAGATCTATTGGTTCTTCTGGTTGAATTGTTGCGGTTGCGACAATAGCAGTGGGGTCTATGTCAATGACCTGTCATTTACACGAATTTTCAGAATCAGATTATGAATCAGGGTTCGGCTCCTTGTCTTTGATCTCAGCCACCAATGACTATTTTGACGGACATTCCTTGTTGTTGTGCCAGGGCCTTTTGTGGAAGTCGTACCATTTTTCGGTGTCCTTCTTTGTCTTCCCATGACCCTTCTTTTCCTATGTCTTGGAATGGTTATCAGGAGACCGTTTATTAGGGTTGTCTTTGTCATACTTTGGTTGTTGTGGATTTACAGATTCGAAATCCTGTTTGTTCCAGTGCTTAAATTTCTGCTCAATTTTAACAGCATATCGATAAGCAACAACAAGTGATGAGATGTCCAGAAAATCCATTTTAGTCTGGATGTATCTGTGTAGAGCCCCATGGTATTTCAGAACCAAATGTTGCTTGGAGTCTTTGATACCCAACCTGGTGCGCAAGGTATGGAAGGTAATTTTGAACTCCAGAACTGCTTGGTCCCTCTCTTGTCGTAGTGTGGTCCATCCCATGTACTATTCCTCATAGTTTCCAACAGCGTAAGACTGATCATGTACCACATCCACAAAAAAATCCCAAGTGGGATCGACCCCATATATTTCAGACTCCTCTGTGTAAATCTACTCCCAATAAGTTTCCCACCAATGTTTGGCATGGGGGAGAGATTTAAGTAGTGTGAAGGTGATCTTTTATTTGTTAGAAAATTTGTGAACAGAGAAATAAACTTCTAGTAGATTTAACCATTTGTCTAGGGATTTTGCATCTATCTGTCCTTCAAATACAATAATATCAAAATTAACTTGTACCTTGAAATGAGGTGCCTCCAAAGTGGCTGCTTGATGAATATGCATCTGTTTCTATTAGCAGGCGTTGAAGGATGTGGGAAAAATTCTCCATAATTTTGTCCCTCTGTCGCGTGAGAGCTTGCTCAAGCAACAGACTCATAGGATCGTCTGCTCCGTCATTTTTCTTTTCTTCCTCCATTGAGGGTTTCTTGGGTGTGCGAGAGAGATTTTCATCAAGAGAGGCAAGCTCAAGACCCAACTTTCTATACTCGGACCTCGTCTGGGACGTGCACTGAAAAAAATGAACAAGAACAACCTTCTCTGATACCACTGATCTAGATTATTTTTGGCATGAAATGAGAGCGAAGATATAACAAAGAAATGCATAGAGATATCTCAAATATTCAATAATATAATAGAAATGTATCAAAGATGCAACCATAAACACATATATATAGTAATAGATGATTTCTACTAATGAAAGTAATGTACAGAGACTGTAAAAATACAGAGTGAAAGACTCCCTAGAATGGTGGCAGCTTATCTCTGAGAATAGAAGTGATGGCTAATCGCATTCACAAGACATGATTACAATGAGGCTCTGAATGCCTTTTTACAATAAACAAGAATGCCAAAAACCCTAGACATCCAAAAACCTAACACTAGAAGATGAAGCGCCAAAAGTCATGTGGACCCCATTTGGGTAAGTTAGTACATCAACTTCCTGGGGTCGTAACGTTTGCATACGATCTTCATCTTATGTGTATGATAGCTCATTGGAAAGGTATCATTAAGGAGATTCATTTTGCAGGGTAAATCATTCCTTTGGCTATAATTGAGAAACTCGATCTCAAAAAACCTTCATTTAGGCCCTCAAAATGGCCCCGGAAGTTAAAACCTACTAAAACTAGTAAATTCCCAAAATTGCCAGAAAACTATTTTGAGCCAGTCGGAAAATGTCACTGATATCCACCTGGATCAATCCTCCCTCCTTATGAAGAAATGGTATTCATTGTGTTGAGTTCCCAGGGGAGAGGGAAAATCGTTTGCTGGATCTCCATCTTGATATGCTGCTTATATTGTTGGAGACATCGTGCTGCTCAGTTTGTGGAAGTATGTCAAGAACCTGTTGAGGCTGAGGTTGTTCAACAAGTCGAGAAACATGAGAGTATGGTGTGTACAAGGAATATTTGCGCTTTTTTGCAGCCTTGTCGACTTTCTTCTTTTGGATAGAAGATGCTTGGGGCAAGGCTGTAGTGGTTGCAGTGTCCTTCTATTCTCCTTTTGAACAGATTGTGAAGAAGCTAAGTTTTGCAGTATGAGATACTACCTTGCGGAACTTTTTAATTGGAACAATAGTCAGAACTACCTCTAGTATTTTGTACGGATGACCCCCCAAAGTAACAATGACACTATGGGGTTGAGACTCATAAACAGCATGGTGATTCCACATATCTGGCTAGCCCAAGAGAACATCACAAACATCCAGTGGGGAAACATCACATAATACCTCATCGTTGAAGGGATGGATGCCGCATGACAATCAACATTGTTGGCTAACAAAGAGATCTTGTCCTTGTTGAAGCTACCCGATGTTGTATGGTTGCGATTGTGGTGTTCTCGACAACCCCAACTATTTGATGACCTCTGCTAAGATAAGGTTCTTATGGCTTCCACTATCAACAATAAAATGCAGTGGGGTCCCCTTCACCCACATCTATGAATGAAAAAGGTGCTTCCCCTCTTCGGGATCTGTTGGTTCTTCTGGTTGAATTTTTGTAGTTGCGACAATAGCAGTGGGGTATACGTCAATGATCTGTCCTTTACCATGATTTTCATAATCCGATTTTGAATCAGGGTTCGGCTCCTTGTCTTTTATCTCGACTACCAATGACTTTTTTAAGTGACATTCATCGGTGTTGTGCCAGGGGTGTTGCAGATTTACAGATCCGAAATCCCATTTATTCTGGTGCTTAAATTTCTGCTCGATTTTAACAACATATCGATAAGCAACATCGAGTGATGCAATGTCCAGAAAATACATTTCAATATGGATGTATCTGTGAAGAGCCCCATGGTATTTCAGA
This sequence comes from Picea sitchensis, assembly GCA_010110895.2. Classification (NCBI taxonomy): domain Eukaryota; kingdom Viridiplantae; phylum Streptophyta; class Pinopsida; order Pinales; family Pinaceae; genus Picea; species Picea sitchensis. Next base: position 94,529 of record SNQJ01S0001144.1, on the reverse strand, counting down.
ACCAAATGTCCCTCAGAGTCTTTGATACCCAGCTTGGTGCGCAAGGTATGGAAGGTATTGGTGAACTCCAAAACTGATTGACCCCTCTCTTGCTGCAATGTGGTCCATCTCATGTACCGATCCTCATAGTTTCCAACAAGGTAATACTATTCTGCTACCGCATCCACACAAAAATGCCAAGTGAGATCAACCCCATATATTTCATACTCCTCTATCGATCTCTTCTCCCAATAAGTTTCCCACCAATGTTTGACATGGGGGAGAGCTTTAAGGAGTGTGAAGGTGATATTTTCTTTGTCGGAAAATTTGTGAACATAGAAATATCCTTCTAGCAGATTTAACCATTTGTCTAGGGCTTCTGCATCTATCTGTCCTTCAAATATAGGAATATCAAAATTAACTTGTACCTTGAAAGGTGAGGTGCCTCCAAAGTGGCCTCTTGATGAAGAAGCACCTGTTGCTATCGGCAGACATTGAAGGATATGGGAAAAATTCTCCATCATTTCGTCCCTCTGTCGCGTGAGAGCTTGCTCAAGCAATAAATTGATAGGATCATTTGTTCCGTCATTTTTCTTTTCTTCCACCATTGAGGGTTTCTTGGGTGTGTGGGAGAGATTGTCCTCAAGAGAGACAATCTCGTAACCCAACTTTCACGGGATCAATCATGCCTTTTTCTATCATTGAGAACCTCGATCTCAAAAAACCTTCATTTAGGCCCTCAAAATTGCCCCAGAAGTTAGAACCTACTAAAAATAGTAAATTGCCAAAATTGTCAGAAAATTGTTTTGAGTCAGTCAGAAAAGGTGGGTGGCCACCGATATCTACATTGATCAATCCTCTCTCCTTAAGAAGCAATGGTCTCCATTTTATTGAGTTCCTTGGGGAGAGGGAAAAGCATTTGTTGGATCTTCATCTTGATGAGTTTCTTGTATTGTTGGAGACATCGCGTTGCTCAGTTTGTGGAAGTATGTCAAGAACCTATTGAGGATGAAGCTATTCAACAAGTCAAGACACATGAGAGGACAGTGTGCAGAAGGAATCTTTGCTCTTTTTTGCAGCCTTGTCGACTAGCTTCTGTTGGATAGAAGGTGCTTGGGGCAAGGCTGTAGTGGTTACAATGTCCTTCTATTCTCCTTTTGAATAGATTGTGAAGAAGCTAAATTTTGCAGTATGAGATACTACCTTGCGAGACTTTTTAGGTGGAACAATATTCAGAACTATCTCTGGTATTCTATAGAGATGACACCCCAAAGTAATAATGAAACTATGGGGTCGAGACTCATAAACAACATGGCACTTCCACATATATGGCTGGCCCAAGAAAACATCACAGACATCCAGTGGGGAAACATCACATATTACCTCGTCCTTGAAAGGATGGATGCCGTATGACAATCGACATTGTTGGCTGACATGGAGATCTCATCCTTGGTGAAGCCACCTGATTTTGTATGACTTTAGGTGTGGTGTTGTTGACAACCTCAACTGTTTGACAACCTCTACTGAGATGAGGTTCTTCTGGCTTCTGCTATAAACAATAAAATGCAGCGGGGTCTCCTTGACCCACATATGTGAATGAAAAAGGTGCTCCCCCTCTTCGGGATCTATTGGTTCTTCTGGTTGACTTACTGCGGTTGCGAAAATAGCAGTGGGGTCTACATCAATGATCTATCCTTTACCAGTATTTTTAGAATCGGATTCTCAATCAGGGTTCAACTCCTTGTCTTTGATCTCGGCCACCAATGACTGTTTTGAGCGACATTCATCAGTGTTGTGCCAGGGGATTTTGTGGAAGACACACTATTTTCTGGTGTCCTTCTTTGTCTTCTCGTGACCCTTATTTTCCTGTGTCTTGGACTGGTTCTTGGGAGACTGTTTGTTAGGGATGTCTTTTTCATACTTTGGTTGTTGCGGATTTATAGATCTGAAATCCCGTTTTTTCTAGTACTTAAATTTTTGCTCAATTTTAACAACATATCAATAAGCAACACCGAGTGATGAGATGTACAAAAAATCCATTTCAGTCTGGATGTATCTATGTACTGCCCCATAGTATTTCAGAACCAAACTTCGCTCGGAATCTTTGATACACAGCTTGGTGCGCAAGGTATGGAAGGTATTCATGAACTCTGAAACTTCTTGGCCCCTCTCTTGCCGCAGTGTGGTCCATCTCATGTACTGGTCCTCATAGTGTCCAAGAGCATAATATTTTTCTTTTACCGCATCCACAGAAAAATACCAAGTGGGATCGACCCCATATATTTCAGACTCCTCTGTAGAACTCTACTCCCAATACATTTCCCACCAATGTTTGACAAGGGGGAGAGCTTTCAGGAGTGCGAAGGTGATCTTTTCTTTGTCGAAAAATTTGTGAACAAAGAAATAACATTCTAGCAGATTTAACCATTTGTCTAGGGATTCTGCATCTATTTGTCCTCCAAATACAGGAATATCAAAATTAAGTTGTACCTTGAAAGGAAAGGTGCCTCCAAAGTGGTTGCTTGATGAAGATGTGCCCATTGCTATCGGCAGGCATTGAAGGATGTGGGAAAAATTCTCCATCATTTTGTCCCTCTGCCGTGTGAGAGCTTGCTCAAGCAACAGACTTATAGGATCGTCTACTCCATAATTTTTCTTTCCTTCCTCATTGAGTGTTTCTTGGGTGTACGAGAGTGATTATCCTCAAGAGAGACAAGCTCGTGACCCAACTTGCTATACTCGACACTCATCGAGGACATGCACTGAAAAAAATGATCAAGAACAACCTTCTCTGATACCACTCATCCAGATTATTTTCGACACGAAATGAGAGCGGATATATAACAAATAAATTCATAGAGATATCACAGATATTCAATAATATACTAGAAATGCATCAAACATTCAAAAATAAACACATATATATAGTAATACATGATTTCTATTAATGAAATAAATGTACAGTGACTGTAAAAATACAGAGTGAAAAACTCACTAGAATGGTGGTAGCTTATCTATGAGAAGAGATGTGATAGCTACTCGCATTCACAAGACGATGATTACAATGAGGCTATGAAGGCATTTTTACAATAAACAGGAATGAAAAAAATCCTAGACATCCAAAAACCTAACCGTGGGAGATGAAGCGCCAAAAGTCAGGTGGGCCTCGTTTGGGTAAGTTAGTACATCAACTTCCCAGGGTTGTAACTTTTGCATACGATCTTTGTTTTAGGCTTATGATAGCTAGTTGGAAAGCTATCATCAAGGAAATTAATTTCAGGGGATAAACCATGCCTTTGGCTATGTTTGAGAACCTCGATCTTGAAAAAACTTCATTTAGGCCCTCAAAATGGCCCCAGAAGTTAAAACCTGCTAAAAATAGTAAATTACCAAAATTGCCAGAAAACTATTTTGAGCTAGTAGGAAAAGGCAGGTCACCACTGATATCCACCTGGATCAATCCTCCCTCATTAGGAAGAAATGGTATCCATTTCATTGAGTTCTCGAGGGAGAGGGGAAAGTGTTTGCTGGATTTGCATCTTGATTAGCTATTTGTATTGCTAGAAACATCACGCTGCTCAGTTTGTGGAAGTATGTCAAGAACCTGTTGAGGTTGAAGTTGTTCAACAAGTTGAGATACATGAGAGGACAGTGTACAGAAGGAATATTTGCGCTTTTATACAACCTTTTCGACCTACTTCTATTGGATAGAAGGTGCTTGGGGCGAGGCTATAGTGGTTGTAGTTTCCTTATGTTCTCCTTTTGAACAAATTGTGAAGAAGCTAAATTTTGCAGTATGAGATACTACCTTGTGACACTTTTTAGGTGGAACAATAGTCAAAAATACCTCTGTTATTCTGTAGAAATTACCCCTCAAAGTAACAATGACATTACGGGATCGAGACTCATAAAAAACATGGCACTTCCATCTATATGGCTAGCCCAAGAGAACGTCACAGACATCTAGTGGGGAAACATCACATAATATCTGTTGGATAGAAGGTGCTTCGGGCGAGGCTGTAGTGGTTGCAGTTTCCTTCTGTTCTCCTTTTGAACAAATTGTGAAGAAGCTAAATTTTTCAGTATGAGATACTACCTTGCAACACTTTTTAGGTGGAACAATAATCGGAACTACCTCTGGTATTCTGTAGAGATTACCACCCAATGTAACAATGAAACTACGAGGTCAAGACTCATAAAGAGCATGGCACTTCCACATATATGGTTGGCCCAAGAGAACATCATAGACATCCAGTGGGGAAACATCACATAATACCTCGTCCTTGAAGGGTTGGATGTCGTATGACAATCAACATTGTTGGCTGCCACAGAGATCTCGTCCTTGGTGAAGCCACTCGATGTTGTATGGCTGCGGGTGTGGTGTTGTCAACAACCCCATCTATTTCACGACCTTTGTTGAGATGAGGTTCTTCTAGCTTCCACTATCAACAATAAAATGTAGTGGGGTCTCCTTCACCCCCATCTGTGAATGAAAAAGGTGCTCCCCCTTGTTACACATTATTTTCGTCATCCTTATGATCGTTAATGATGTAAACCTATCTGTTACCTTCAGAGGGGTCACAGTGGCCTGAGTTCCTAAAGAGAGAAGGGAGAAGAACTTCTCCTGAGAAAATAAATTGCATTTTCCTATGTAAAAACCTTGTAAAAAGGGAAGTTTACAGGTTGCTATATAGCCAGGGTGCGAGAATGACCCATTCTCGCAGGTTTCACTATAGCCAGGGTGTGAGGTGTTCGCAGGTTGCTATATAGGCAGGGTGCGAGAATGACCCATTCTCGTAGGTTACACTATAGCCAGGGTGCGAGAATTCCAGCACATGGGAAAAATGAGCGTTTTCATGAATCTTCTAGAAGGGGAAGCTTCTATGGTGAGGTGGCATCCGAATGGTTTGGATCTTACTCGCTTTCATGATTTAGTGGGATCATCCTAACCTCCTCAGCTTATCTTCTTCAGCTTATAAAAGGAGAGGAGTTCTCATGGAGAAAGTTAGCTTGTGGGTTCTTTGGCTTGGAATTATTAGCTTGATTAGAGTGGCTTTGAGATTTGCTTTGTCAAGATAGATTGTGAGTATCTATCAGATCTATGGTTTCAGAATCCTTGGAGCAAGAAGTGTGTGGGGAACGAAGGATAGTAGGAAGGGACCTTATGACATCAAGGCTCTGGTTGTAAGTTTCTCTTTCAATTAATATGATACAGTGATATATTTCTTTCCCATAAAGTGAGATCTACTTTATTACATAATTCCTTGATCATATGTATAGATTAGCTATTG
>SNQJ01S0001144.1:45282-59519 GCA_010110895.2 Picea sitchensis | reverse complement strand
ATATTTCTTTCCCATAAAGTGAGATCTACTTTATTACATAATTCCTTGATCATATGTATAGATTAGCTATTGAATATATTATTTGCTTTCACTTTGGTTGGTTTGTGCTGTTTTTATCTTGACCGCACAAGAGTGCTGGAGTGAAGCAAGGAACAACAGAGTCCAAGGAAGTGATTACAAGGTACATATCTTCTTCTCACTTCCAATTTAATTCAATGGCTAGATCTAGGGAAAGTGTATTATTCTGTCCTGTTTTGTTCTAGATCCAGGTGGATCTAGGGAGATTGGTCTATGTCCGCACTCACGAATTTATCCTTAAACACCCCTCTTCGAGATCTATTGGTTCTTTTGGTTGAATCGTTGCAGTTGCGACAATAGCAGTGCGATCTGTGTCAATGATATTTCCTTTACCCAGTATTTTCAGAATCAGATTATGAATCAGGGTTCCACTCCTTGTCTTTGATCTTGGCCACCAATGATTTTTCTAAGTGACATTCATCGGGGTTGTGTTAAGGGATTTTGTGGAAGTCGTACCATTTTTCGGTGTCCTTTTTTGTTTTCCCATGACCCTTCTTTTCCTGTGTCTTGGACTGGTTCTCAGGAGACTACTTGTTAGGGATGTCTTTTTCATACTTTGCTTGTTGTGGATATACAGATCCGAAATACAATTTGTTTTGGTGCTTAAATTTCTGCTCGATTTTGACAGCATATCGATAAGCAACATCGAGTGATGAGATGCCCAGAAAATCCATTTCAGTCTGGAAGTATATGTGTATAGCCCCATGGTTTTTAATAACCAAATGTCCCTCGAAGTATTTGATACCTAGCTTGGTCCGCAAGGTATGGAAGGTATTGGTGAACTCCAGAACTTCTTGGCCCCTCTCTTGTCGCAGTGTGGTCCATCTCATTTACTGGTCCTCATAGTTTCGAACAGGGTAATACTGTTCCTTTACCGCATCCACAAAAAATCCCAAGTGGGATTAGCCCCATATAATTCATACTCCTCTGTGGAACTCTTCTCCCAATAATTTTCCCACCAATGTTTGACATGGGGGATATATTTAAGGAAGGCGAAGGTGATCATTTCTTTGTCGAAAAATTTCTGAACAGAGAAATAACCTTCTAGTAGATTTAAACATTTGTCTAGGGCTTTTGAATCTATCTGTCCATCAAATACAATAATATCAAAATTAACTTGTACCTTGAAAGGAGAGGTGCCTCCAAAGTGGTCGCTTGATGAAGATATGCCTGGTGCTATCGGCAAGCATTGAAGGATGTGGGAAAAATTCTCCATCATTTTGTCCCTCTGTCTCGTGAGAGCTTTCTCAAGCAATAGACTTTTTCCATTGAGGGGATATTGGGTGTACAAGAGAGATTTTCCTCAAGAGAGATAAGCTCGAGACCAAACTTTCTATACTCTAACCTCGTCAGGGACATGCACTGAAAAAAATGATCAAGAACAACCTTCTCTGATACCACTGATCCAGATTATTTTTGGCACAAAATGAGAGCGGAGATATAACAAATAAATGCACACAGATATATCATATATTCAATAATATAACATAAATGTATCAGATATGCAACCATAAACACATATATAGAGTAATACATGATTTCTAATAATGAAAGAAATGTACAGACTGTAAAAATACAGAGTGAAAGATTCTCTAGAATGGTGGCAGCTTATCTCTGAGAAGAGATGTGACGGCTACTCACATTCGCAAGAGGATGATTACAATGAGGCTATGAAGAAATTTTTACAATAAAAAGGAATTCCAAAAACCCTAGACATCCAAAAACCTAACCCTAGGAGATGAAGCACCAAAAGTCATGTGGGCCCCGTTTGGGTAAGTTAGTACATCAACTTCCCGGGGTTGTAACTTTTTCATATGATCTCCGTTTTAGGCATATGATAGATCTTTGGAAAGGTATCATCGAGGAGATTCCTTTCATGGGATAAGTCATGCCTTTGGATATTATTGAGAACCTATATCTCAAAAAACCTTCATTTATGCCCTCAAAAATGCCTCGGAAGTTACAACCTGCTAAAAATAGTAAATTACCAAAATTGTCAAAAAATTGTTTTGAACCAGTCGGAAAAGGTGGCTGGACATCGATATAAACCTAGATCAATCCTCCCTCCTTAAGAAACAATGGTCTCCATTACATTGAGTTCCCAGGGGAGAGGGAAAAGCATTTGTTGGATCTACATCTTGATGAGTTGCTTGTATTCCTGGAGACATCGCACTGCTCAGTTTTTGGAAGTATGTCAAGAACCTATTGAGGCTAAGGCCATTCAAGAAATCGAGATACATGAGAGAACGATGTGAAAAAGGAATATTTTCGCTTTGATGCAGCCTTATAGACCTTCTTCTGTTGGATAGAAGGTGCTTGGGGTGAGGCTATATTGGTTGCAGTGTCCTTCTATTCTCCTTTTGAACAGATTGTGAAGAAGCTAAATTTTGTAGTATGAGATACTACCTTGTGGCACTTTTTAGGTGGAACAATAGTCGACACTACATCTGGTATTCTGTAGAGATGACCCCCCAAATTAACAATGACACTACGGGGTCAAAACTCATAAAAAACTTGGCCCTTCTACCTATATGGTTGGCCCAAGAGAACATCACAGACATATAGTGGGGAAACATCACATAATACCTCATCCTTGAAGGGTTGGATGCCTTATAAAAATCAACATTACTGGCTGAAAAGGAGATCTCGTCCTTTTTGAAGCCACCTGATGTTGTATGGATGTGGGTGTGGTGTTGTTGACAACCCCAACTGTTTTACGACCTCTGCTTAAATGAGGTTCTTTTGGCTTCTGCTATCAACAATAAAATGCAACGAGTTTCTCTTCACCCACATCTGTGAATGAAAAAGGCGCTCCCCCTCTTCTGAATCTATTGGTTCTTCTGGTTGAATTGTTGTGTTTGCGACAATAGCAATGGGGTCTGTGTCAATGATCTTTCCTTTACTAGTATTTTCATAATCAGATTATGTATTAGGGTTCGACTCCTTGTCTTTTTTCTCGACCACCAATGACTATTTTGAGCGACATTCATCTATGTTGTGCCAAGGGATTTTGTGGAAGTCGCACCATTTTCTGGTGTCCTTCTTTGCCTTCCCATGATCCTTCTTTTCCTATGTCTTGGACTGGTTCTTGAGAGACTATTTGTTAGGGTTATCTTTGTCATACTTTGGTTGTTGCATATTTACAGATCCGAAATCCTGTTTGTTCTGGTGCTTAAATTTTTTCTCAATTTTAAAAGCATGTCAATCAGAAACACCAAGTGATGAGATGTCCAAAAAAACCATTTCAGTCTGGATGTATCTGTGTATAGTCCCAAGGTATTTCAGAACCAAATTTCCCTTGTAGTCCTTGTTACCCAGCTTGGTGCGCAAGGTATGGAAGGTATTGGTCAGCTCCAAAACTGCTTGGCCCCTCTCTTGCCGTAGTGTGCTCCATCTCAACAACAAAATATAGTGGGGTCCCCTTCACCTACATCTATGAATGAAAAAGGTACTCCCCCTCTTCGGGATTTGTTGGTTCTTCTGGTTGAATTGCTACGGTTGCGACGATAGCAGTGGGGTCTGCATCAATGATTTGTCCTTTACTAGTATTTTCAAAATCAGATTCTAAATCAGGGTTTGGCTCCTTGTCTCTGATCTCAACCACCAATGATTGTTTTGAGAGAACTTCATCGGTGTTATTCCAAGGAATTTTGTAGAAGTCGCACCATTTTCCAGTGTCCTTCTTTATCTTCCTGTGACCCTTCTTTTCCTGTGTCTTTGACTAGTTCTCGAGAGACTGCTTGTTAGGGTTGTATCTATCATGCTTTGGCTTTTGCGGATTTACAGATCCGAAATCCCATTTGTTCGGGTGCTTAAATTTCTGCTCAATTTTAACAACATATCGATAAGTAGCACCGAGTGATGAGATGTCCAGAAAATCCATTTCAATCTAAATGTATCTGTGTAGAGCCCCACGGTATTTCAGAACCAAATGTCACTCAGAGTCTTTGATACCCAGCTTGGTTCACAAGGTATGGAAGGAATTGGTGAACTATGGAATTTCTTGGCCTCTCTCTTTTCACAGTGTGGTCCATCTCATGTACTGGTCCTCATAGATTCAAGCAATGTAATATTGTTCCTTTATCGCATCCACAAAAAAATCCGAAGTGGGATCCACCCCATATATTTTAGACTCCTCTGTGGAAATCTGCTCCCAATAAGTTTCCCACCAATGTTTGACATGGGGGAGATATTTAAGGAGTGCGAAGGTGATATTTTCTTTGTCGGAAAATTTGTGAATAGAGAAATAACCTTCTAGCAGATTTAACCACTTGTGTAGGGCTTCTACATCTATCTGTCCTTCAAATACAAGAATATCAAAATTAACTTGTACCTTGAAAGGCGAGGTGCCTCCAAAGTGGCCACTTGATGAAGATGCACATGTTTCTATTGGAAGGCATTGAAGTATGTGGAAAAAATTCTCCATCATTTCATCCCCCTGTCGCGTGAGAGCTTGCCCAAGCAATAGACTGATAGGATCGTCTGCTCTGTCATTTTTATTTTCTTCTACCATTGAGGATTTCTTCGGTGTGCGAGAGCGATTGTCCTCAAGAGAGACAAGCTCGAGACCCAACTTTCTATACTTGGACCTCGTCGGGGACATGCACTGAAAAAAATGATCAAGAATAGCCTGCTCTGATACCACTGATCCTGATTATTTTCAGCATGAAATGAGAGTGGAGATATAACAAATAAATGCACATAGATATTGCAGATATTCAATAATATAACATAAATGTATTAAAGATGAAAACATAAACATAGATATACAGTAATACATGATTTCTATTAATGAAATAAATGTACAAAGACTATAAAAATAGAGAGTGAAAGACTCACTAAAATGGTGGTAGCTTATCTTTGAGAAGAGATGTGACAGCTATTCGCATTCGCAAGAGGATTATTACAATGAGGCTCTGAAGGAATTTTTACAATAAAGAGGAATTCCAAAAACCCTATACATCCAAAAACCAACCCTAGGAGATGAAGTGCCAAAAGTCATGTGCACCCCGTTTGGGTAAGTTAGTACATCAACTTCCCGGGGCTGTAATTTTTGCATATGATCTTTGTTTTAGGCGTATGATAGCTCATTGGAAAGGTATCATTGCAGATATTAATTTCATTGTGTCAACCATGCATTTGAATATTATTGAAAACCTTTATCTTGAAAAACCTTCATTTAGGCCCTCAAAATGGCTCCAGAAGTTAAAACTTGCTAAAAATAGTAAATTGCCAAAATTGCCGAAAACTATTTTGAGCCAGTCAGAAAAGCTAGGTGGCCACTGATATCCACCTCTATCAATCCTCCCTCCTTAGGAAGCAATGGTCTCCATTGTGTTGATTTCTCGGGGGAGAGGGAAAAATGTTTGTTGGATCTATATCTTGATGAGCTGCATGTATTGTTGGAGACATCGCGCCGCTCAGTTTGTGGAAGTATGTCAAGAAATTGTTGAGGCTGAGGCTGTTCAACAAGTCGAGATACATGAGAGGATGGTGTGAAAAAGGAATATTTACACTTTGCTGGAACCTTTTCGAACTGCTTCTTTTGGATAGAAGGTGCTTGGGGCGAGGCTATAGTGGTTGGAGTGTCCTTATGTTCTCCTTTTGAACAAATTGTGAAGAAGCTAAATTTTGCAGTATGAGATACTACCTTGCGACACTTTTTAGGTGGAAAAATAGTCAAAAATACCTATGGTATTCTATATATCTGACCCCCCAAAGTAACAATGACACTATGGGGTCGAGACTTGATGACAGACGCCTCATACGTCCTCTCACAAGATCATTCAATCAGTTCATGAGACGAAGCGGCTCTTTCGATTCCCTGCCGGAATCTCTACTAAAACTCGATCCACAGGTCCTTAATTTCCCCACGGTCTTCTCCACTCCAACCGTTGCCTCTTCCTCAATAGGAAAGATATACTTTTGGGTTTCAGGGTTTCCTGATCCCTGATTTCACGAGAACCACTGTCCTCTTGAATCCCCGATATATGATGAGTCAATTCACCGATACAGTGCTTTACGCATTATCCCTCCTAGCTAAACTCCTGGCCCATATGACCACTATCCCCGTGACCGCAGTCTTATCTCCTATCGGGGTTTCGGACATTGCAATGCAAAAATGCATAAACATCATGTACATGGGATTCCCGATATCCTGATCCCCAATTTCCCAATGTGTCTCTCCTATCGGGACTTTTCCCGAAGGCCTCGATCACCGCCACACGTCCCCTCAAGATGGACGGTCCTGATTGCCTCTCCTGATTTCACGACTTCAAATGTCCCAGGCGCCTCATCTTTAGGACTCGCGAAATACCGAACTCTGATGCACCAATTTGACATTCTATTGGGACTTTCCCCGATAATATGGATCTCGCCACGTGTCTCCTCAAGATGGGCGGTCCAGATCCGATCTCGTGATTTCAGAGTTTCTGATACCCCGATGACAGAAATTATGTCAACTCAAAACCCCGGTAGATGATATAATGATGAGTCGCTCGATCTCCAGCATGTGTCTCCACAAACGGATGGCTCAGATCGATTCCGAGATTTTTCCCATCGAAATCCATGATCTCCTGTCCTCGAGACTCCCGATTTCACGAATGTCGATATCTCGATGGCCACGCCTCTTGTCAGGATTTTCCCTCTGCTGTTCATGAAGGTTTAACACCCGTGCAACTCTTCACAAATCCAATGGCTGTCTGATCTCTATGGGAACATCCGACGGTCCCCAATCTCCTGGGCTTGTGCCTTGGAAACCCAGTTGTAAGCTACTCGCTCCTTCTCCAGATCTAACGGCTGACGGGATTTTTCTCTAGATCTGACGGTTCAGATCTGTCCTTCTTGTGCACTCACTCCTAAGCTTCCTTCCTGGATGTGAAATCCAACGGTCCATATCTCTTTTCTCCGGTCGATCCAATGGCTATTGTGCTCTCCCTCCTAAGCTTGCACACTATCTTCTGAGACTTGGAAGAATTTCAATCTTCCAGAGGCTTCAACCTTGGCCTTCTAATGCAGGAGCATCGCCCAAGACAGGCGAGCCAGCATGGAAGACAACGAACAGCTGGACGAGTCCAGCCGAAAATTTTTGAATTTTCATTCAAGAGGACGTGCCAATGTATAAATGATGCATTTATGAAAGAGCACCTTTTGTATGTTGTATCAGACCTCGAGCCATACGCTCTTGTCTAAAGTAGATAGAAGGCATTTAATCTAGTTAATGCAAGTAGGTAGGATTTATTTCTAGATTAGACAGTTTTAGATGGAAGGAGGGAAAACGGATATAGACACCCTCACTTGTACATTGTAAAAGATTATTATTCATTCAGGAGCAAGAAGAGAAAGCAAGTAGAGAACTGTGTAGAGAACATCCATGTACAGATATTGAATTAATAGAAGAAAGCTTTGATTCAAATCCATGGTCATGTGTCTATTCTCCGTGTGTTGATTTTATGCTCATGAATGTTTGTTTCCTTGCTATGCATTTTCTTTGTATATGTTGTGCATGTGATTTCATGTTTCAAAACTAAATTTTGAAAGAGAGGGAGAGAATAAGTTTCAATTGTTTCTCTGTCTGAGCCAGGAGATTCCTGCAAGGTGTGCATTTGAATTCATCCGCATGGAGTGCGTTGATGGGGGCTCAGTAGTTTAACTCTTGTTCTCATTCACCCAGAAATGGATGCAAGTTGCTGAAGCCGTGCAAGGAGTGCACAGGCTGAATTGAAGTCTCAGTTGTGAATCTGAGCAAAGGGTATTGAAGGACTACTGCTGCAGAAGTGCACAGGGTCGAAGAACTTCAATACTTAGATAAGATTGAATATTTGTCGCAAGGAGTGCGTGCAAAGTTCCCTCTAGTGATTCGAAAATCAAAGGAATTTCAGGAGGAGTACACCTTCGAACTTATTGAAGGATAAGTGCAAGGAAGCTGTAGTTGAACATTCAAGAGAATCATCGTAGGTTTGCGAGCACACAACGAGTCTCGTGGAGAGACACTTCTTCCTTTTCATGGACGTCGCAAGGAAGAGTGGACGGACGAAATCATCCGAGGAGATTTCACAAAGTACTGTGGACCATTGGATCTTGTGGAAGTGCAAGGAGGTTATGGGGGAAGTGTCTAAGGATTCTAAGCTTAGGAGGGAAGAGCGTTGATACGAGTCATCCAGGGCCCTTGTATTAATCGTGGAGATCTCCTATCGGGATCTCGTGGGGAAAGTGTCCAAGACTAGGTGATGGAAGTCATGAGTTTGCGACACGCGATATCTCAGTTGGTTATGTGAATCGTGTGGAACCACAAGAGTGAGTGGAAGATAGGTGGTAGGGATCGGGAGATCTCATGAACTCAGGGTTCGTAGGGTGAAATCCCAATTATTGGAAGTTCCAAGTAGCGAGGGCACAAGGTCGTGAAAGATGGATAAAGCTGTATCAGCATTTCGGTGTATCGGGCATCGGAAGTTGGAAATTTAGGGACTTGGCATCGCGAATAGTGAAGTCACGATAAGGCGAAGTCCCAACAGACGAAGAGTAAATCAGCGTTGTCGAGGCATCGAGTCTCAGGGACCCGAGGGTGTAGCACTCGACTGCTGAACTCATGAATTCGCGAGTGTCGATCCTCCGAGCGGAAGAAGAGAGGATCGCAACTGAAGAAGAAACTGTGGGGTGCAGATTTCCTGATAGGGAAATAGAAGAACCATTGAGTTCTTCGGGCCAAGAAGAGAGGAAGGTCCTGTGTGAGAAGACGTGCCATGGGGTTGGTGCGCGTCTGCGTCAGAGTGGTATCAGAGCAAGGAAATATCTCTGTTTTATGTAGCAGAGAAGAAGGGAAATTTTCATCATGCGGCCCAGAAGAGAAAGACAATCACCTGATCCAGAAGACAGGGAGGTACGAAGAAGAGGCAGGCCGACACAGAATCCAGAAATGGAGAGATAGATACGTGATCTCTGAGTGAGATTAGAAGATATGGAAGCAGTGCAGAGACGCACAGCCAGTGCTGGAGATCTAAGTGACTCCGAAGGAGAAATTGAAGCCGAACAACAAGGAGAAGTTACAGCCGAAGATGCAGCCAATGAGCGACTGATTAAAGCTATCACTCGGATGAGTTCAAAGACAAAGATGGACATTCCATATTATGAAGGGAGTCTGGATGCAGAAGAGCTTCTGGATTGGATTAGAGCTCTTGACACCTACTTCGATTATGAGGATATCGAAGAGGATAAAAAGGTCAGACATGCTGTCACGAAATTGAAGGGACATGCAACATTATGGTGGGACAAGCTTCAAGTAGACAGACGCTGCAAAGGCAAGCAAAAGATGAAAAGATGGGATCGAATGATTGCAAAGATGAAGGCAAAATTCATCCCAAGGGACTATCAAATCACACTATTCAGGAGAATGCAGAACCTAAGGCAGAAACTGATGACAGTGAAAGAATACACTGAGGAATTCTATCGACTAAACATCAGAGCAGGTCATCGGGAGAGCGATGATGAGAAGGTTTCCAGATACCTGAATGGTCTGAGATACGAGATTCAGGATGAATTAAGCATGAAAACCATCAGAACGGTGGAGGATGCTTATCAGATGGCTCTGAAAGTTGAAGAAAAGCTAAGATGAAAGCAAGGTCAGCGAGGGCGAGGCAGAAGCTAGCCCAGAGGCAAGGCAGTTGCCAAGGAGAAATACCAGAAGCCCAAGGAGGAATGGAAGAAACCTCAAGGTAAGGTTGAAAGAGGAGGAACCTCACAGCGAGGACAACAATATGTTGAGCAGAGGGGACAACATAATGAGCAGAGAGGAGATTATGCTGATGCAAATACTTTTCCTCATACCAAAGGTAGAGGAAGAGGCCGAGGTGGAGTCATCACATGCTTCATGTGTGGAAAGAATGGACACAAGGCAGTTGGTTGTCCACATAGGAAGAAGGATAGTGGAGAAGCTCACATCGCTGAAGCACAGAGGCGTGATGTTGAGAATGAAGACACAGAAGGTGGAAGGTTGTTGATGATGCGTAAAGTTCTCTTAACACCTGGGAAGGAGGTGGAGGACTCAACACAAAGAACCAGACTGTTCAGGACAGGTTACAAAACCAAGGACTGGGTATGCAAGGTTATTGTTGACAGTGGTAGCATAGATAATCTCGTTTCTACCGAGATGGTGGAAAAGTTGGAGCTGGAGACAATTGATCACCCGAGTCCATATAAAGTCTCGTGGCTACAGAAAGGACATCAGGTGAGTGTCACTAAACAGTGTTTAGTTGAATTCAAGATAGGGGGATATAATGATAAGGTCTTATGTGATGTCATTCCCATGGATGTATGTCATTTATTGCTGGGTAGACCATGGCAATATGACAGAAATGTGGTTCATGATGGGAGGATGAACACATATACTTTAGAGAAGGATGGGAGGACACACATATTGCTTCCGATAAAGGATAAGGAAATGAAGTCGGAAGTAAGCAACACAATACTTCTCATGAGTGGGAAGGAGCTTCTTACAGAGATGGAGAAGAAGGAAGATCCACAATTCTTTGTGGTCAGAAAACCGAGGATTGTTCTGACTAGCACAAGAGTGGACGATTTACCAGAGGAAGTTCAGGAACTACTGAAAGAGTTCGCTAGCATCATCGTGGATGAATTATCTCGTTCGTTGCCACCGATGAGGAGTGTGAGTCACCACATAGACCTCATACCAGGAGCCAGTTTTCCGAATAAGGCTATGTACAGGTTGACGCCGTAGGAGAACGAAGAAGTTAAAAGGTAGGTACAGGATTTGTTGGATAAAGGATTGGTCAAAGAAAGCCTGAGTCTGTGTGTCGTTCCAACAGTGCTTAGTCTGAAGAAATACGGAGGTTGGAGAATGTGCACCGACTCAAGAGAGATCAATAAAATAACCATCAGGTACAGGTTTCCACTGCTAAGAATGGATGATCTGATGGATTGCCTGAGTGGGGAAAATTATTTTTCAAAGATTGATTTGAAGAGCGGATATCACCAAATTCGCATGAGGGAAGGTGATGAGTGGAAGACAACATTCAAGACAAACGAAGGGTTGTACAAATGTCTGGTCATGCCATTTGGGTTGAAAAATGCACCTAGCACATTCATGAGACTAATGAATGAAGTCCTAAAAGAGTTCATTGGGAAATTTGTCGTCGTATACCTGGATGATATACTGATTTTCAGTAAGACAAAAGAAGAGCATCTGAAACATTTGGCCATTGTGATGAGAAAACTACAGCAAGAGAAGATGTTGATTAATATGAAGAAGTCCTCATTTATGAAGACAGAGCTCATTTACTTGGGTATTTTCATATCGGCAAATGAGTTGAAGATGGATCCAAGTAAGGTGGAAGTGATCAAGAATTGGCCATCACCGCGAAATATTTTCGAGGTGAGAAGTTTCCATGGTTTGGCTAGTTTCTACCGGAAATTCATCAGGAATTTCAGTGGAATTAGCGCAACAATGATGGATACACTGAAAAAGTGGCATAAGTATTTTCATTGGACAACAGAGGCTGAGAAGAGCTTCAATATGTTGAAGCGGAAGATAACGGAATGACTAGTGTTGGTGTTGTCAGACTTCAAGAAGACATTTCAGGTGAAGTGTGATGCAAGTGGATATGCCATAGGAGTGGTCCTGAGTCAAGAAGAAAGATCGGTTGCATATTTTAGTGAGAAGCTGGATGAAGTGAAGCTGAAATACTCCACGTATGATAAGGAATTTTATGCTATCATACAGGCATTGAAGAAGTGAAGGCATTACTTGATCCTGAAGGAATTTGTATTGTATAGTGATAATCATGCATTGCAGTTTGTGAGTCAACAGGAGAAGTTGAATCAGAAACATGCAAAATGGGTAAAGTATATGAAAAATTTCACGTTTGTGATTAAACACATTTCAGGTACTGCTAACAAAGTGGTTGATGCTTTGAGAAGGAAGTGGTTGTTGCTGCAGGAGTTCCAAGTCAAAACATTGGGTTTTGAAAATCTCAGGGACATGTACGCAGGTGATGTAGATTTTGGAGAGGCGTATGAGGCAGCTGAGAATCCAGTTCTTAGAGACAGAAGTCCTTTGATAGATTATATGATCCAGGATGGATTACTGTTCCAAGGAAATCAACTGTGTATTCCAAATTGCTCCATGAGGGAGAACTTGTTGAAAGAGAAACACAGTGGTGGGTTGGTAGGACATTTTGGCCACAATAAAACATTCGCAAAGCTGAGAGAATCATATTTTTGGCCAGGCATGTGAGCAGATGTCAAAAGTTTTTTTGACAGGTGTCGAATTTGTCAACATTTGAAGGGGAGAAAGAAGAATGCAGGTTTTTATCAGCCATTGCCCATACCAGAGAGACCATGGGAGGCGATAAGCATGGATTTCGTATTAGGTTTGTCGAGGATGCAGAGAGTGGTTGATTCCATCTTTGTGGTGGTAGAAAAATTTTCTAATATGACACACTTCATTCCATTCTAGAAGACCAGCGATGCGACTCACATCGCGAACTTGTTTTTCAAAGAGGTCATTCGACTTCACGGATTGTCGAAAAGCATAGTTTCAGACAGGGATACAAAATTCATAGGGAATTTCTAAAGGACCTTATGGAAGAAGCTAGGGACTAACTTGGAATTTAGTTCAGCCTACCATCCTCAGATAGATGGGAAGACGGAGGTGGTAAACAAAAGTTTGAGAGACTTGCTGAGAAGATTGGTGATAGAGCACCATAGTAGTTGGGATAACATATTTCCATAGGCAGAGTTTGCATACAATGACTCAGTGAACAGGAGCACAGGAAAAAGTCCATTTGAGATTGTATATGGCAGGCAACCAAGAGGAGTATCTGAACTGATGGAGTCAGAGCAGACTGCGACTAGCAGCGCTAGTGCAGAGGAATTTGCTGAGGCAATGACGGAACTTCACAACAGAGTGAAGCAGTGATTGATAGACTCAAATTAGGAGTACAAGCTCAGAGTGGATCAACAGAAGAGACAACTTCAGTTTGAAGTTGGTGATTTGGTTCTGGCACACTTGAGGAAAGAAAGGTTCCCAAGGGGAACATATAATAAGCTGAAGATGAAGAAAATTGGGCCATGCAAAGTCCTAAAGAAATTGGAAGAAAATGCTTATGAGATTGAATTGCCGGATGACATCGAAATATCTCTGAAATTCAAAGTCTCAGACTTATACCCCTATAATGCTAAGCAAGAAGGAGCTGGAAATGATGAACAACTAGAAGTTCAGTGGCAGAAGTAGATGCCGATTGTAGAAAAGCCGGAGATGGAGCGTATACTTGACAAGAGTGTGGGTAAAAAGACCAGGAGGAAAGAATACTATGAGTATCTAGTCAAGTGGAAGAACCATCCAGTGGAAGATGCTAGCTGGGAGAGTGAAGTGGAGATTCAAAAGCATGGACAGACTGTGCAGGAGCTCATGGATAGGAGCCCATGAAAATTTTCAAGCCGAGGAGTATGATGCAGGAGCATCACCCAAGACAGGCGAGCCAGCATGGAAGACAACGAACAGTTGGACGAGTCCAGCCAAAACTTTTTGAATTTTCATTCAAGAGGACGCGCCAATGTATAAATGATGCATTTATGAAAGAGCGCCTTTTGTATGTTGTATCAGACCTCGAGCCATATGCTCTTGTCTAAAGTAGATAGAAGGCATTTATTCTAGTTAATGCAGGTAGGTAGGATTTATTTATAGATTAGACAGTTTTAGATGGAAGGAGGGAAAACGGATATACACACCCTCACTTGTACATTGTAAAAGATTATTATTCATTCAGGAGAAAGAAGAGAGATAAAGCAGAGAACTGTGTAGAGAACATCCATGTACAAATATTGAATTAATAGAAGAAATCTTTGATTCAAATCCATGGTCATGTGTCTATTCTCTGTGTGTTGATGTTATGCTCATGAATGTTTGTTTCCTTGTTATGCATTTGCTTTGTATATGTTGTGCATGTGATTTCATGTTTCGAAACTGAACTCTGAAAGAGAGGGAGAGAATAAGTTTCAATTGTTTCCTTGTCTAAGCCAGGAGATTCCTGCAAGGTGTGCAGTTGAATTCATCAACATGGAGTGCGTTGATGGGGGATCAGTAGTTTAACTCTTGTTCTCATTCACCCAGAAATGGATGCGAGTTGTTGAAGCCATGCAAGGAG
>SNQJ01S0001144.1:30459-45232 GCA_010110895.2 Picea sitchensis | reverse complement strand
ATGTGATGTCATTCCCATGGATGTATGTCATTTATTGCTGGGTAGACCATGGCAATATGACAGAAATGTGGTTCATGATGGGAGGATGAACACATATACTTTAGAGAAGGATGGGAGGACACACAGGTTGCTTCCGATAAAGGATAAGGAGATGAAACAGGAAGTAAGCAACACAATACTTCTCATGAGTGGGAAAGAGCTTCTTACAGAGATGGAGAAGAAGGAAGATCCACAATTCTTTGTGGTCAGGAAATCGAGGATTGTCCTGACTAGTACAAGAGTGGATGACCTACCATATGAGATTCAAGAACTGCTGGGGGAGTTTGCTGACATCATTGTGGATGAATTACCTCATTCGTTGCCACCGATGAGGAGTGTAAGTCACCACATAGACCTCATACCAGGGGCCAGTTTGCCGAACAAAGTTGCGTACAGATTGACGCCGCAAGAAAATGAGGAGGTCAAGAAGCAGGTCTAGGAGTTATTGGACAAAGGATTGGTCAGGGAAAGCCTGAGTCCATGCGCTATTCCAACGGTACTGAGTCCAAAGAAATATGGAGGATGGAGAATGTGTACAGACTCCAGAGCCATTAACAAAATTACCATCAGATACAAATTTCCACTGTCGAGAATGGAAGATCTGATGGATTGCCTGAGCGGGGAAAAGTATTTTTCAAAGGTTGATTTGAAAAGCGGATACCATCAAATTCGCATGAGGGAAGGCGATGAGTGGAAGACAGCCTTCAAGACAAACGAAGGGTTGTACGAATGCTTACTCATGCCATTTGGCTTGACAAATGCACCAAGTACTTTCATGAGGCTGATGAATGAAGTGTTGAAGGAATTCATTGGTAAGTTTGTCATTGTTTATTTAGATGACATATTGATTTTTAGAAAATCAAAAGAAGAGCATCTGAAGCATTTAGCTGCAGTAATGAGGAATCTACAGCAAGAGAAGCCGTTGATCAACATGAGGAAATCTTCATTTATGAAGACAGAACTCATTTATTTGGGGTTTGTCATATCAACAAATGAATTGAAGATGGATCCAAGTAAAGTGGAGGTAATTAAAAATTATCCATCACCAAGGAATATTTTCGAGGTGAGAAGTTTCCATGGTTTAGTTAGTTTCTACCGGAAATTCATCAGGAATTTCAGTGGAATTAGCGCAGCAATGATGGATACAGTCAAGAAAAGACATAAATCTTTTCATTGGACTGAAGAGGCAGAGAAAAGCTTCAATTCGTTGAAGCGGAAGATAACAGAACGACCAGTGTTGGTGTTGCCGGACTTCAAGAAGACATTTCAGGTGAAGTGTGATGCAAGCGGATACGCCATAGGAGCGGTCTTCAGCCAGGAGGATAGACCAGTTGCATATTTCAGTGAGAAGCTGGATGAAACAAAGCTGAAATACTCCACGTATGATAAGGAATTTTATGCTATCATACAGGCGTTGAAGAAGTGGAGGCATTACTTAATCCCAAAAGAATTTGTATTGTACAGTGATAATCATGCATTGCAGTTTGTGAGTCAACAAGAGAAGTTGAATTAGAAGCATGCAAAATGGGTAGAGTATATGCAGAATTTCACGTTTGTGATCAAACACATTTCGAGTACTGCTAACAAAGTGGCTGATGCTTTGAGCAGGAAATGTCTGTTGTTGCAGGAATTCCGAGTCAACACCTTGGGTTTTGAAAATCTCAGGGATATGTACACAGGAGATGCAGATTTTGGAGATGCGTATGAAGCAGCTGAGAATCCAGTTCTCAGAGATCGGATCCCATGGATAGACTACATGATCCAAGAGGGATTGTTGTTCAGAGGCAATCAATTGTGCATTCCAAATTGCTCCATGAGGGAGAATTTGTTGAAAGAGAAACACAGTGGTGGATTGGCAGGACATTTTGGCCACGATAAAACATTCGCAAAGCTGAGCGAATCTTATTTTTGGCTAGGCATGCGAGAAGATGTCAAGCGATTTGTTGACAGATGTAGGATTTGTCAGCATTCGAAGGGGAGAAATCAGAATGTGGGTCTTTATCAGCCATTGCCAATACCAGAGAGACCATGGGAGGCGATTAGCATGGATTTTGTATTGGGATTGTCGAGGATGTAGAGAGGTGTTGATTCCGTCTTTGTGGTGGTGGACAGGTTTTCAAAGATGGCACATTTTATTCCATGTTAGAAGACCAGTGATGCGACTCATATCACGAATTTGTTTTTCAAGGAGATTGTTAGACTTCATGGATTGCCGAGAAGCATAGTATCGGACAGGGATACGAAATTCATTGGACATTTCTGGAGGACACTCTAGAAGAAGATGGGAACTAACTTGATGTTTATTTCAGCCTATCATCCTCAAATGGATGGGAAAACAGAGGTTGTAAATAGAAGTCTGGGAGACTTGTTGAGAAGCTTGGTGACGGAGCACCATGGCAGCTGGGACAATATATTGCCACAGGCAGAATTCACATACAACGATTCAGTGAATCAGAGTACAAGAAAGAGTCCATTTCAGGTTGTATATGGGACGTAGCCGAGAGGAGTTTCTGAACTGCGAGATTCATAACAGACTGCGACTAGCAGTGCTAGTGCAGAGGAATTCGTTGAGGCGATGAAAGAACTTCACAGCAAGGTGAAGCAGAGACTGAAAGATTCAAATCAGGAATACAAGCACAGAGCAGATCAGCATCGGAGACAACTTCAGTTCGAAGTTGGTGATCTGGTTCTGGCACACTTGAGGAAGGAAAGGTTCCCAAGGGGAACATACAATAAGTTAAAGATGAAGAAAATTGGGCCATGTAGAGTCCTGAAGAAATTCAGAGAAAATGCTTATGAGATTGAGTTGCCGGATGGCATCGAAATATCTCCGATATTTAATATCGCAGATTTATACCCATACAGGGTTGGAGAAATAGAAATTGGAACTGAGGAACCAGTGGTCAAGTGGACGAAGCAATTACCAGTAGCAGAAAAGCCACAGATGGAGCGCATACTAGACAAGAGAGTGGGTAAAAAGACCAGGAGAAAAGAATACTATGAGTACCTGGTCAAGTGGAAGAATCACCCAGTGGAAGACGCCAGCTGGGAAACTGAAGCAGAGATTCTAAAGCATGAACAGACCATGCAGAAGCTCATGGACAGGAGCCCATGAAAATTTTCAAGCCGAGGAGTATGATGCAGGAGCATCGCCAACACATCAAGCGAGCCAGCATGGAGCGGAAGACAACTGGATAAGCCAACACACATTTTGAAAATACTTTGGGAATGTTGCGTGATCTTAAATGACACATTTAAGAGACGACACACTTGTATATTGTAATGGACCTTGAGCGGATAGCTCTCATCCTTAGGTAGATGAGGCATTTAAAATATTTAATGCTGGTAGATAGGATAGTTAAGTCTAGATTTGATAGTTTAGAGTTCGAGAGGGAAACGGTATATAGACACCCTCCTTTGTACATTGTAACATTATTCTGAATAATCGAGAGCAGGAGCAAGAAGAGAAGAGCGAGCAGAGAACTATGTGAAGAACAACCATGTACAAATATTGAATTAATAGAAGAAATCTTCAATTCAAATTCATGGTTATGTGTCTATTCTCTGTGTTGATGTTGTTATGCTTATGGATATTTGCTTCCTGTCATACATTTGCTTTTATATGCTGTGTATGTGATTTCATGATTGAGTTGAAGTTTGAGAGGGTGAGTGAATGAGTTTCAATTGTTTCTCTAAGTGAGCCAGAGGATTCCTGCAAGGAGTGCAGTTGAATTGTCCGCAAGGAGTGCATTGACTGAAGGGTTCACTTAGAGACAGCTTTTGTTCTCTTTTCCTCGAGAGTGCAAATAGGCACAGTGCCATGCAAGGAGTGTGCATGCCAAATGAAGTCTCAAAGTTGCGATTCTGAGCAAAGTATTGAAAGATTTCTGCTGCAGGAGTGCACAGGGTCAGAAGACTTCAACACTTAGAAGTTGTTGAAGATTTGCTGCAAGGAGTGCGTGCAAGAGGGTTCCAAGAAGATTGAAGTCTTGGAAAATTTTATGAAGGAGTAAGCCTTCGAATTCGTCGAAGGACAAGTGCAGGGAAATTGCCGTTTGAATGCTCGAGGAAAGCGTCGTAGGTTGGCAAGCAGACAACAATTCTTCGTGGAGAGACACTTCTTCCTTTTCGGGGATTTTCACAAGGAAGAACGGATAGACGAAATCATCCGAGGAGATTTCGTGAAGTTCCGTGGGCCGTTGGATCTTGCAGAGGTGCGAGGAGGTTACGGTGGAAGCGTTAGAAGATTCTAAGCTAGGAGGGTAGAGTATTGATACAAGTCGGCCAGGGCCATTGTATTATTCGTGGGATCGCCTATCGACATCTTGTGAGAATAGTGTCGAAGGATTTTCAATGGGAGTCGCGAAGTCGTGAGACGCGACATCCCAACGGTGATGTAAGCCGTGTGGGACCGTAAGAGTGAGTGGAAGACAGGTGGCCGAGATCGGGGAATCTCGCGAGCTCGGGACTCGTAAGTTGAACGCCCAAATATTTGAAGGTTCAAGCCATGAGGCGTGAAGTGGTGAAGGTGCGACAGGAGAATCTCAGAATCTCGCCACATCGGAACTCGAGGGTTGGAAAACTGAGTGCTGGGAGTCGCGAGTGGCGAAGTCGCGACAGCGCGAAGCTGCGATAAAGCGAAAGTCCCGAGGAAGTGGGAGAAGGTCAGCATTGACTGAGACATCGGATCTCGGAGATCCGAGGGTGTAGTGCTCAACTGTGGAACTCGCGAAGTCGTGAGTGCCGATCGTCTGAAAGAAAAGAAGGGAGGATAAAGCCATAGAGAAACCTGTGGGGTGCAGATTTCCCGATTGGGAAATAGAAGAACCGTTGAAGTTCTTCGGGCCAAAAGGAAAGAAGGTCTTGAGGAGAGCGGTCGTGCTCGGAGGAGTGTGGACGGCTGCTATCAAATTGAAATACTCCTCTTCTTCTCAAAGGTATGTTTCCTCTCTACCCTTAAAGAATCTGCCAAAGAAACTTAGTAAGAGAAGATTCCATGGATGATCTCATTATCACACTCCACATCCGAGAGAGATCCCTACTTTTGGATTAAAACAACATAGAACGCCAATTCCGATACAATAGATAATTGGTCTTGAAATATGCCTTTAACGATGACGTTGATGAGAAATAAATATTACTCACCTATAAATTTAGCATCGCGGAGATTCTGGAATGAATAGGATTTATATATCTATGAGTGACTTCATTTTTGAACAATAGTAGTTATTAAACCCTGAATATCAGTTTATCAATATCCCGAGTTTGTTGGGCAGATTTAAATCTGGAAATTAACTGGGAAAATAACATTGGGTGTAGTTATGGATTAGTGTGAAAATACCAACTTCTCATAGAGAAAATGATGAGGGAGGATTCCTCGTGAGAAGAGGTGGATCTAAGTATTGACGCCTTCGAAATTCAAACCTGGTATAGCGATCTCAGTTGGGTGAAGGGTTCTAAGAAGACAACTTGTCTTACCTCTATGATTTGGTTTTTGTTCGGCATTTTCGTGCTCAATTTTCCTAGCGAATTCTTTTTTTTATTTGCCCCTTTTACTAAGCATTTATCTATTTTCGCCCATTGTTTCTTTCCCAGAGGAATTTTCTCTCTGCTCAACGTTTTTTTTTAATTCTCAGGAGAATTCATTTTTCTCAGCATTCATGAAATTAACCCTTTGTGTAAATGTTGTCTTAACTCTGCATTTTGTGCAAAACTGGAGTGTGTTTTTTTTCCTTAACGATTTGACTCGGTGACATCTATGTTGTAGGATCTCACCTGTACACTCTCACCTTCACTACCCTTATGACATATTCCCCTTCATGTGATGGGAGGAATACCTCTTGTTGACAGATAATGTATTTTTTTTCCCACTCAATTCATATCCCAACATTTTGGGTTGAAGCATCGTAGGAGACGACAAGAACGTTGTCGAATTTATCGATGAACTTGGGAGCATTATATCCCAAGAGATGTGCGAATTTGAGAGTAATTTACCGAATGATATATGCGAGGTTAAGAGAAAGTAGTTGTGCTCAACCAAGACTAAGAGAAGACCAATGCCGAGACCACTAGCAAAGGCATTTGGCCTATACTATTTCCAACTTGGCTGACCTCCGAGCAGGTATCTGCGTGTTCATTTCGGATGACATATCTACTTTTATCTGTGGTAAATCGCGTTTTTAGAAGAGCAGAGTTTAACTAATTCATCCAATCCAAGAATTTAGACAGTGTGGGTTGATTCAACGCTCCGGAAATACAAATCTATCGTCCACTCACATCCATCATCTCCACAGCACCTCTGTTATAAGAATTTATGAATTGATTCCTTAGTGACAACAACCCATTGCCTTTCATGCTTGCACACCCCTTTTTCTGAATTTTGAAATTTAAAACCCTTAATGAAAGCCACTATATTTCTTTCAGGCTCGGAAGTTTTTGTATTAGTTATGAATTAAATTTTAATCCCTTATTGACAACAACCATTTCATGTCAGGACCGCGAGCCTTTTTCTGGATTTTAAATTTAAACCCTTAATGACAGTCGATGTACTCTTGTCAGGTCGAACAACAGTGAGTGCAAATTTCTACCTTCTTAACCTTCTTATATTGTTAATGGGTATTTATTGTCGATTAAGTTTCTTTTTACTAAGATTATTATTAAAGGAAGTGTCTAAATAACTAATAATTTAATGAATAGATTTTAATTGTAAAACTTAGTTAACCATCTTAAGGGTCTAAATATCCCTAAGGTTCATAATCTCTGATTATCCCATGATTTATAGTTAATAGTTTCCTTTACTATATTCTCTTTTACAATGATTAATAATCATTTTTATATTATTGATGTCGAATTTAAACATGATCATCCAATATTGGTATAGATGTATTGAAGACCTTGTGGGGAAATTTCTAAGGTTGGGTTATTGTAACTGTCTAAATAAGGGTTAAGTGTCTATTTCACAATAATAATGATGTAAACTAGAAATTAGAATTTGATTACCCTCGTGTGCCTTGATAAAGTCGATGATTACTCATACATTAATAATGATGTGGATGCGTGTTTGATTTAGATTTTTTTTATTCTTGCGCCTTAACTTAATGTTAATCGATTATGTAACTAGTTCACTACTGTGCTCTAGCTATTGTGGATTCTCTTTCCTTATCTGTAGTTGATCATCTAGTCTTACTGTATGTAAAGTTGCATGCGCCCTTGAATTAATGCATGTAATTTAATGCATCCGGAATTTAATGTTGATATGATGAATATGTAATTTAAGATTGATGTAGGATTGTTGAGTAGATAGCTTGTTGCGCCATGAAATATTTGATGGTTTTACTCTTGTGCAACCATTGAAGATTGATTATGTTATCTGGTAATGGGATCACGCGCGCACCATGGAATAATTGTAGCTTCTTTGTTGAATTATTTGTTGGGTTATTTGCGCATCTGGAATCAAATAGATGTTCCCTTGTGCCTAGAAAATAAAATAAAGTTGATTTCATTGTGCCCTCTATTATGTCTTTATATGATTGATTTAGTATTTAATTCTCTTGCGCCATGGGTTTTTTAAGTTACATGTGTTGGTTATTAGAATGTTATTGTGCCTTGAATATCATTGATGATGTTGATTTGGCCTAGTCATTTTGGACTTGATTATGTTGGTGGGAAGTAGACACCTCCTTGTTTCTCAGAACAGTCGCCAGTCGTGAGACCTTAAATGGTTAAAATCAATTGGAACTTGGGCTTGAGGATTGCTTATGTGTCATGGAGGTCCTAACCTTGCAGGGTAGGTTGGGCGGGTAGTATATTGTGTGATTCGTGTGATTATTTTAATGATCCTTATGATTTTTTATGTTATCCTATGTTATCCTAGTGTTATCTGATGATTGTCCTAATGAGACGCATTGAGCATTTAAAATTCGTGTTGTTATGCACCGTTATTAATTGTAGAATGCAATGGTGTTGGGCTATTGTTAATTATTTTGTTAATACATCGATATGTGTGTCGTGGTTCATGGTGATGATGCGTTGGCATTGTGTCGTATTTGATTATCAATGTATTAATTTTGTTTCATTAATATGTTTGAATGATGTGTTGATGATGTTGCCTTTAAGTGTGATGTGTATTTTCTAATGTAAAGGTGAAAAAAAATTTGTTATATGACGCTCGTGGTCGTAACGACGTGGTCATTACATATGGTATCTGAGCGGGTTCAACCCCATGACTCTGGATAGTCACGCCTTCCACTGAATTAAACCCTTGACTAATACTTAGCGCTAATTAAAATTTTAACATGTCCATGTGGTAATCACAGTTAGAGGACGTCGCGGAGATTCACAACGTGGTGTTGGGGAAGGAGGTGTGATGCCTCCAGAAGCGCCCATGTGCTGGGAGTCTAACCCCCAAGGGGAAGAACAAGTCCTTGGGAGAGAGTTGATTGTTGTAAGTGATGTGGATGGTCTGACAAGGTTCTTCCAAGGAAATGTAAGAGGCCTCGACTAACCATCTGTACTGAGATGAGGCCAGGGCACCTGTACTCTAAGGGTCCATAGCACGCCCTATCCAGTACTGGTAGCATTCACATAGAACTTGAGAAGGTTAAGTTCCTGAGTTCACGAGTGCCACGGACGACTCAGTTGTCGAGGCATGGCTGGAGAACAAGGCGATGTGCTTCACGCATCGCGGTTAAAACCTCCAACATGAAGGTCTGCATGGTGGTGTTTAGCTAAAGGGGAATGCTCTTCTATGGTGGAAGACACTCCTACCTCAGCTAAACATGGTCGTCAAATCTGTGTTGTGCGAACAGTTTCGAGGAACAGATCCGAGAGAAGTATTTGTCATAGGAATTCATTAAGTGCCAGTTCGATGAGTTCAGTGCTTTATGACAGGGTGGTTGTACGGTGTCGGATTATGAGACCATAATTAGGGAGCTACTTCGGTATGCCTCTCATCTGAACACGAAGAATCTATAGGTCAACAAGTTCGTGTTCAGTCTTAACTCTAGCTTTCATGTGAAGGTGAGGATCTAAATTCCTGAGATGTTTCACGATGCAGTCTAGTAGGCCTCATAGATGAAAAGGATTTGACCGCGAGAGTCAGGGAAGGACTCCTACAATATTGTCTAGACCGACGACATCTAGTGCGCAGTAGCATCAGACGCCAACTAGACAAGACATCTTGGTATCAAGATACGTCTATAGAACCCTAGTTCATGACACCACGATGACGGGTTCCTCAGCAGAAGACCCCCTACATGGGATCGCCGCCAACAACCGCAGTTAGGCATGTCAGCAGAATATACTAGGATCTTAGGCTGGTAGGCTAGCAAATTCTACTTCAAGGCCAGGAGTACTGTACCGGAGACGGGTGTGGGACATGTGGAGAGCCACCTTGCCAAAAAGACTATCGGGTTGAGAAGGACAGAGCGGTCAGGTCAACATGACACACTACCATTTTGGAGATGGGAAAGGCCCACGGGATTCATGATCATGATGAATAACCACCAGGTTGAGCACCAGACCCCTATGCTCGAGGCGTCAGGTACCATCGCCAACCAAACATTAGTATTTGTTAAATATCGGTGCTCAGAGAGATTTATTCTAGACCGTGCTGAAGGGATTTAGGTAAAGGAAGTCAAACCGAACGAGTTAGGCTACGTAGAAATGGCTTCAGGTGCCAACAAGATGGTTGGAGGAAAGGGTTTGAACTGTCGCTTTAACCTGTGGAATAGTGTAACGAAGTCCAACCTATACTTCATGATCTTAAGATATTATGACGACAGGATCAATATGGACTGTTGGGAATCGCATGATGCGATACTCAACGGTAAGATGAAGCGGTTGAGTTGGACCGACGATGAGGGACAGATAAGTGTGATTGTAGGAATAAAACAAGGATTATACCTGAGGTTCATTTCTCCCCTACAACTACAGAAGATCATGCACAAGGATGCAAGTTATATGCATACTTAGTGTCAAACGTCAAGGGCATGGCGAAAGGATTAGAAAACCTTATGGTAGTACGAGAGTTGCGGATGTGATTCCCAAAAGAATTACCAGGTGTGTCACCCAAAGCTAAGATGGAATTTACCATCAACTTAAAATATGGAACTAAACCAATAGCAAGAACACCTTATCATATGTCGACCCCTGAGTTACAGGAGTCTAAAATGCAACTGAGGGAGTTGTTAGACCTAGGACTTACATCCAAGGGTGTCACCTTGGGGTGTGCGTATTATTTCCATACGGAATAAGGATGGGTTGTGGTGACTCTGCTTGACTACCGTCAAGTATTCATTGGCGACATATTGATATATTCCCGGAGGACGAAAGAGCTTGATGAACATTGTGCTTGGTACTATAGTGTTTATGAGGGAACAAATCTCGGGGAATGTCGAAATGCTCTTTTATCAATCGAAGATTCATCAATTGGGGCATGCTATATTTGGAAAAGGTATCGTTGTGGGGCCAGTGAAGGTAAAGGCTATTAGGGAATGGCCTGCGTCGACAAACGTACCAACAGTATGTAGTTTCATGGGTTTAGAAGGATATTATCGATGGTTCGTTAAAGGTTTTTGAAGATAGCAAATCCGACCATGAAAATCCAGAAGAAAAAAAATAAGTTGTATGACCGAGAATGCACGAAATCATCTCGAAGGCTCAAGGAGAAGTTGACGACAGCATCGTTACTAAAAATCCCTGACAGGAATGAGGACTTCATGGTATGCGTAGACGCATCCAAGGAAGGCTTAGGTTGAATCTTGATGCAAGGTGGTCGAGTGATTGATTACGTATCAAAGAAATTAAGAAGGCATGAAGAGAACTACGTGGCGCATTATTTGGAGTTATTGGCCATTGTGTATGTCTTGAGAGTGTGGAGACACTACTTGATTGGATGGAAATTTCGAAGTAAAAATGGACCACTGCGGTTTGCAACACATTTTACGCAAAGTGACTTGAACACATGGCAAGGGCGTTGGTCAGAACTGCTTAAAGAGTATGATTTTGAGATTACCTACATAAAAGGAACAATGAAAAGAGTGGCAGATGCATTGAGTCAGAGACCACGCATATTTTCGGGATACCTATTTAGACGAATCTTCATAAAAATATTCTAACTTTACAGCACGACGATGACTGGTATAAATAGGTTAAGGAAGTTAGTGGATGAGACACCATGTTGATACACAAATTTGAGGGATTTATTGTGGACAACGATGGATTAACGAGATATAATAACTGGATTTACGTATCGCCTTACGACAAGTTGAGAAGTTTATCTAAAATGAATCTCACAGAGCAATGTACATGGCTCATCTTGGAGTCATGAAGATGAGGGTAGACCTTAATCCCTCATTCTTCTAGTAGGGATGAAGGAGGACATAGTTAACTACTTGGCGAGGTGTCTGGAATGTCAGCAAGTAATGGTTGAACATAGACATTCGGATGGATTACTACAACCACATGTCATTCCAGAATCAAAATGGGAGGTCATTTCGATGGACTTTATTGTGGGATTGTCACTTACGGCAAGGAGGCACGACTCGATTTTCGTGGCAGTTGGCACTCTGATGAAGATTGCACATTTTATTCCTGTACATTGGAGTAAATGAAGTCAAGAACGGGTGGTTGAAACCTCCTTTCATTCATTGAGTGTGAGGTATGGAGGGTCCGGCAAGCGATCTGCTAGAAGGAATTCTGTGTTCTGTTTTTTCCAAAGAGGCCATGCCGAAGTCCTCGACTAGAAAGAGAATTCTGCACATGCCATTTTGGCCTTTAATGTTTCAGCTACCTCCCCTGCAAAGGCCATGCAAAGTTAAGGAGACGTCTGACGAAGGACTTCTGCCCGGAGATTGATTGAAGAGACACTACACCTTGGAGGGTGAGCGCGCCTCTGTTGGGAAAATCTGCCCAAGTATATGTACTCAGTTTTTGCATTTTTGAAGGGATCGATGGTAGAGCAAAGCTCCCAATTGGAAAGTTTTGATGAAGCGCTGGTCGCTCTGGTTAATGTATAAGGCATTTGAGATTTCTTACTTTATGGATGTCAGTTTCTTTTCCGTCTCTTTGTATACTGTGTTAGAACATCTTGGAATTGGAGGATCCAGTCGAGTTGTAGCTATTATAGGATGATGTAGGTTGGATCACTGTAACAGTTACATGGTTTCTAATCAGTTCCTGTGATTTTCTTAAGCATTGAATGAATTGGAATTGAAGGATTCAGTCAAGTCAACCCTCAGCTCCTTGAAGCTCTAGACCAAGAGGATCTTGGCTTCTGAGTTTTTCATCCTCAAGCTTCCGAAGGCCTGTCGCCCAAGGCAGTCTTTCTCACCCTCTCGCAAGTCTTCCATCTACCACCCTTTAATCCATTTACTAACGGAAGTTGGATCAAGACCTCCCTTGCTTTCTACATGCCAAGCCCAGTTTCCTGAGTTAAGACTATATCATCTTGAGTCTTTATCCATTTGATCACCCCATTTATAAACTATGACATAAAAACTGATGGGCATTGGGCTCTGCTCCTACAAGCAATCCAGGAGTGACTTCTGACGCTAACATTTCTGGCACCGTTGCCGGGGACGAAGTTGAAAATTTTCCCTGTATTGAACGACATTGAGCCTCTGATTCTGAAGGTGCATCGGGTATCAGAGCCTTTGAAGATTGCTAATGTGCACCTGGCGACTCCATTGTGACGACTCCACTGTGGCGAGCCTGCCGTGTTAATTGTGGCTTTCAGAGGTAGACACACACGGTCTCATCCACAGCTACCTCTAGCTACACCTGAAACTGTTCCAAAGGTGGTTCACAAGAAAGGAAAGGCCCCTGAAGAGGAAGCTTCCACCGTCGAACTAGGTAATCCGCCATCTCCTTTTGTAAGAATTCCATTCTCTCCTCCTCAGTTTCTTAATAGACCTCCTTCAGAGGTTTCCCGTTTCCTGAATTTTAGGAGTGTTCCTGCTGAGTTTTCCTCTTCTGGTCTGGGATTGGAGGGAGAAATCCTTGTCACTCCCCTCTCCTCTGAAGCTGTACCTTGGCATAGATCCAGGACTACAGAATATTTCCCCACTCCTATCTTTACTGCTCCTCCTCTTGTCACTGTTACTACTCCTGTGCAAAGAGGAGCACCTGCTGACTTGAGCTCGTTAGCCTTCTCCTTAAATCCCCTCCTATTTCCCACTCCACTTCGAGACTCATTCCCAGTAGCCCCTTCTCGAACTCCTTCTCCTCCAAGTTCTCCTCCACCCAATATTCCTATGGCTGGTGCTAATCCCCCCCTGAATAGAATGGATGCCATAGTAGCTGCTAGATATGCTCCCTTAATCCTACCCCATCCTATGAATCCTCTCCCCACTGGAGACCACTTGAAGTATATGCCCAAGTTCACCGGGGAAGGGGACATAACTGCGGAAGAGCACCTGGCTACTTTCTACAGTTATGCAGACAACCTCAACATTGAAAATGAAGATGTCTGGATGAGAGTCTTCGTCTAGAGCCTGGATGGCGAGGTGAGTAAATGGTTTAGAGGATTGGCCCCCGGATCTATTGCTGGGATCGAAGCCCTGGATAGTGCTTTCCTGAGGCAGTGGGGCGATAGGAAAGATTTCATGTATTACATGACAGAGTTCGGGTCCTTGAAGAAAATGGAAGGAGAGTCTGTCTCTGACTTCTCCAAAAGATTTAATAAGATGTATAATAAAATTCCTGCCGAAATAAAACCCTCAAAAGCCTCAGCCAAAATTTCTTATGCTAGTGCGTTTGGCCCCGATTTCTGCCTTTCATTGAGAGAAAGAAGAGCCACCTCCATAGATCAAATGCAAGATGTGGCCATAGAAGTGGAATCCAATGTATTAGCAGCTTACATACTGAGGAACAAGGCCGACGCAAACAGAAGAAAGGGAAGATCGGAAACCTCAACTTCTGGACCATCGGTGCCCCACCCTCAAGTGGATGAAATGACCAAGATGGTGAAGTCTCTGTCTGCAGAGATGGAGAGAATGAAGGTGGAGGGGAGGAAAGCATACAAGGGCCCTCAAAATGCCGAAAACAAAGGAGGTTTCAGGAGGCCAAACAATTTTACTCCCCCGAACGTACAAAGAGAGAGGGGAAGAGACAGAGAAGACCAGAAAATTTAGGCCCCTTTTCAAAACAATTTTGTGGCCAAGGGGGAAGAAGGGGAAACAGATGAGCCTGATCATGAAATCCACTGCTTCGGAGACACTCCTCCTTTTCCTCATGTCACTCAATCCGCATACGAGGAGTCTCTCATGGACAATCAGCTAAATGAACTGAGCAAGGGAGACAAGGTTAGTAGTAGCCAAGGCAACTATGATCTGAGGTTGAAGAAAAGGACAGTAGCACCTGATGTTCCTAAGCAGAGAGAAAAGAAACATACTAATGAAGTAGCAGACAGTCACAAAGGTAAGAAGAACCAACCCCTCTCTCCCATAGCCCAGAGTCATGTTCCCGAAATAAGAAAAATCCCTAAGCTTACATCTTCTTTTAATTTCGAACATGAAATTCAAAAGATCAGAATCCCTGTGCCCCTAACTGAATTAATTAAACATGAAGGGTTCAAGAAACGCTTCTCTGAGCTTTTACAATTTGAGACCTCATGCCTTCCCATAGACTCCATCAATTTGCAAGATGAAAAGCCTGCAGTTATTCTAGGTCCTATGGTAGAAGACAGGAATGACTCATCCCCTCCCTTCTACACTTCCTTGAACATACATGACAA
>SNQJ01S0001144.1:5867-30409 GCA_010110895.2 Picea sitchensis | reverse complement strand
GACTCATCCCCTCCCTTCTACACTTCCTTGAACATACATGACAAGGTATTGCACAACTACTTGATGGATTCGAGGGCTTCTCATAACCTTATGCCCAAAACAGTCATGGAAGAATTGGGGCTAGAAGTCACCCGAGCCTATCATGACCTCTATTCCTTTGACTCCAGAAAAGTTCAGTGTCTAGGAGTTATCAAAGACCTTGTCGTGACCTTGTTTCAGCTGCCCATGAAAAGTGTGGTCATGAATATTGTAGTGGCCGATGTCCCCCCCAAGTTCGGTATGTTTTTATCAAGATCTTGGATAAAAAGACTGGGGGGAACCTTGCAGATGGACCTCACATATGATACTATCCCAGTGTTTGGAGGAGAGCATAGAAGACTATACAAGGAAGCCCAACTGGCCTATATAATCAGTGATGAGGCCAACCCTACCAACCATCCCATTTTTTCCTTAGACACTGATTTATGTTCCAGTGTGCTACAACTCACCAATGCTCCCAAACATCCTCTTAAACTCAGAAAGCAGCCCACCATTTCCCCTAAATTTCCTTCCTCCATCACCCCCATCTGGAAAATGTTCTTTGATGGAGCCTCTTCTAGGGAAGGCGCTGGAGCTGGGGTGGTTTTTGTGTCACCTGCTCAGGAAACCATATCTCTGTCATACAAATTAGAATTTGAAGCTACCAACAACGTGGCCGAGTATGAAGCTCTTATCCTAGGATTAAGAGCCACAAGGGAAATGGGAATTCAGGAAGTAGCAGTGTTCGGTGATGCAGAGTTGGTGGTCCAATAGATCAGAAGCGCTTACCAAGCTAAGAATCCTTGTCTCAGGAGTTACAGAAATGAGGTATGGGACCTAATTGATAGTTTCTTCTCTGCATTTAACATTTCTTTCATCCCAAGAGAACATAACACAATGGCATATTCCTTGGCTACATCATCAAGCAATTTCAAAGTACCCTTGCCGCCCAAATTCAGATATGATGTAGAAGTAAAATACAGGCCCTCCATACCTGACAACGTCAAACATTGGAAGGTATTCGAGGATGATCTCGAGATCAAGAAGTTCTTGGAAACTGTCGAAGAATTTTCAGAGATGCATATCGACCAAGACTCTGTCTCTGAAGAAAAGCTTGATGGGGGCAATTTTCTAAATAAAATTGTAGAGCGTAACATTGTGCAGCTGCCCAGTAACCATATTCCAAGAGGACTAGTTCCTTTGGAAAGGATTTTTGATGGAAATGATGTGGCATTAAAAGGGGAGATCTCAGCAGATGATGTTGGTACTATTCAGTGCAACATTGGCACCGAGAGTAAGCCCAGGTTTGTCAAAATATCGAGAAGTTTGACAAAGGAACAGAGTTCGGAATATGTTGGACTTTTGAGGGAATTTGCTGATGTTTTTGCGTAGACCTACGAAGACCTCAAAACATATGACACTTCTATCATCGAGCATAAAATCCCATTGAAAGGGGAGGCAAAGCCATTTAGGCAGAAGCTGAGACAGATCAATCCTATGCTGCTGCCTATCATGGAAAGGGAGGTGAAGAAGTTGCTTCAAGCCCAGATCCTTGTACCACTGAGATATTCAGAGTGGGTGGCTAACTTGGTACCAGTAAGGAAAAAGAATGGCGAAATCAGACTTTGTGTAGACTTCAGAAACCTGAATAGGAGCTCACGAAAGGACAATTACCCCCTACCAAAAATGGAACATATACTACAGAGGGTAACAGGAGCATCCAGGATGTCCATGATTGATGGTTTCTCTGGCTACAATCAAGTCTCTGTTCTGCCTGAGGACAGGGAAAATATGACATTTACCACTCCATGGGGCACATTCATGTATGCCAAGATGACGTTTGGATTAATGAATGCAGGGGCAACGTTTCAGCGTGCCATGGACATAGCTTTCATTGGGAAAAAGGATAAATTTGTGGTCGTCTATCTGGATGACATCACAGTGTTTTCAAAATCTGATAAAGAACACCATTGTCATCTCAGGAAGGTTTTTCTGAAAAGTTTTGGCATTTCATTAAATCCCAAGAAGTCTTTGTTCGCCATGCAGGAGGGAAAGTTGCTAGGCCACATAGTATCAGCGGAAGGAGTAAGGATCAAACCTAGCAGAGTTGAGGCAATACAAGCCTTATCAATCCCGAGGTCTAAGAAGGAGGTCCAATCCTTCCTTGGTAAGATTAATTTTCTGAGGAGGTTTGTGCCTAACTTTGCTGAGGAGGTAAAACTTATAACAACCATGCTAAGGAAAGGAAATGAAGTAAGGTGGACTTCTGAATCGCGAAATTCCTTTGAGTAAATAAAGAAGGCCCTGTCTGAAGCCCCCGTGCTTATCAATCTTGATTACTCAATGGATTTCCTTATTTTCTCCTTTGCTTCACCTGACATGGTAGCCACTGTTTTATTACAGGTAAGCAAGGACGGGCTAGAGCAACCTATTGCCTATTTCAACTGAGCATTAAGGGATGTCGAAGTCAGATATGACACTATGGAGAAGCAGGCCTATGCATTGGTAAAGGCCCTCAAGGCATTTATAATCTATGTCCTGCAATAAAAAATCATAGCTTATGTCCCCTCAGCTGCTGTTAAAGACATTCTTATTCAACCTGACATAGACAGGAGGAGGAGTAAGTGGATAGCCAAGATTCTGGAGTTTGACCTAGAAATAAAGCCTACCAAATTGATCAAGGGTCAAGGTTTAGCCAAGCTGTTGGCTGAAGCCAATTGCCAAGATTTGGGGATAAGTTTCATCAACGAATGCTCAGGAATATAGCAGGGTCGGTTGTCCGGCATGAGCCCTCAAAGGGAGCCCCCATTGGATCAATGTCCTTGGTATAAGGATGTCATATACTTTCTGCAAGAGTTGCGGCCTCCAGACAGCCTGCAAAGAAACAATGAAAGAGCTCTGAAGCTCAAGGCAGTCAGATACTGCCTTATCGATAAAATTTTATACTGGAAAGACCCCCTGGGGGCGATTTTAAAATGCATGAATTCACAAGAGGCCGATATGATCATGGCTGAATTTCACAGCGGCCTATGTGGAGGGCACCATTTCTGGAAGGCCACAGCCCACAAAATTCTCAGAGCCGGGTACTACTGGCCCACCTTGTTCACTGATGTCCATAGAGGATTTAGAGCTTGTATCCAATGTCAAAGATTTGCAGGAAAGCAACAACTCAAGTCCTTGCCGCTAAAGCCTGTAATTGTTTCGGGACCTTTCCAGCAATGGGGCCTAGATTTTATTGGAGAAATCCACACTGCTTCCAGCGGACAACACAGATGGATCTTGACTGCCACATATTTCTTTACTAAGTGGATTGAAGCTATCCCCACCAGGAGCGCTTCCAATAAGGTAATCATTCGATTCCTAGAAGACCTCATCATAAGGTTCGACTGCCCAAGAAAGATCATTACTGATAACGCAGCCTCTTTTAAGGCTGAGCCATTAGTCAAGTTCTGTGAACAATTCAGGATCAAACTAATTCACTCCACCCCATACTATCCCTAGGGAAATGGTTTAGTGGAATCCTCCAATAAAAGCCTAATAAGGATCATCAAAAGATTACTGGAGGACAACAAAAGGGCTTGGAACTCAAAGATGAAATTCGCTTTGTGGGATGATCGGGTGACCACAAAGAGATCTATAGGCATCTCCCCTTTCTAGTTAGTTTACGAAGCAAAAGTTGTCCTCCCTTCTCAGCTGGCTATTCCTGTAGCGAAATTCTTCCAGGATTATCAGGGAGAGCCCAATGACATGATTAGAAGGATTCATCAACTGGTAGAAGTCCAGCAAGCCAGAGAGCAGGTAATGATCAGGATTCAGGACCATCAGCAGAGGATCAAACAGGGTTTTGATAAGAAGGCCAAGAAGGAGCGGTTCCAGATAGGAGACCTGGTGCTGAAATGGGAAGCTCCTAAACAAGATAAGGGCAATCACGGCAAATTTGAAGCCCTATGGATCGGGCCCTTCAAAATCTCTGAGGTTTTCTCGAATAACACATATTGGCTACATGATTTGGAGGGTGAAGAAGTTTTCAGCAGCCCAGTAAATGGGCATTTTCTTAAAAAATGTTTTGTCTGAGCCTTCCGTGGCTCCCGTGTTTTGTAAATATTGTTCTTTCGGTTCCTTGTTTTATTTTTATTTTTTCGGCTTAGTAGATAACTCCATAACCCAACAACAAGGACCTGGAACTGCAAAGGAGTCCTTAGAGCATCGCAGGGACGACTCTATCCCCCATGGAGCTTAATGTTAGTAACATTACTCGTCCGAAGTGCAAGAGCGATCAGGTCTGCAAGTGGTGCGATGAGCACCGAGCGCAACTCACAAAAGAAATCTATTTCGGGCTTAAATCAAGTGAGTGAGCAGTGTGATTTTAATGATCAGGATTCATCCAAAGGGACAGATCAACGGTTGTCGGGAAATCGCGGTTGGTGAAGTTGCGCTGAGGTTAGCGCAATGGATAGCGTCCATATTTTGTGCAGGAATGAATGGAATCCGTTCATCCCAACGGACAAGTGACAAGAGACCTGGTCACGTCGGCTTTTCGACAGTTGCGAGTTCAAAGGGTGAAGGTTTCATATCGTTGTACATCCTGAAACCCCGAACCCCGAAGTGCCGATAGCGCCCAAAGTCGGGCCCACAGTATCAAGGGGCAGTCTTAGCTGTCCATCTAAAACAACCACCTGGCGTGCGATTAAGCTCCCTGCCTTTTCACCCATCCTAGTTTCAAAGCTCAAGGAGCAGCTCCCTCATATCCCTGATGCACGAACTAACGAGAGCATCCAGGAACTGGGGCCCACAGCAGCGTCGGATGAGTTTAGGACCGTCAGATTTGAAGGACGTGTGGCACCCCATTGAGCCATCTCAGTGTTTCGCCCATCACAACTATGATAAGCAAGGATCAGCTCCTTCCTATTCACAAACGTCGAAAGAAAATATGGGAATAAAAGTAGGGTCACGGTCCATGGTCACTTGGGAAATAAAAGAGCTAAGAAAAAGGGGCCAAAAGCATTGAGTCCAGTCGCCAAAAGGATCATCGCGATTTCCAAGTGCCATCGGATACGATTTCGCTCCTGGTTTCCACTTGGAGTAAATGAAGTCAAGAACGGGTGGTTGAAACCTCCTTTCATTCATTGAGTGTGAGGTATGGAGGGTCTGGCAAGCGATCTGCTCGAAGGAATTCTCTGTTTCATTTTTTCCAAAAACGCCATGCCGAAGTCCTCGACTAGACAGAGAAGTATGCACATGCCATTTTGGCCTTTAATGTTTCAGCTACCTCCCCTGCAAAGGCCATGCGAAGTTAAGGAGACGTCTGACGAAGGAATTCCGCCTGAAGATTGATTGAAGAGACGCTACGCCTTGGAGGGCGAGCGCGCCTTTGTTGGGAAAATCTGCCCAAGTATATGTACTCAGTTTTTTCATTTTTGAAGGGATCGATGGTAGAGAAAAGCTCCCGATTGTAAAGTTTTGATGAAGCACTGGTCGCTCTGGTTAATGTATAAGGCATTGGAGATTTCTTACTTTATGGATGTCAGTTTCTTTTCTGTCTCTTTGTATACTGTGTTAGAACAACTCGGAATTGGAGGATCCAGTCGAGTTGTAATTGTTATAGGATGATGTAGGTTGGATCACTGTAACAGTTACATGGTTTCTAATCGGTTCCTGTGATTTTATTAAGCACTGAATGACTTGGAATTGAAGGATTCAGTCAAGTCAACCCTCAGCTCCTTGAAGCTCTAG
Organism: Picea sitchensis; assembly: GCA_010110895.2. NCBI lineage: Eukaryota > Viridiplantae > Streptophyta > Pinopsida > Pinales > Pinaceae > Picea > Picea sitchensis. The sequence goes on along the minus strand of SNQJ01S0001144.1, from coordinate 24,658 downwards.
ACCAAGAGGATCTTGGCTTCTGAGTTTTTCATCCTCAAGCTTCTGAAGGCCTGTCGCTCGAGGCATTCTTGCTCACCCTCTTGCAAGTCTTCCATCTACCACCCTTTATTCCATTTACTGACGGAAGTTGGATCAAGACCTCCCTTGCTTTCTACATGCCATGCCCATTTTCCTGAGTTAAGACTATATCATCTTGAGTCTTTATCCATTTGATCACCCCATTTATTAAACCGTGACATAAAAACTAATGGGCGTTGGGCTCTGCTCCTACAAGCAATCCAGGAGTGACTTCTGACGCTAACAGGTTCGAAAGGGGTGATAAACCCTCTCCTAGGTTGTGGGGCCTTTCAAAGTTGTGGAAAGGAAGGGATCTGTGGCCTACCGACTGGCCTTGCCTCATTATTGGAGGCATATGCATGATATTTTTGTATCTATTGCGAATTTATGTTGGTGATCCTACACATGTGATTGGCATGATTTCCTTGCATATGTTGGACGAGGGTGCACTTACGGTAAATCCAATCCGCTTTCTTTACCATCGCATTTGAAAAATACGACGTCGAGTTGTCGATCAGGTCAATTTCCAGTGGGACAATTATATTCCACACTCAACTACCTCGGAGGACGTATATGATATGTGTCAACAGTTTCCATTTTTGTTTGATAGCTAGGCATTTAGATATTGTCAGATCCTTTATTTTTCCACACTCATATACTGTGAAACTTCGAGAAGAAGTTTAAAACAAGAGGGGATGTATGTAACATCCCTCTCTTACACACACATGATTTGACTTATCCTTGAGGACACTTGCATGCAAGTGATCCGATTCATTATATGATTGCCTGTTTCACTTATGGATTATGATGATGATGTTGTGGATATGATGAGATGTTATTTGATTATATATGTATCGACAGGTGATATTGACGGGTTTCTCCTGAGTGTGCAGGACACTTGACAAATTGGGGATGTCGATGGCATTGGTGGAACTCCTTGGACTCTGGATTGAGTCGGGGAGTGGACTATATATGGTTTGGGTATTTTTGCTTATGCATATGTGACATATGTTTGGGTATATCATGATGATGTTTATGGATCGTTGACATGTTTCATTGATGGATGTAGGCTGATGATTTCTTGCTAATCAGACTCACATTAGGAGTAAAGGGGTCATGCACGACAACCATAGATATTGAGGGAGAGGTGTGGAAGCAACCCTGCCACAACCTACTAGCACTCTCGTCATGGCTTGAATTATAGGTTAACGATTACCTAGTTCGAGAGACCCACGGTGTTGTGAGGGCGGAGTGAGACAATCGCTCACGAAGATTGTAAGGGGCATGCAATAAGGCAGGTTTCTTATTCCTTAGAGGCCCTTAGTCTCCCACAAGGTCACCTAATGGAGTATTGACTCCAAGGGTTGGATGCCTACCAAAAACAGTCAAAATATGAGTGGCACCCTTGGAGCACGTAGTGTGTCTTGAAGGGCACATCGCATAAATGAAACACGAATAAAGGCGAGTGGCACCCTTGGAGCACGTAGTGTGTCTTGAAGGGCACATCGCATAAATGAAACACGAATAAAGGCGAGTGGCACCCTTGGAGCACGTAGTGCATCTTGAAGGGCATGTCACAATTTTTAACACTGGTGAGTTAATGAACCTAGGTGCTTAGAAAACAATATTTTATTTTGACGTGGTCAGCCTTAAAATAAAAATGTTGTATGAGTAAAGTTTATTAATTATAAAATTTCCCTTAAAAAAAACTATTATGCCTAGTTGAAATTAAATCCTAGGTCTAAATAGGGTATGAGGACTAAAAATGAATTAATCAATTAATAAAAGGGGGATGAAGAAAAATCAAATTAAGAATTTAAAGGAGAAATATTTTATCTAAGAATTAATTATTGTTTATATGCAAAGACATGCTAATTGGGAACTTAGACGAAAGGGGAAATTAAATGCAAAAAGGAATGTGGAACATAGGAAGGAATCTTGTATAGAGAACTTTCCTAAATAAAACTCAACTAATCTTTAATAAGGGCGTCAGTCATTAAAGGAAATTGAGGGAATAAAGGGACAACAAGGAGTGCTTTTAGGTGGGTGAGGGAAATTGGCAAATTAATTTAATTAATTAATGAACTTATGGTGCAACTAACAGATCGGGTGACAAGTGTACAGGGGAGAGTTTTCCTATTTAATTTTTAATAAAAAGAATTTAATTTTCTTTTGGCAAGTGGTCACTAAGAGAACTCTATAAAAGAAATGGCAGAGGAGAGGAATGGATCATGACTGGTATGCATAAGGTTATGTTGTTGGGTTTTTCTTGACTAATTTATCTTGTGGGAGTTGGGATGATGCAGGAGCATCTCTCCACGTTAGCCAGCCAGCAAGCCAGCCAGCCACGCCAGCGAATTCAAATCGCACGTTAAAAGGGAGGCGCAGCCTCATTTAAATTTGAAATTGAATGTAAATTTAATGTTTAAGCTGTTGAGATGGGAAGCCGTGCCTTTGTGCAGGCTGTAGATACGATTGTCCTTTAATGTTTTTATGGCTGAGATCTAGATCCAAACGCTCGACTAGACAACCATTTATTGTAATTGAATAGGGTAGGTGAGTTCTGGAGGGAAGCGCTCAAAGAGCCCTCAGGTAAAAGAGATTTCGTATCTCATTTTGAGTAGGTAGAGTGGAAGTTGAGCTAGGATGAGTAGGAGTTGAGAGAGAGCCAGAGAGTTCGAGAACACCTTGTAAAATACAGGCATTTTCCATTTTTAATATAATCAGAAGCAGTTTTTCCTACATATATTCTGTGTTATATGGATGTCTGTGAGTGTTCTTCATATGTTGTAAATGTATGTTGTAGTTGTGCATTTGTAGGGTTTGTTTGATTTCAGGTGAAGGTCTTTGAGGCTACACACCAGGAGGGTGTGACAGAACGCTATGGGTTCTGATAGCTGTGCACAGAGGATGCACTTCTGAACATTGCGGGTTCAGACAGAGACGTGCTGCGGCACAAGAACTGAAATCATCAACTTAGGAGAGGAAGACCTTTGAGGTTGTTGAATACCTTGGAGGCAAGGCTGTGTAGCTGAGACACAGTTGCAGACAGAATCACTGAGGATTCTGTAGAAGCTCTGCCAGGTGGGCATTGAGCATAAGCACGAGGTGCATTGAGGAAGAACTCTGCTGAGAGTTTAAATAAAAAAGAATCAATGAGGATTCTGGAAGGCTCTGCCAGGTGGGAATTGAGCGGGTGCAAGGAGTGAACAGGAGAAAGAAGACATAACTGCTGAACGTTCTGTGGGAGAAGGAACTCTGCCAGGTGGGCATTTGAGTCATTGTGCAGATAGGAACAAAAGAGAAAAGAACTCTTTGAGTTCTGGAGCTGGAGGAAGTATCCACTGAAGGATCTTCACTGGGTTGCTGAACACCCAGAAAGACTCAGCAAGAGGTTGCTTGAGCAGGAATATTGCCAGGAAGACATTATATTCTCCATCTGCAGGGAGAAGGGAGAAAGGAAAAAATCCCCCAAGGGGTCTGAGTGTTTGAAGAAGCTCAGAGAAGACAGCACCAGCATGTGCATGAGAAGATTCTGTAGGAGCGCAGACGTCGAAATCCTTTAAGGATTTGAGAAGAACAAGCTTAGGAGGAGTTAGCATTTTACATGCGTGGTGAAGGCTCAAAATCGAAGAGTTCACAGAGAGGAACAAGCAAAGGTCGAGACCTTTGAGAAATTTGAATTTTCTTCCAGGTCTGGGAAGGAGAGAGTGAGCAAGCTCAGGAGGGAGCATAGCAGCCTTCGGATCGACCGACAGATTTTGGACCGTTGAAGATTTCACGTCCAGAGGGCATTAGAGAGAGAGCGCAGAGGAAGAGAGGATTTGAGCCATTAGATCTTGCTCAGGATCGCCGACAGTCGTCAGATAGGTAGGAAGTTGCGAGGGAGTTAACTTCCATGAGCAGCAGGGAAGGAGTCCCGATGAGAGAAGAAAATCGAGATATTGGCGTTCAGGAAATCGGCAATCCCATGGACAGGAGATCGGGTAAGTCCACACTGAAAACCCCGACACAAATCTGAGCCATCCATCAGAGAGAGAACACGTGTCATGCGATCGTCCGTTTCGGAGATCCGAGGCACTAGCCATCGGGATATTGGCACTCAGAAAATCAGAGTTTTTGAGGTCGAAAGAGTCGGGACATCAGAAGTCTCGAAAGCGTGAGATTGGATCAGGACCGTTCGTTTGCGGGGACGCATGGCAGAGATCCAGGTTATCGGTGAAAACCCCGACAGGAGGTCGGCTAATCAGGAATCGGGAGTCCCGTGAACAATCACATCAGGCATTGCGAAATCGTGAAATGTGATTTCCCGATAAGGCACAGGAGTGTGCGGGCCACGAAAAAGTCAACGGAGGACAGATGGCACATCATATTGGAGATCGGGGAAAGTAAAGTCTCAAAACATATGGATTAGGATTCGCGATATTGCGAACTTCGAAATCCCGACTGCGGAATATGGCTAGGGTCATATGAGAGATGGCCACGTGAACCAGGGTATAGCCAGGAGGGGCTAAGGCCAAAGAAAGGGAGCATATTGGGGATTGGAGAATTGAGAATCTCGAGAGCGAAAGGTTCATGTATTTCGATCATGCGAAGTCCGAATTGCCGATAAGAGACAAGGCTCCGGTCTTGTGAAATTGTGGTCACGTGTGCCGGGAGCTTAGCCAGGAGGGCTAGCGCATAAAGGAGCGCATCTGGAAATCGGTAGTTAGGAGTTCAAGTGATCAGAAACTCTCGACAACGGGGATCACGAAACCCCGAAACTCGAAACTAAGTCGGGAGAGTTCATGGTCATGCAGAGGGCCGTGACGAGAAAGAACAGAACCTGTGGATTTGGATTTTCACAGAGATTCCGGAAGGAATCAAAGGAGCTGCTCCCCCCTAAGGGGAAGTTGAAGAGAACGATCCTGTGAGCGGGCGTGGTGAGCTCGCGCTTGCGTCAAGTGGTATCAGAGCTAGAACTCTGTTTGTATATTTCAAGCAGAGGGAAGGAAAAAGAAGACAGAGTTGTTGAAGACTCTGTAACGATTTTTTGCAGGAAGGCAGCAGTCGAGAAGACAGTCATGAGGACTGTGGGAGAAGCTGAGACACTCGGGGTGCAGAGTGACAACAGTTTGCCCGGGAGGCAACAAAGACAACAAGATGGCTACTGAAGGCTGTAGACATGCTGGGAGGAAGAAATCAGAGCTATGGAGTCAGAAAGAGATAGATGAAGAGCTTGCTGATATAAGAGCAGAAATAGAAAGAATTGCGTTGAAGATGCAGCAGAACGCAAGGATAGATGAGCTCAAATTGAACATGCAGCAGGATAACAAGCTGAGATGGGTGTATGAGTGGCCCATGAAGAAGCCGAAGATGAAGTGGCCAGTCAGGGAGATGATGGTCATAAGACAACATAGGCTGTTGAAAATATGGCTGAGGTACGTTGAAAACCTCAAGGCCACAGAGGAGGAAATGGTTCAGATATGCAAACCAGAGACTGGGGAAAGTCTCAATGATTTGGAAATTGGAATGGGATCACCTGAAGATCTCAAGCACTGCTAGGAGGGAAGAATAGAAATTCCATATTGCCAGGAGGGCAACGAGCTGAGGTCGTTGCGGGATCTCATGGACTGTCAGGAGGACAACAAGGGAATTTCACATTGCCAGCTAGGCAATGAAAAGAGATCGCTGCGGGATCTCGAAGACTGCCAGGAGGGCAGCAGAAGCGTCTCATATTGCCAGGTGGGAAGAGATGAGCGGTTGAGACTATCTGAAAGTCTCAGGGACTCAAAGGTGAGTTCAAGTCAGCATTGGGTGCTGATGAAGATGGTATCGGTTGATCTCAAAATCTGCCAGGAGGGCAGCGAAAGCATCCCATATTTCTAGATGGGCAGGGGTGAACTGATGAGTTTAGATCAGCCCGAGGAGCTGACAGAGCAAGTGAGCTCGGAAATGGATCAGCAAATGCAGCTAAAAAAGGAGGAAGATCGGAGAAATCTTCTGATGATAGGGGGAATCAAAGTATTCCTACCATTTACCGAGGAGGAGGCAGAAGTCTGTGTTGCAGATGATGCGGCAACAACAGATCAGTCAGCCGTGACTGTTAGGGAAGAAGAATTGGAGCAGACTTTGGAAGCTTCCCAAGAAAGAGAAGAGAATGAGCATTCTGAGGAACAACTCAATGATTTCAGCCAGGGAGATGAAAGGGAAGAAGCTGTAGCACTGAAGCTAACATCAGAAGAAGGAGAAGAAGACGAAGAGGAAAACGAGCATTCCGAGGAATGGCTCAACATTTTCAGCTAAGAAGCTGAAGAGACTGCAACGTGGGAGTTTGCAGCAGAAGGAGAACAAGAAGCAAACAACATATGCTTTGCTGATATGTGGCAATAGATTGAAGCCCTGGAAGAAATGGTAAAAGTGTAGAGCATACACATCCAACAGGTGAAGTTGGAAGATGAAGAAGAGGGCATGGGAGATCCTGATGATTTGCTCATGTGCCAAAATTTTTTGCAGCTGAGGAGACTGGATGAGCAGAGCCAGCCATGGGAGAAGCTGGACAAAGTGATCGAAGAGATCATGGAGATGATGATCCAATCAACAGACACTGTCAGCAAGGAGAAACTGAGAAGAAAAGAAGCAGCAGCAGCACAGAAGCAGCAACAACAGTAGAATGGAGCAGATGGAAAGCTCCAGAGATTTATTTGGGATCCAGGAGGATTCCAACAACTTAGAGGGGAAGCGCATGAGCAGGAGCTCATGATTTTGCAGCTGAGGAGTTTGATGTAGGAGCATCTCTCCACGTCAACTAGCCAGCCAACCAACCATGCCAACGAATTCAAATCGCACGTTAAAAGGGAGGTGCAACCTCATTTAAATTTGAAATTGAATGTAAATTTAATGTTTAAGTTGTTGAGCTGGGAAGCCGTGCCTTTGTGCAGGCTATAGATAAGATCGGCCTTTAATGTTTTTATGGCTGAGATCTAGATCCAAACACTGGACTAGACAACCATTTATTGTAATTGAATAGGGTAGGTGAGTTCTGGAGGGAAGCGCTCAAAGAGCCCTCAGGTAAAAGAGATTGCGTATCTCATTTTGAGTAGGTAGAGTGGAATTTGAGCTAGGATGAGTTGAGAGAGAGCCAGAGAGCTCGAGAACACCTTGTAAAATATAGGCATTTTCCATTTTTAATATAATCAGAAGCAATTTTTCCTGCATATATTCTGTGTTATATGGATGTCTGTGAGTGTTCTTCATATGTTGTAAATGTATGCTGTAGTTGTGCATTTGCAGGGTTTGCTTGATTTCAGGTGAAGGTCTTTGAGGCTACACACTAGGAGGGTGTGACAGAACGCTATGGGTTCTGATAGCCGTGCACAGAGGATGCACTTCTGAACACTGCGGGTTCAGACATAGACGTGCTGCAGCACAAGAACTGGAATCATCAACTCAGGAGAGGAAGACCTTTGAGGTTGCTGAATACCTTGGAGGCAAGGCTGTGTAGCTAAGACACAGTTGCAGACAGAATCACTGAGGATTCTGTAGAAGCTTTGCCAGGTGGGCATTGAGCATAAGCACGAGGTGTGTTGAGGAAGAACTCTACTGAGAGTTTAAAGAAAATAGAATCATTGAGGATTCTGGAAGGCTCTGCCAGGTGGGAATTGAGCGGGTGCAAGGAGTGCACAGGAGAAAGAAGATAGAACTGTTGAACGTTCTGTGGGAGAAGGAACTCTGCCAGGTGGGCATTTGAGTCATTGTGTAGATAGGCATAGAAGAGAAAAGAACTCTTTGAGTTCTGGAGCTGGAGGAAGTATCCAATGAAGGATCTTCACTGGGTTGCTGAACACCCAGAAAGACTCAACAAGAGGTTGCTTAAGCAGGAAGACTACCAGGAAGGCATTATATTCTCCATCTACAGGGAGAAGGGAGAAAAGAAAAAATCCCCCAAGGGGTCTGAGTGTTTGAATAAGCTCAGAGAAGACAGCACCAGCGTGTGCATGAGAAGATTCTGCAGGAGCACAGATGCCAGAATCCTTTAAGGATTCGAGAAGAACAAGATCAGGAGGAGTTACTGTTTTACACGCGCGGCGAAGGCTCAAAATCGAAGAGTTCACAGAGAGGAACAAGCAAAGGTCGAGACCTTTGAGAAATTCGAATTTTCTTCCAGTTCTGGGAAGGAGAGAGTGTGAAAGCTCAGGAGGGAGCACAGCAGCCGTCGGATCGACCGAAAGATTCTGGATCGTTGAATATTTCACGTCCAGAGGGCATTAGAGGGAGAGCGCAGAGGAAGAGAGGATCTGAGCCATTAGATCTTGCTCAGGATCACCGACAGTCGTCAAATAGGCAGGAAGTTGCGAGGGAGTTAACCTCCGTGAGCAGCAGGGAAGGAGTCCCGACGAGAGCAGCAAATCAGGATATCGACATTCGGGAAATCAACAATCCCGTGGACAGGAGATCGGGTAAGTCCACACTGAAAACCCCGACACAAATCTGGGTCGTCCATCAGAGAGAGGACGCGTGTCACGTGATCATCCGTTTCGGAGATCCGAGGCACTAGCCATTGGGATATCGACACTCGAAAAATCGGAGTTTTCGAGGTCGAAAGAGTTGGGACATCAGAAGTCTCGAAAGCGTGAGATTGGATCAAGACCGTCCGTTTGTGGGGACGCATGGTAGAGATCCAGGTTATCGGTGAAAACCCCGATAGGAGGTCAGCTAATCGGGAATCGGGATATCGGGAGTCCTTTGAACAATCGCATCAGGCATTGCAAAATCGCGAAACACGATTTCTCGATAAGGCACAGGAGCGTGCGAGCCACGGAAAAGTCAACGGAGGACAGGTGGCACATCATATCAGTGATCGGGGAAAGTAAAGTCCTGAAACGTATGGATTAGGATTCGTGATATCGCGAACTCTGAAATCCCGACAATAGAATATGGCTGCGGTCATATGAGAGATGGCCACATGGACCAGGGTATAGCCAGGAGGGGATAAGGCCAAAGAAAGGGAGCATATCGGGGATCGAAGAATCAAGAATCCCGAGAGTGAAAGGTTCATGTATTTCGGTCATGCGAAGTTCGAATTGCTGATAAGAGACAAGGCTATGGTCTTGTGAAATTGTGGTCACGTGTGCCGAGAGCTTAGCCAGGAGGGCTAGCGCATAAAGGAGCGCATCGGGAAATTGGTAGTCGGGATTTCAAGCGATCAGAAACTCTGGACAATGGGGATCATGAAACCCCGAAACCCAAAACTAAGTCGGGAGAGTTCATGGTCGTGCAGAGGGCCGTGACGAGAAAGAACAGAACCTATGGATTTGGATTTTCACAGAGATTCTGGCAGGAATCAAAGGAGCCTCTCTAGCTCTAAGGGGAAGTTGAAGAGAACGATCCTATGAGTGGGTGTGGTGAGCTCGCGCCTACATCATGGGATACCCAACTCGAATAGAGAGTGGTAGCTCGACCTTGTGAGGCGAGTTGGGAGCTAGATTTTCTCTAATTTGTGTGAGTGGCCCCTTTGTGGCTCGGGGGGCTCAGGTGGAAGAAGAATACCCCTAGCATTGGCTGGGAGGTACTGGTGAGGTCTCAGCGATTAGAAAGCAAGAGCAAGGAGGATAACCAACAACCGAAGAACATCGACAAGCCATCATCCCGTTATGATACACACTTTTAATATTTTGCAGTTGTAAATTAATTAGAAAGTTGTACATAGATTTATGTGTTGATGAAATGGTAATGGATTTTTCCTCAAACTCCCTTCATTTTAACGTTGATTTCGAATGGCTCTGAGTTGGTGTTCTGGGTTTCTTCGTTCTTTGGTCAACAACTTTTTAAAGAATTATTGGGTATATCTTAACCTCTCCTGGGCTTTTTCAAAGTGTTCTATTGAGGGTTTTTGGGCTACCCAGTAGGAAGGTTAAGAGCGCTCCCCACTTTGTGGACATTTTAGGTTATGTCTTCTCTTCCTCTATCTGAGAATTCCTTTCAAGGAATCGCAATACTCTTCTTCTTCTCAAAAGTATGTTTCATCTCTACCCTTAAAGAATATGCCAAAGAAACTTAGTAAGATCAGATTCCATGGACAAGATCATTACCACACTCCAAATCTGAGAGAGCTCCCTACTTTTGGATTACAACAACATAGAATGCTAGTTCCAATATAGTAGATAATTGGTCTTGAAATTTGCCTTTAACGATGATGTTGATGAGAAATAAATATTACTCACCTATAAATTTATCATCACAGAGTTTATGGAATCAATAGGCTTTCTAGATCTATGAGTGACTTCATTTTTGAACAATAATAGTTATTAAACCTTGAATAATAGTTTATCAATATCCCGAGTTTATTGGGAAGATTTAAATATGGAAATTAACTGGGAAAATAACATTGGGTGCAGTTCTGGATTAGTGCGAAAAAATGAACTGCTCATAGAGAAAATGTCAAGGGTGGATTCGTCGTAAGAAGAGGTGGATCTAAGTACTGACATATTTGAAATTCAAACCTGGTATATCAATCTCAGTTGGGTGAAGGGTTCTAAGAAGACTACTTGTCTTACCTCTACAATTTGTTTTTTTCTCAACATTTGCGTGCTCAACTGGCCTAGCGATTTTTTTTTTATTTGCCCCTTTTTACTCAGTGTTTCTCTGTTTTCGCCCATCATTTCTTTCCCAAAGTAATTTTCTCTTTTCTCAGCGTTTTTTTTTTATGCTCAGGAGAATTCATTTTTCTCAACGTTCATGAAATTAACCCTCTATGTAAATGCTTTCTTCACTCCGCGTTTTGTGAAAATATGGAGTGCACTTTTTTTCCTCAGCGATTTGACTAGGTGACCTTTGCGTTGTAGGATCTCACTTGTACACTCTCTCCCTCGCTACCCTTATGACGTATTCCCCTTCACGGGATGGGAGGAATACCTCTTGTTGATAGATAATGCATTTTGTTGCCCACTCAATTCATATCCCAACATTTGAAGTTGAAGCATCGTAGGATACGAGAAGAATTTTTCTGAAGCTATTGACGAACTTGGGAGCATTATATCCCAAGAGATACGTGAATTTAAGAGTAAGTTACCGAATGAGATATGTGAGGTTAAGAGAAAGTAGTTGCGCTCACCCAAGACTAGGAGAAGACCAACGTCGGGACCACTAGAAAAGGAATTTGATCTATACTATTTCCAACTTGGCTAACCTCCGGGAAGGTATCTACGTTTTCTTTTCGGATGACATATACACTTTTATCTCTGGTAAACCATGTTTATAGAAGAGCAGAGTTTAACTAATTCATCCAACCCAAGAATTCAAACAGTGTGGGCTGATTCAACACTCCGAGAATATAGATTTATCATCCACTCACATCCCTCATCTCCATAGCACCTTTGTTATCAGAATTTATGAATTGATTCCTTAGTGATAGCAACCCATTTCCTATCAGGCCCGCATGCCCCTTTTTCTGAATTTTTTAATTTAAAACCCTTAATGACAACAACTGTATTTTCGTCAGGCCCGCAAGTTTTTGTATTATTTATGAATTAAATTTTAATCCCTTATTGACAACAACCATTTCATGTCTAGCTCGCAAGCCTTTTTATGAATTTTAAATTTAAACCCTTAATGACAGTCGTTGTACTCCTGTCAGGCCCGACAACAGTGAGTGCAGATTTCTACCTTCTTAACCTTCTCATGTTGTTAATGGATATTTGTTGCCGATTAAGTTTCTTTTTACTAATATTATTATTGAAGGAAGTGTCTAAATAACTAATCATTTAATGAATAGATTTTATTTGCATTAATTGTAAAACATAGTTAACCACCTTAAGGGTCTAAATATCCCTAAGGTTCATAATCTCCGATTATCCCATGATTTATAGTTAATTGTTTCCTTTACTATCTTCTATTTTACAATGATTAACAATCATTTTTATATTATCGATGTCTAATTTAAACATGATCATCCAAGATTGGTATAGATTTATTGAATACCTTGTGGGGAAATTTCTAAGGTTGGATTAGTGTAACTGTCTAAATAAGGGTTAAGTGTCTATTTCACAATAATAATGATGTAAACTAGAAATTAGAATGTGATTACCCTCGTGCACCTTGATCAAGTCGACGATTACTCATACGTTAATAATGATGTGGATATGTGCTTGATTTAGAATTGTTTTATTCTTGTGCCTTAACTTAATGTTAATAGATTATGTAACTAGTTCACTACTATGCTCTAGCTATTGTGGATTCTCTTTCCTTATGTGTAGTTGATCATCTAGTCTTACTGTATGTAAAGTTGAATGTGCCCTTGAAATAATGCATGTAATTTAATACATCCGGAATTTAATGCTGATATGATGCGTATGTAATTTAAGATTGATGTAGGATTCTTGAGTAGATAGCTTGTTGCGCCATGAAATATTTGATGGTTTTACTCTTGCGCAACGATTGACGATTGATTATGTTATCTGGTAATGGGATCATGCGCGCACCGTGGAATAATTGTAGCTTCTTTGTTGAATTATTTGTTGGGTTATTTGCACATCTGGAATCAAATAGATGTGCACTTGCACCTGGAAAATAAAATAAAGTTGATTTCAATGCACCCTCTATTGTGTCTTTCTATGATTGATTTAGGATTTAATTCTCTTGCGCCATGGGATTTTTAAGTTACATGTGTTGGTTATTAGAATGCTATTGCGCCTTGATGATCATTGATGATGTTGATTTAGCTTAGTCGGTTTATACTTGATTGTGTTTGTGGGAAGTAGACATCTCCTTGTTCCTCAGAACAGTCGTGAGCCCTAAGACCTTAAATGGTTTAAATCAATTGGAACCTGGGCTTGAGCATTGCTTATGTGTCCTGGAGGTCCTAACCTTGTAGGGTATGTTGGGTGGGTAGTATATTGTGTGATTCTTGTGATTATCTTTATGATCCTTATGATTCGTTATGTTATCCTATGTTATCCTGGTGTCATCTAATGATTGTCCTTATGAGACGCGTTGAGCGTTTAAGATTCATGTTGTTATGCATCATTATTAATTGTAGAATGCAATGATGTTGGGATGATGTTAATTATTGTGTTAATACATCGATATGCATGTCGTGGCTCATGGTGATGATGTGTTGGCATTGTGTCGTATTTGATTATCAATGTATTAATTTTTTTTCGTTAATATATTTGAATGATGTGTTGATGATCTTGTCTTTAAGTGTGATGTGTATTTTATAACGCAAAGGAAAAAAAATGTTATATGATGCTCATGGTCATAACGGAGGGGTCATTACACTTGGATACATGAGTGAGAAGGGGATGTAGATAATCCACAAATTTTTTTTTTTTTTCAGATCTTAAGCAAGTTGATTTGGATTTCTGTGAGCACTATGTTTATGGAAAACATAAGAGAGTTAGATTTATCAGAGTCAGGAAGGAAAAGAAGAGTGAAAATTTAGAGCTTCTGCATATACATGAATGGAGACCAGCTCAGGTATCATCTCTTGGTGTCTCTCGTTATTATGTTACTTTTATTAATGATGCAACTATGAAAACTTGGGGTTTATTGCATTCAACAAAAATCTGAAGTTTTGACACTTTTAAGAAATGGAAATCTTTGGTTGAGAATGAGATAGAAAAAAAAGGTTGAAGTGTCTTAGATAAAATAATGGAGGTGAATACTGCAACAAGTAGTTTGATAATTATTGTTCATACCATGGGATTCGTAGAGAGAAGACAGTTTGAGGAACACCACAAGAAAATGGTGTGTCAAAAATGATGTATATGAAAATCATGGAACGTGCAAGGAGTATGAGATTGGATGCAATGTTTCCCTTAGAGTTTTGGGTAGATGTTGTAAGTATTTTTGTTTACTTAATAAACAGAGGGCCTTCAATCTCCTTGTATGGTGGCATTCTAGAGGAGGCATGGATAGGTAAAAAGGTAAACTACACATTTTTGAAGACTTTTGGTTGTGAAGCATTTTTCCATATTGATAAAGAAATAGAACAAAGCTTGAGGAAAAATATATGAAGTGTACCTTTATTGGATACAGTGTTAATGATTTTGGTTGACGCTTATGTGATTATGAAAATCACAAAATCATTAGGAGTAGAGATGTGGTATTCAATGAAAAGGTCATGTACAAATATCAGCTGTAGGGAAAGAAATAGGAAAAGAAAAACAAAAAATACATAGTGCTTGATGAAATCAAAGAAAATGAAATTCCAAAGGTACCAGAAAATAAAAAAGTACAACAACATGAGAAACAAATACCTCAAACTCTTGCAAGTGTTGTTATCAGATCTACTAGGTTAATTAGACCCCCTGAATGATACTCTCCTTCATTGTATTATTTATTTTTGATTGATTCTGGTGAACCAGAAAGTTATGAAGAGGAAATCCAGGTAGACACTAAAAAGAAGTGGGAGAAAGGAATGAAAGACGAAATGGAGTCCTTGTTAAACAACTAGACCTGGGACTTGGTTCAGTTTCCTGCAGGGAAAAGAGCATTGCAGAATAAATGGGTTTACAGGTTGAAGAAAGAAGATGGAGGAAAAAAACGGTATAAGGTCAAACTTGTTGTAAAGGGGTTTGCATAGAAGAAAGGTATAGATTTTGATGAAATATTTTCTCTTGTTGTTAAAATGACTTCAATTATACATATTTTAAGTCTTTTGGTAGTAGAATATTTGCATCTTAAGAGTTAGATGTAAAAACAACTTTTCTCCATGGGGATTTGGAGGAAGATATTTATATGCAACAACCATAGGGGTATGAGGTCAAAGGGAATGAGAATTTGGTATGCAAGTTGAAGAAGAGATTGTATGTCCTAAAGCAAGCTCCAAGGCAGTGATATTTGAAATTCAACAGGTTTATGATAGGGCAAGGTTATAGTAGATGTCATTTTGATCACTGTGTTTATTTTAAGTGGCTAGAAAATGGAAGCTATATTATCTTGTTATTCTATGTAGATGGCATGATTGTTGCAAGGTCTAACATATGGGATACAAATGTGCTCAAAAATAAATTAGCTAATTCATTTGCGATGAAGGATTTGGGTGTTTTAAAGAAGATCCTTGGTATGAGAATAACAAGAGACATCAAAATCGCAAATTGATATCGTCTCAGGGTGAGTACATAGAGAAGGCGTTGGAGAGGTTTAGAATGCAGAATGCAAAACCAATTAGTACACCTTTGTCCAACCATTTCAAATTAACCAAGGAAATGTGTCCCAAGACATAGGAGCAGATATAATACATGTCCAAGGTCCCTTATTTATCAACAATTTGTAGCTTGATGTATGTGATGGTGTGCACAAGACCAGATATTGCACATGCAATGGGAGTTGTGAGCATGTATATGAACAATCTAGGTAAAGAACATTGGGGGGAAGTAAATTTGATTCTCGGGTATTTGAGAGGTACTTCTACCCATGCATTATGTTTTGGAGGTTCAAACAGTGTTCTACAGTGATATGTTGATTCAGATATGGAAGGTGATAAACATAGCAAGATGAGCACCACAGGGTATGTTTTCATTGTAGGTGGAACAACAATAAGTTGGATTTCGAAATTAAGGAAGAGTTGTATCTATGTGATTAATAATTTGTATATAACTACATAGAATTATTAAAATTGGAATGTCATGTCTAATTACATAATGGGGTAAAAGGTTTAGGGTTAATGGTTAAGAGTGGAAAATTAGTATCTATGTGATTATTAATTTGTAGTACATAATAATATAGAATTTATTGAAATTGGAATGTTATGTCTAATTACATAATGGGGTAAAGGGTTTAGGATTAATAGTTCAAAGTGGAAAAATAAGAATTAAGAATTATGATTTGAGGATAGGAATTTAAATCTCGACGATTTAATGTTTATAATTTAATGTTAAACTTGAAGGATAAAGGTTGGAAGGTTGATTATTTGGGTTAAGGATTATGAATAAAAGGTTGTCAATTGTTAGAGTTTTATGTCATGGTTTGAGGGTTCAATTTTAATCTTGAAGAATATGAATTTAATATAAAGGTTTATTATTTGGGGTGAGGTTAATGGTTATAGGTTCAAGTTGAAGGTTTAAGATTTAATTTTTAGTATTAGTATTAGGTTGAAAATTAAAGGTTAGACTCATGGGTTAAAGGGTTTAAGATTTTTATAAATTAGGATTATGTTATGTACCAAATCCTTAAAATAGTATAACAGGTCAAAATACATACAATGTACACAAGTATGCAATTACCCCATTACATATACATTCCACCCCATATATGGCCTCTTGGGGTTATATTAGATTAGTATTGCAAGGTTTAAGAGTTTTCAACTAAAAACCATAGATTCTTCAAGGCACAAGACCAAGTCAACAACTTATAAATATATGATATATAACTCATCAACAATCGACTCATTAAGATAAAATATGTCACGAAGTCGGATTTGAACTCGAGTGGGGAGGGTAACAAATTTTCCTCACAACCACTTGAGTTATACCCAATTGACCTAAAACAATTAATACTGTTGAAATATATGTTTTAATAAATTATTTTTGTAAACAAACATTACAATTATAAATAAAAATTATCTCAATATCGATTTATTATGTCATTATTGGTGTAGAACCATCATTGAGATTTTAACAATACCCTTTAGAATTGGAAATGATTTGATAGAGTTGTTGGTGAGTTATTAGTCCCCACCAATGGAGAGGAACTATAGCAATGAATTACCTATTAGTTCAATATTTGAATTTTTTTTTAATGATTAATATAGAAAAAACCTATTTATAATAATTTTTATTATAATTAAAATAAATAAATAAAACTTTGTTTTTCTCACAAACTATTGGATTTCAAATTTGAAGTTTTATTCTTGGTAATATTGTGTGCATTAACACTTTTTCTTTGTCAAATATGTAATAAATATTTCTCGTAATTTTTAACGTTGATATGAAATTCAATCAATTGGCATTTTGCACCACCTTCCCATCCCCTCGTTGTACGGCCTTCATCACTGTCATCACTCTCAACTATAGTGTAAAAAACATCAATAATTGATACATTTGAGAATACGAGTCCGTGTTGGTGTAGGGTTTGCAACCTATCACAAAGTGTTGAAGCTTACTTGTTGTTAGGTACTTCATGAACCTTGTTGTTGTCTCTATTTTTCATTCCAATAATTAATGTGTTTTCATTTTCAAGCATTCGCTTTCTTACTACAATCCCCCCATATTCACGACACATTCCTGCAAATAATAGATGGATATAACTATTAGGCATAGTATATTTTGCTTTGTACAATGTTTAATATAGAAATCCCCTTTAAATTATTGCTTTTGCTCTGAATGTTAATGGAAACTGAGATTTTTAGATATTTTATTGTTTAAAATAATGCATTAAAATTTATGAAACTTTGAAATCAGTATAAAAGTGTCAACAAATAATATATATATATATATATATATATATATATTTCTTTTTTTCCTTTTTCATGTGATTCACAACATCGGATATCGGTGCTTTCTACATCTGCAGAAAACTTCTCCGAAATACACTAGAGAACATGGGGTGGCCGAGCAATTTTTGAATCTTTGGGGCTCAACAACAAGAACATCTTATAGACCCTTTTAAGGGCACACCATGTCACTTCATAGGATTTGAACCTGGGTGAGGAGGGTAACAATCATTCCTCCCAACCACCCAAGCTACATCCAATGGACATACACACACACACACACACACACACACACACACACACACACACACAATAATTTTTGGGGTTGTACCTGCTAGAACACAAATTCCACCTGTTGTGTTCACATCGTCACTTGGGAGATAGACCCATGACAAGAGGGGACCAAGTGGATACATTCATAAAGTCTCTTTCACCACCGCTTGAAGATATGACAGATTTGGAATATCTTCATCCCTCATGCTCTGTTCACCATTGGCTACTTGGTCCAACATTGCCTAAACTCTCTTTTGAGATCTGCACCAAACCAAAACCCAACAAAATCAGAATCCTTGTTTCTTTCTTATGCAAGATCCATCAGTTCTCTTTGATAATACTTTTAACAAAAATTTTCACCTACTGCACAAACCTGGCACAACGAGAATGGATTGAAGAGGATCAAGAAATTGCAACCATGAAAAATGATCTACCCAATTAAACGCTCCAAAGATTTAAAACCCTTCTTGGCCATTTCTTGCAAGTCCTTGACTTCTTCACTCTCAGAACTCATATCAAACCTCCTTCCAAAGACGCTTCCCATGATATTGTTTAGAATTTGTTTTTGCAGGTGCCCTCAAAGCCTAAAGCCTAGAAACCTTGTTAGATTGATACTAATTTTGGATATCACAATGCATTCCAACAACGTTAGCATGGTGTCCTGTGCATAGATTCTATGGGAGCAAAGAGATGAGCATAAGAAATTCTCCTTAACAACCTCTAGTGGTATCCATAAAGGGAAATGCTCTACATGTTGCCATACTCGAACAACACACTACTCATGAAGCTAGGTAAGGAAGGCATGCGACTAAATCCAAGGAGGAGGAGCTTAGTTGGCGGCATACACATACCAAGGTATAATGTGAAAGTCATGGTTTCAACAAGAACAACTAGAATACATGCATGAATATGTCAAATAACACTGACAAACATCCTCACAAATGGACAAAAAACCTTCATCTAGGTTGTTAGGTGATTTTCCCAAGAGTTTGTGCCACTAATCTTAGATTAAGGCGTCAGGTGCCATCATTGAATTAATTTGTTACAT
>SNQJ01S0001143.1:296964-311648 GCA_010110895.2 Picea sitchensis | reverse complement strand
TTTTAACAGAGTTATACTCTGGTCTGAAGAATACTGCAAAGAGGAAATTCCCAAATGCTTAACCACAAAGAAATGTGTATTTAATTGGCAACCCGAACATAGTTGCGCGGAAATAGATCTTGTTTGTTTTAATTTGCTTATGTTTATGTCCCCCAAGGGTTAGGTATTCAAAGGTTCTATAGATAAGGGTTTGCCTTGTGCTATAACTCTTTGATATACGTGCAGGGTCCAACAGTAGTACTCGGCCCAATATCTCAGGGCACTAACTAAGGAGGATAGACCGTACCCTTATTCGTACTACCCAACTACCCATGTACTAGAGAGTATCTTCCCGAGTGTTGTTCTCGGTGACACTATCGCAGTCAGGAGGCCGATCGGTTTATCTAAAGAGAGATTCAGGTAATCTAGTTCGATCCGTACACATGTGTTCTCTGATGCGCTACCACTCGAAGAGGTACCAATAGGGGTTACAAGGGTGGCCAACAGATGTGTGCTTAAGTACCACTTGTATTTCCTCTGTGTATGAATCCCTCAACAGTGGGTTTATGCATGTAACGAAAGATCTCTATGGCTTAAAGACGTCGGAATACGTCTCTACCCTGAAAATAAATTTAACCCACACTTTCTGCTGAGGAAATTGCTCTAATACCACTTGTAATATACCATATATAAAATGTATGCAGAACTGAAATAAAATGCTAGTAATGGCAGAATAACAACAATATAACCGAAACATTCACCACAATAACACTGAAATGATATAAGAATAACAACAAAAATAACACTTTGAATCTGAAAGCAATGTTCACAGGCCTCTTCGAGGGGGAAACCTACAGTTGAGCAGAGCTCTATTACAATAATATCCAAGCTAGGGTTTGCATACCCTCGACTCCTATTTATACTAAAAAGAAGCATCTAGGGGAAGATCCTTCTAGAAGTGGAAGATTCTATTAGGTCTTCTTACATACGCCTTATTCTATTTTATTGAAAGGTCTTATTAATATTGACCTTTATTACATCCGAATATATTGTTCTACCTATGTGCGGGTTAGGACCCTAACACTATATATCCCAACAATATTCCAAAAGGTGTACCAAAAATGAATTTCTTGATGTTTAATGAGATCTGACATTGCATGCATCTTTCCAACATGAGTATTAACACTTCTACATGATCCTTTAAAAGACTATATACAGTCCATTCATCCAGATATACTTTGAGAAGTTGATGTACGAATTCCTTAAAAGCAGCTATGACTACTCTTGAAAATATGGCTGGTGTATTCTTCAACCCAAATGGCATGACTGTATATTGGTGTGATCCCCATTTTGTAGCAAACATAGTCTTATACCTATCCTCTGGAGATATTTTTATCCGATGGTAACTTGATAATCCATTTGTAAATGAATATACTTCCTGGCCTCCCACATTCTCTAAGACCTCATCTGTAAAAGGGGTAGGGAAACGGTCATGTAAGCACGCATCATTAAGCTTCCTCTAATCTACAAAAATCCGTATCCCTCCTTGTTTCTTTTCTTGGACTACCATAGGGCTTATCCATTCAGATTCCTCTAATTGTTCTATGATACCAACTTCCAACATTCAGTCAATTTATGCTTTCACTTTCTTCTTATACATTGGATTCAGTCTATAGGGTCTCTTCCTGACAGGTCTTGCCTCAGATTTGAGGGGTATATTCATCTCACCTAGCTCCCTTTCTATGTCTTTGATCTCTGTAAATATTGTTGGAAACATGCCACTGTATTCGCATAGTAATTATGTCATTCTTTCTATTGTTTTCTCATCCCAATAGTCTCCAATACTTGCCATTTTAGGATTTTCATTCGTCCCAATGTTAACTTTCTTAACTTTTATTGGTGCACCAAATAATTTCGAATCCATAGATGGACCTTCCACCTCTCTTTCTCCTTCAATTTTTTTAATATGAATGTTGCACAGATCCTCTTCATCTGGTGCTTCCTCTTCAAAATGATAGCATGAAAGTAGTTCTTTGACTGTCTATCAGTTTTTTTTTATATTCTATCATGATTTCAACTTTTGTTTCATTAATAAATGTTATTCCCCGCATCAACTTCAAAATTGAATCCATGTTGGAGTTCTCATGTTCAAATGATAAAGTTACTACAATTTTTTGTTGTAATGTTTTCCATTTTGTAGTGCCTCTGTGCATCTCTTGGTCTATATACCAGTTCCCTGGGATTCCTTCCAATGTATGGATAAAATGATGGGTCCATTCCTCTCGTTGTGTCATCCTCCACTATGTCTTATACTTCTCCAAGTGTTCCACTGGTTTTCCTTGTCCATTATACCTCTACATTTTATTTCTCCCCTGCGTTGTGCCAAATCTAATGTGTAGTAGTCGTTTACACTGATACTAGTCCTGAATTGTTTCTTTGTGAGCACCCCACCATATTGTAGGTGTTTCCTTGAGTGAAATATCTAGGGCTAAGAGGCTCTAATTTTCTAACACTTCCTCTTCATATTTTGTAAGAAATTCCTCTAAGTCATTTAATCCATGAAAACTGGGAGGTTCTCTTATCTTTGTACCAACCCATCTTACTACGCGGTCTATTCTTGCACACCTTCTTGTGGAAACTTCATGTAATCATTGTTGAAAATTCTCCAAAACTGTGTCTGAGTTGCAAGCACATGATGTAATGCTTCTCCAGCTGAGTACCCCATATGCATTTGGGTTAACATAATCCTCTTCTCATGTGGTGGTTATATATAACTGGTTTATTTCCACTAGATCCAAACAAGTGGGCTCTACAAGCCTTTCTCCTTCTGAAGGATCCAATGGTGCAATGACTCTAAATTCTCCTGATTAAAAATTCATGTTTCTTACCTTCAAGTTGATTATAGCTTGGTTATAAAATGCCCAATCTAATCAAATCCAAGTAGTGTTGGGTAAGGTGTTGTTCCATATATTATCTTTATTACTTCAAAATATTCAATAGTGTGCACTCCATCCAAATATACTATCACACCTTTAAGCCTTCCAATTGGTAACACTCTGTGTTAATTTGCTAATTTCAAATGGACATGTGAATAGCCTAGTGTGGGTTCTCCCATACACTGCCATGTCTTCTTAGGTAAGACATTTACTTCAGATCATAATTCCAATATAATATCTCCCATATTTAAATCCCCAATATTAGCATTTAGTCTGAATTCCCTGCTTGTCCTTCCTCTTGTATGGATATGATTAACTATTTTCTTCTCTATTTTTTATTCTACCTTTGTGTTACATCTTTCTAGCATATTTAAATCTTAATAGATGATGGATCCTTTAATAACTTAACACAAGATTGCAAAAATTTGTTTATGTTACTTACTTTCTCTAAAGTTTATGCTTCACTGGTATGATCCATTGAGGAGGGAATTTCATACATTGGTGAGTTCTGAGTTTGTTGCACGACTGAGGTAGACGCAGAATTTTTCTTGAGAAACTCATGTATGTCCTCCTTAAATGTTTCCTTTTCTTTTCGCGAGTCAAACTACTTGTGTGGTTCAGTACTATTCTTAACCCATTGGTGTTGCACTGGATCTTATTTGACTGCGTCATTTTTTTTATTGGCTCCTCCTTGAGTGACTATATTGATGTTTGTACCATCATCCCTGAATTCTGTAGAGATCCACTGGAAATTTTGGTTTTTCTGGTTCCTTTTTTCTTGGACCTTTCCCAAGAGTATTGGACAGTCTTATGTGTCATGGTTTTTTGCGCGACAATACATACATGTCGTTGGTGGAAGTGGACACTTCCTTGCATAATGTTCTGTTTGTTGGCAGTTGTGGCACACTACTTGACCTCTGCCACATCCAAATCCTCATCTATCTCATCCTCCACCTTCGTATCCACCTCGATCTACTCAAGGTACATTGTATTGAGGAACCTGGTTATAGTGCATAGGGTTATATTGTGTCTATGCATTGTTGTATTGCAACTGCACATTGTTGCACTATTTTTGCGCATTGTTGTATGGTGGTGGTACCTGGTTGAATTGAGGTTCATATTGTCATGTCATCATCTCTTCTTACACCCTATAAGTGTTTGAAGTTATTTCTCTCATTAGCTCCATTTTTCTACTTTATCATTTTGACCCACTGACTTGCAAAAATTGCAAAATGAACTTTTGGGTACAGTCTTATACTTCTACATCATTCGAAAATGATATGGATCATGCCCATGCATTTTACAAATCTCGCACCATGGTCCTCCTATTGGCAAAGGGTTTGGTACTCATGTTTCCATATATTGCATGAAATTTGGACATTCGTTCTTATGGTGTCCTTCTATCATGCATATGGTACACCAAACAATTTCTCTTTTCTCTTTTACCTTATTATGGTTAAGTTGAAATTTTAGATTTTTCAGATCCTCCTTCAGCTCCTCTATTAATGGATCTCTCTTCTGATACTGGTTCTCTTCCAGTTGTAAGGCTACCTGTAGAGCCTATGCCTGAGTTTGAAACTTATGTTATCTTAAAGGGTATTTCAAGTGTGGTAAAAATGAGTTCACAAATAAGTGTCTATGTTGCATGTCATTAATTGCATACTTCAACTTACATTTCAAATGTTTAAACCTCTGATCAATCTGCCAAACAGACTCACTTAGTTTTTGCTTGATTTCAATCATTTCATTCATATACTAGTCCTCTGAGTCGGGCTTCTGAAATTTGTTTATCAATGGTTTTTTCTCGTCTATAATAGTCCTTGTTACTCCCGGTGGATTTTTTACATCTAGGCTCATGTACTAGTCCAATGTGTGGTCTCTTAGCGTGATAACTAATTGTGCGAGTTTTGTATCCTCATTTGTGATATTCTTTTCTTCCCAGATATTCTCACAAATGAATAATCTCTTTTCAGGGTCCTATGATGCCTCTCCTTGAAATTATGGTAATCTGATCGTGGGATTATGTCCTTGTTGATTAAGGTTGGTTGTCATTGATGTCAACCCTTGAATAAAGTCCAGTAGCACAAAGGTTTGGGTAATGGACCTAAGTTTTTTAGATGTATAATGGTATGAGTTTTAATATGATTGAAGGTAAGACTATTCTATATGGGTATTACATTTCATTCCATTTCTGGTGGTATGTGGAACGTCACATAACTCCTCACGGTTAGAGAGTTATGGCCATGTGAAGTCAGAGAACCCAGGTTTGGGTAATGGACCCAAGTTTGTTTGATGGATAACGGTATGAGTTTAGATATATTTGAAATTAATATTATTCTATATGGATATTACATTTCATTCCATTTCCAATGGTATGTGGAACGTCACATAACTCCTCACGGTTAGAGATTTATTGCCATGTGAAATTGGAGAACTCTCATGAGTCATCTAGAAGCCCCAAAAGGTCAAAGTAGTCAAAGTGGTTTAAGAGATTTTTAGAAGGCAAATAATAAAGTAAATTGATGAGTGTACTATAATTCAAAGTGAATACAAAATAAATTATTTAAATAATAAAGTTAATGGAGAAATTACTAAGTTGACAAGTGGTTAGAAGTGGGTTAGCCCTAAAATAAGGAAAGTGGTTTAAGATGGTTAGAAGGTAACCCCTTGAGGTAAAGTGAAGTCATGAGTGTACTATAAGTAAAAGTGGATACAAAATAAATTATTTAAATAGTAAATTTAATGGATAAATTACTAATTGGACAAGTGGTTAGAAGTCAGTTAACCCTAAAATAAGGAAAGTGGGTTAAGATGGTTAAAAGGTAACCCCTTGAGGAAGCTACATGAACGTATAAATAAGAGGAAATGCTCTCTCATTTTAATCACACTTGAGAATATTGAATATCTATAGGTGACTGAGGTAACCAAATGATATCTAAGCCGAATTTCAGAGAGAAGGTGAAGTTAAGAAGGTCGAAATTCAAGGGAGGATAAATTCTTTTGATGATGTTTTCTAAGGTATGTTATTTATAGGTCATCTCACCATTTTTGCAATAAATATTTTTATAGAATGCTTCAGACCATGAAATTGATAGGTTTGTGGCTAGTTCTGAAACTAGTCTAAAACAGGTGTTTCCAGTAAAAAATGCATAAATTATTCATAACAGATCCAAATTAGGTAAGACCAAATGTGTTGGTTAGAGTATAGTCTCTAGTATTTTTGGTAACATGTTTAGATCCATACAACAAATATTTCTTGCGAGGAACGCTATACAATTTCTCTCTCAAGAATAAGTCAAAATTCAACAAGGTATGTCATTTTTTCTATAACTCCTTTTCTGAGAGGTTCCAAATAGTGACACCTGGAGGAATTGAATAAAACACATTGTAGAACATTGTTGGTGTAGACCCCCCCAAACCCTCGAGTTAAGGTCCATTCAGGATCGCTTCTTTCCTGCCCTTCGAGTCTAACTAACTCTTTGATTCCTTTTCGGGAAATCAAACACACCTACGATGGTGTCACCACAGGTCCTTATGAATTGAGCCGCATGCACAAACACTAAGCACCAACTCAAATTCTCCAATCCACTATGTGATTGCTTCCTTCACTATTTCGGAACTTCGGATATCGTGACTTCACGGCTCCTGTTATCGATTGTCTCGACTCTTCGACTTCCAAAACCTGAATTGTCGATTCGTTGAAATGTAGACCTTGTTATCCTCCATACTTATATCGCATTTCATGATTTCAGGAATCCTGGAACAAATATCCTGACCTCCAATCTCCTGAAATGTCGAAATGCCGAATTTCGACACGTTTCCCAGTGCTGGCACACAACGAATCTTTCCACTGTTTCGGAGGTTCGGACTTCGCGAGTCTTGATGCTGAGCTTTCGGTTCTCCAACCCACGAAATCCTGAAATGAAAGTTCACGAGTGATCCAATGACCCTCGTTGAATTGGATCTACAGCCCTATCTCTCCTAAGATTATTCTTTGGAAAAAAATTGTCGTAACTCCCCTTGCTCCTATGCAAGATTTAACGGCTCTCGGGACTTCGCAAATTCTCCGCAGAGAATTTCGACCACCCAAATTTCTTCTTCAAAGGTCTCTGCTCTGAGTCACCTTAGAAGTCCTCCTATCTTTGGCTTGGCCTCTGCATGATGACCAAAAAATCCTCTTATGCTCTTCAACTCTTGAAGACGCTAACTCTCCTAAGCTTCCTTTCTCAAACTAAAATCTCCTAAGAGATTTCTGCATGCACTCCATGTGGCACTCTTCAAATACGTCTAAGTATTTGAGTTATTTTGACTCTGTGCAACTCCTCGTGACAGTAGTCTTCAACTCTTCTCTTGGTTCACAAGTTCTGAAATTTTAACCAGCTGGTGCACACCTTGCGCGGATTCTGTTCATGATTTGCACTTCTGCGGAAGATGAGCACAACAGTATCCCTTCTGAGCTTTCAAAGGTGAACTCTGAACCTGTCGATGCACTCCTTGCAGGAACTCTTGCTCAGATAGAGAAACAATTGAAACTCATTCCCTTACTCTCTCAGACTTCAAACTCTAAATAAGAAATCATACATACACAGCATAAAAGCAAATGTACAACAAAAAGAGTAAAACAATCCTGAGCATAACATTCATCATGTACACATAGAAAGTAATTGAACACCATGAGTCTGAATAAAAGCTTCATATATATTAGTCTCAGAACTTCTATACATGGGCTCTTCTACACAACTCCCTGCTTCTTCTCTTCTATGCTCTATGCTCAATTGATAATGTTGCTAATGTTACAAATGATACAAGATGAGGGTGTCTTTAGTCAGTTTTCCCTCCAGCTCCTAAAACTGTCTAATCTAGAATTTTTAATTCTACGTACTTACATTAACTGCCTATAAATGCCTCTACACCTTACAGATGAGAGTGGATTGCTCAAGATCTATTTACAATATGTAAGTACGCACTCTCTTAACTATTACATTAATGTTTCAAAACATTTCAAGAAAAAATGTGTGTTGGTGCTTTCCAGCTGTCTTCCATCTTCGCGCTTGCTTGTTTGTTGGCGATGCTTGCGATGCTCCTGCATCATACTCCCTCACTTGAAAATTTTCATGAACTCCTGTTCATGAGCTCTTGCAAAGTTTGCCCGTACTTTTGAATGTTTGTTTCATTCTTCCAGCTGGCATATTCAACTAGATGTACCCTCCATTTGACCAAGTATTCAAAATATTATTTTCTCCTGGTCCTCTTGTTGACTCTCTTGTCAAGTATTTTCTCCATTTGTGGCTTTTCAGCTACAGGCATTTGTTTAGCCCACTAAACCTCTGTCTGTTCACTATCTGCTCCTGCTTCTCCAGCTTTGTAAGGGTACAAATATGAGATGTTGAATATCGTTGAAATTCCGGTCCCCTCGGGTAATTCAATCTCATATGCATTTGCCCCAAATTTGTTTATGATCCTGCATGGTCCAATCTTCTTCATATTTAGTTTTTTATACATTCCCCTTGGGAACCTTTCCTTTCTCAAGTGTGCAAGAATCAAATCACCAACTTCAAACTGAAGTTGCTGCCTGTGTTGATCTGCTCTACGTTTATACTCCTGGATTGAATTCTACAATCGCCTCTTCACTTGGCTATGAAGTTCCTTCATTGTTTCTGCAAAATATTTTGCACTAGCACTTCTACTTTCATCTTGTTCTGAATCTTTTAGTTCAGAAACTCCTCTTGGTTGCATTTCATAAACAATCTGAAATGGACTATGCCCTGTGCTTCTATTGATCGAATCATTATAAGCAAATTCCGCCTGTGGCAGAACGTGATCCCACTGACTGTGATGTTCAGTCACTAGGCTCCTTAGTAAATCTCCCAAGCTTTTTTTCACAGCTTCTGTTTGCCCATCCGTCTGAGGATGATAAACTGAGCTAAAAGACAAACTTGTCCCCATCTTTTTCCATAAAGTCCTCCAGAAATGTCCCACGAACTTGGTGTCTCGATCTGAAACTATACTCCTTGGTAAGCCATGAAGTCTGACAACTTCTTTGAAAAACAGGTTTGCAATGTGAGTTGCGTCACTGGTTTTCTAGCATGGTATGAAGTGTGCCATTTTAGAAAATATGTCTACCACCACAAATATTGAATCAAACCCTCTTTGTGTTCTTGGTAATCCCAACACAAAATCCATGCTTACTGCATCTCACGGTCTCTCTGGTATGGGTAACGGATGATATAATCATGTGTTTTGTTTCCTTCCCTTTGTGTGCTGACAAATTTTACATCGGTCTACGAATATTTTGACATATGCTCTCATTCTTGGCCAAAAATACGATCCATTTAGTTTCGAGAACATCTTATCATGACCGAAATGTCCGGCCAATCCTCCACTGTGTTTCTCTTTCAATAGATTTTCCCTCATGGAGCATTTTGGAATACACAGTTGATTGCCTCTGAACAATAATCCATCCTGGATCATATATTCAGCCCATTGACTTCTATCTCTGAGAACTGGATTCTCAGATGCCTCATACGCCTCTTTGAAATCTGGATCACTTCTGTACATATCCTTGAGGTTATCAAAACCCAAAGTTCTAACTCTGAATTCCTGCACCAGTAAACATTTCCTGCTCAAAGCATCAACAACTTTGTTAGCAATTCCAGAAATATGTTTAATTACAAAAGTAAAATTCTGCATGTACTCAACCCATTTTGCATGCTTCTGGTTCAATTTATCCTGCTGAGTTACAAATTGTAAAGCATGATTATCACTGTACAAAACGAACTCTTTAGGAATCAAGTAGTGCCTCCACTTCTTAAGTACCTGTATGACCGCATAAAATTCTTTGTTGTATGTGGAGTACTTAACCTTCACCTCATTTAGTTTCTCACTGAAGTATGTGACTGGCCTGTCATCTTGGCTCAAAACCGTTCCAATTGCAAAACCACTAGCGTCACACCTGACCTGAAACATCTTACTGAAATCTGGCAACACCAGAATTGGTTGTTCAGTAATCTTCCTCTTTAACAAATTGAAGCTTTTCTCTGCTTCTTCTGTCCAGTGAAAATATTTATGTCTTTTCTTCACTATGTCCATCATTGGTGCACTAATTCCACTGAAATTCCTGATGAATTTTCTGTAGAAACTAGCCAATCCATGAAAACTTTGAACTTCAAAGATACTCTTTGGCAATGGCCAATTCTTAATCACCTCCACTTTATCTGGATCCATCTTCAACTTATCTGCAGAAATAACAAATCCCAAATAAATGAGCTTTGTCTTCATGAATGAGGATTTCTTCATATTTATCAGCAGCTTCTCTTGTTGTAGACTCTGCATTACTATAGCCAAATGTTTCAGATGCTCTACCTCTGTTTTACTAAAGATCAGTATGTCATCAAGGTGCACAATGACAAATTTTCTGATAAAATCCTTCAGGACTTCATTCATCAATCTCATGAAGGTACTCGATGCATTTTTTAAGCCAAACAGCATAACAAGCCATTCATACAACCCTTCGTTAGTCTTGAATGTTGTCTTCCATTCATCACCTTCTCTCATACAAATTTGATGATAACCACTTTTCAAATCAATCTTCGAAAAAAAAATTGCCCCACTCAAGCAATCCATCAAATCATCCATCCTTGGCAATGGAAATCTATACCTGATGGTAATCTTGTTAATTTCCCTTGAGTATGTACACATCCTCCAGCCTCCATCTTTCTTTGGACTGAGCACTGTCGGAACAACACATGGACTCAAGTTTTCTCTAACCAACCCTTTGTCCATTAAATCCTGGACCTATCTTTTGACCTCTTCATTCTCCCATGGCGTCAATTTGTACGCTGCTTTGTTTGGTAAACTAGCTCCAGGTATAAGATCAATGTGATGACTTATACTCCTGATAGGTGGTAATGAACGAGGTAGTTCATCCACTACAATATCAAAAAATTCCTCCTGTAGCTACTGGATTTCTTTTGGTAAATCATCCACTCTTGTGTTGGTCAAAACAATTCTAGGTTTCCTGACCACAATGAATTGTGGATCTTCCTTCTTCTTAGCCTCCTTAAGAAGTTCCTTCCCACTCATGAGAAGTACAATGTTGCTTACTTCAGGTTTCACCTCTTTGTCCTTAATCAACAACAACATGTGAATTATCCCATTCTTCTCTAAGGTGCATGTGT
The DNA here is from genome assembly GCA_010110895.2 of Picea sitchensis. Lineage (NCBI taxonomy): Eukaryota > Viridiplantae > Streptophyta > Pinopsida > Pinales > Pinaceae > Picea > Picea sitchensis. Next base: position 300,556 of record SNQJ01S0001143.1, on the reverse strand, counting down.
TCTTTCTCCCATCATGAACCACATTCCTGTCATATTTCCATTGTCTACCCAGCAATAGATGACAAACATCCATGGGAATGACATCACACAATATCTTATCGTTGTATCCCCCTATTTTAAATTCAACAAAACATTGTTTAGTGGAATTCACCTAATGTCCTTTTTGTAGCCATGAAACTCTGTATGGACTTGGATGTTCAATAGTCTCTAGCTCCATCTTTTCTACCATCTCCGTAGAAATGAGATTGTCTGTGCTACCACTATCCACAATGACCTTGCATACCCTATCTTTGGTCTTGCAAGCAGTCCGAAAAAGACTGTTCCTTTTCACTGGATTCTCCGCCTCCTTTTCTGGCGTCAAGAGAACCTTCCTCATTACCAGTGATCTTCCGCCTTCAGCATCTTCTGCTTCAACATTCCGCCTTTGTGCCTCGGCAATGTGAGTTTCACCACCTTCTTTCTTTTTATCTGGACATTCATAAGATTTGTGTCCATTCTTTCCGCATGTGAAGCATTTTATTACTCCACCTCTGCCTCTTCATCTTCCTCTAGCGTGAGGAAAAGTGTTGTTATCAGCATACTATCCTCTCTGTTTGGCATACTTCCCTCTCTGCGAGCTTCCACCTCTCTCAGTTTGAGGTTGAGGTTTCTTCCACTCTTCCTTAGGCTTCTGATTCCTATCTTGGACAACTATTTTGCCTCTGGGTTGACTTCTGCCTTGGCCCCTTTGACCCTACTTTCATCTCACCTTCTCTTCAGCCTTCAAAGCCATCTAATAATAATCTTCCACCGTTCGGATGGTCATCATGCTCATCTCATCCTGAATATCATATCTCAGACCATTCATATACCTGGCAACCTTCGCATCATCACTTTCGCGATGACTTGCCCTGATGTTTAGTTTGTAGAAATCTTCAGTGTACTCCTTCACTGACATCATCTTCTGTCTCAAATTTTGCATCCTTCGAAACAGAGTAATTTGGTAATCCTTGGGTATGAATTTTGCCTTCATCTTCGCGATCATTCTATCCCAAATCTTGATTTTCTGCTTGCCTTTGCAGTGTCTGTCAGCTTGTAGTTCATCCCACCACAATGTTACATGTCCTTTAAGTCTTGTGATATCATGCTTGACCTTCTTGTCTTTCTCGACATCTTCATAGTCAAAATACGTGTCCAAAGTTGTAATCCAGTCTAGAAGCTCTTCAACATCCAGGTTTCCTTCATATACTGGAATGCCTATTTTGGCTCTAGCACCCATCCTTGCAACAACCCTGAGTAGGCGTTCATTTGCTGCATCCTTTGCTACAACTTGTTCTCCTCCATGTTCGGCTTCATTTTCACTTTCGGAGTCACAGAGATCCCCAGCACCGACTGTGCGCCTCTGTGCTGTCTCCATGGCATCAATCCTAGCACATATTTCACGCATCTCTCTTGCCCCTGGTGGCTTAGGTAATTGTCTGCCCCTTCTTCTTGGCATTTCCCTTTCCTCTGGTGAATCGAGTGTTTTCCTATCTCTTCTTCTCGGCGACATGGCTGTAAAATCCCTCCTTTCCCTTCTACAGAAAGAAAAGAAAATTTTCCTATGATCTGATACCAGAAATGGTGCAGACCCCCCCAAACCCTCGGGTTAAGGTCCGCTCAAGATCGCTCCTTTCTTTCCCTTCGAGTCTAACTGACTCTTTGATTCCTTTTCGAGAAATCAAACACACCTACGATGGTGTCACCACAGGTCCTTATGAATTGAGTTGCGTGCACAAACGCTAAGAACCAACTCAAATTCTCCGATCCACTATGTGATTGTGTCCTTCACTATTTCAGAACTTCGGATATCATGACTTCGCGACTCCTCTTACCGAGTGTCTCGACTCTTTGACTTCCAAAACCTAAATTGTCGATTCGATGAAATGTAGACCTCATTATCCTCCACACTTATATCCCGTTTCATGATTTCGGGAATCTCGAAACAAATATCCCAACCTCCAATCTCCCAAAATTCTGAAATGCCAAATTCTGACACATTTCCCAGTGTTGGACCACAACGAAACTTTCCACTTTTTTAGGGGTTCGGATTTCGCGAGTCATAATGCTGAGATTTCGATTCTCCAACCCACGAACTCCCGAAATGAAAGTTCACGAGTGATCCAATGACCCTCGTTGACTTGGATCTATGACCCTATATCTCCTAAGATTATGCTTTGGAAAACAATCGTCGGAACTCCCCTTGCTCCTCTGCAAGATTTAACGGCTCTCGGGACTTCCCAAATTCTCCGCAGAGAATTTTGACCACCCAAATTTCTTCTTCAAAGGTCTCTTCTCTGAGTCACCTTAGCAGTCCTCCTATCTTTGGCTTGGCCTCTGCGCAATGACCAAAAAATCCTCTTCTTCTCTTTAACTCTTGAAGACACTAACTCTCCTGAGCTTCCTTTCTCGAACTAAAATCTCCTAATAGATTTCTGCACGCACTCCTTGCAACACTCTTCAAATAAGTCTAAGTATTTGAGTTCTTTTGACTCTGTGCAACTCCTCGTGACAGTAGTCTTCAACTCTTCTCGTGGTTGACAAGTGTTGAACTTTTAACCAGCCGATGCACACCTTGCATGGCTTCTGTGCCTAATTTTCACTTCTGTGGAAGATGAGAACAACGGTATCCCTTCTGAGCTTTCAGAGGTGAACTCTGAACCCATGGATGCACTCCTTGTGGACGTTTCACTGCACTCCTTGCAGGAACACTTGCTCAGATAGAGAAACAATTGAAACTCATTCCCTTACTCTCTTAGACTTCAAACTCTAAATAAGAAATCATACATACACATCATAAAAGCAAATGTACAACAGAAAGAGTAAAACAACCATGAGCATAACATTCAACATGTACACACAGAAAGTAATTGAACACCATGAGTCTGAATCAAAGATTCATATATATTAGTCTCAGAACTTCTGTACATGGGCTCTTCTACACATCTCCCTGCTTCTTCTCTTCTATGCTCTATGCTCAATCGATAATGTTGCTAATGTTACAAATGATACAAGATGAGGGTGTCTATAGTCGGCTTTCCCTCCAGCTCCTAAAACCGTCTAATCTATAATTTTTTATTCTACCTACTTAGATTAACTGCTTATAAATGCCTCTACACCTTATAGATGAGAGTGGATCGCTCAAGATCTGTTTACAATATGGAAGTACGCACTCTCTTAACTATTACATTAATGTTTCAAAACATTTCAAGAAAAAATGTGCGCTGGTGTTTTCCAGCTGTCTTCCATCTTCGTGCTTGCTTGCGATGCTCCTGCATCAATTGTGTACTATTTTTATATCTTTATTCATTACAGGTACATAGTTATGATTATTTCAAGTTAGGCTTGTTGACTAATCCAAAACTAGTCATGTGAGACTAAAGCAAAGTTTGATGAAAATGCTATTCTCTTGTTGTTAAAGTTAAGGAAGGTTTGCAGGTATGTGATCATATACACTAGGTCTATTAGAGAGTTACAAATTAGATTTGGATGATGAAATTGATGAGGTATTTTGGTTGAGGTACATGTTGGGTACATGGTTGAGACAAGTAGTTGATGAGTTGGCACATACATG
>SNQJ01S0001143.1:277416-296914 GCA_010110895.2 Picea sitchensis | reverse complement strand
GGTTGAGACAAGTAGTTGATGAGTTGGCACATACATGAGGTGTATAGTTGATGATGTTGGTACATATTGATAAGTCATAGTTGATGAGTATTTGATACATGATTGGTACATACTTGGTACATGGTTGGATTCACTTTTTTACGGTACAGGTTGATTACAGGTTGTTTGGTATAGGTTGGTACATACTTGATGCACTTGTTTATGGTACATGTTGATTACAAGTTGAGGTATAGGTTGATGCATGGTTGATGCATGGTTCGGGTTTATTGGTACAGGTTGTTTGGTGCAGGTTTATTGGTACAAGTTTACAGCAGTATATCTCACAGTGATAGCGTGACAGTGGTCTCATCATTCTACTTCTACTTCAGGGTGGTTGAACAGGGCAAGGACAGGTGGTTGTAGCCACCTTCCAATTGTAGTTGGAGAACATAGGGAGTTGTAGCGTCCTTCTGGTTGTAGCCAAAGAATACGGGAGTTGGACCTTCCCTAAGGTTGTCACCTGAGAAACTGGGGGGTTGGAGCCTCCTTCCAGTTGCATCTAGAAAATAAAGGAAGTTCGTGCTTCCAATGAATGTAATTCTTCAAGACATATAAGAAAACAAATTCTTTGGTTTTATCATGCTTTGGGTTTTTACATAAAACACTGGTGTACTGTGTATGTGTATGATTGTTCATTTGTTCATTGATTATTTAATCTGTATTTATTGGATGATAATGTTACATTGATATAACACTTGGATTATATGGTTAAAAAGGATTAGATTTCTTTAATACTGATTCACCCCCCCTCTCAGTAATCCAACAATCCTGCCATTTTGAATTGTGTTGAACTACTACCTCTGTGTGGTGTATATATTTGACTATTATTTTCTGAACTGGATCCCTCAGTTGATCTCCTTGAATGGATCCTTGTCTTGTTTTTATACTTCCAGTAAAATCTGGTTGTCTAAACATTGGTGTTCTTTCTGGTGTACTAGTCACACATGGGGTTGTAGGTTCCACATTGATGGTGATCTGGATTGGAGTTATTCCTCTCATTCCTACCCTTGGACCTCATGTTTTCCTTTCATATGTTGCACGCAAGATTTCCTCAATATTCTCCACATCCAGAAGATCCACTACCTATTCTTCATTGTATTCCAAGCCCTCTTTGTCGGCTATGGCTCTCTTCTTGTTATTCATCTTATATTGGTAGGGTGCTCCACTGCATGTCTTTCCAGTTGTTTCCATTATCTACTTTATATATTCTTCATCCATAATGATTGGATCCATGGCCTCTTTATTATTTCCCTTATCCATCTCTTCCTCCATTTATCCACCTCATGTCAGTGCTTCCCCCCTTCCCCCATGCACGTAGGGAAGTTTAGTTGTCTAATTCCATGGTAACCACACCGTTGTTATACAATAAAATATTAATTGAAGTATAAAACGATATGATGTACCTACCTCAGGGTCCTCTTAGAAAATATTTCTCTTCTGTAGTGTAAGACTTTGCGGTATCTACTGCAAACTTGGTGATAAACCCTGCAACAATATTTTCTAACTAGAAATCTACTATGCACGTAAATTTGTTATTAACTTGTTGTAACTTTGTGATCTCTCTAGGATTCCACTCTAGCTGTCTGATCCTATTTGTTGGGTCGTTTTATTTAAACTCAATAACCACTGTTGCAACAAATGCGGGAAATCATAGAAAAATACCTCATACAAGTCGCTAAACACGTATTTGTCAAGATATTTGCACAGTGTTAACTTAGTTTTTCTGTTATCCTTCTGCACAAACTCAAGTTCCTTTGTTTTCAACCATCTTTCGATCTCCTCATTTCTTGGATTCCATGGCTTGAAAATTCCCTTCTATACCTTCATTCTCCACGTGTTTCTTACATGGATCATGTCCACTTAATCCTATGTGGTTCCAGTCGACAACATAACCATTTTTTTGCTTAAGTCTCTCCCTTCTTGAACCAGGTTTGGATCTCAACAGGTTTCGAACAAAACCCTATAAACTATTGTTATGAGGAAAATCACTCTATGGCATGGGGTAGGACACAAAGACGAAAATGACTTCAGAAATCAACTCTAGTCTCAAGTATTCTATATAAACAAAGATGCTAACAAGACAAGATAAAGATCCTACCTCGTCCAGATGTTCGATAAAGACCATCATTGAGAATTCAACTCAAAGCTATACACCTGCAATGTTTCCTAAACAACTAAGATATGCAAGCATATGGTGATAATGTATGCAATTAGAACATATAATAGCATAATCCATCAATATTAATAACAAATATGCCCATGGAATAACAATTCAAATATTTGCAAGCCATTAATTGGCCGAGAAAAGAGTATTTCTATTAAAATATGATCAACAGAAGTGTATGAATGACAAACTCTTGTGTCGGCATGTCTCGGAACTGAGAAACTAAGTCCCTTACAGTTGGGCCTCCACCACTTCAATACTCCACCAAAGGAAATCTCATATAAGAGAGGCAATGGGGTTTTCTATCAAAGAGGGAAGAGCTTGGGGGTTGAACACTGTGTTCAGACTTAAAAGGACAAAGGGATGCAGACTAAATATGAAGTGAAAGTTTTCTCCAAAGTAACTTTGCTCTCAAAGTTGAATTATTATCCCTTCTCCACAGCTTGGACATGGCCCATTTATAGCCTTCAAATGGAACCAAATGGCCGAGTCAGAACATTTCCAATATATGGAAGGTCAAGGATCATGAATCTCGTGACGTGACATGGAAACTCGACACCATTTTTAATTTTGGGAACAAAAACTAATGTATGCGGGTTGTAATGGTGCAAACTGCGTATACGCATGTTGTATATTTGTTAGGGTGTGTATATGTGAAAAAATATTTTTTTTAGGTCTCGGAATTACAAAACAAGACTTCAAGTCTACATAGGGAAATGGAAAAGGCCTTCTGAGAAAGTTGCATGGGGTGAGGAAAATATTGCTATAAAATATGTCCCCTAATGTGTGAGGTCAGAAGAGTATCTGTGATGGCCAAAAATACATTATAATTCCCAGTGGAGTGATGGAGACCTAGATGGATGAACTAGTTGCTCATAAGAATATTACAATCCATAATGTCTGTGTACACATGGCTGTCAATTTGAATTACACTGCAGATCCATGTGGAAATAAACAAAACAATTGTTCATCGCCATGAATAGGAAATACAAAGGTGGATACATGCCATAGGATGTCATAGTCATGAACAAGGATGAGTGAAAACCAGTCTCAAAATAAATCTGAAGATATGTGTATACAATGGAGTACAATATGATCTCCCAGGATCATTGAAGTCATATATATACTAGTTCAATGAATGATAGCAACAACTTAGGAGAGTTGTGACTATGAAATTATGTCTTCAAGTATACTACACAATCTGCCAAAGGTGAAATTCTACATCATGTGAATAAAGAATTTGAAGTTGAACACAATGAGACTTTGTTGTATTACCGGTCATTAAGGTATATCATTAACAAACACCACATCCTACTAATAATGAAAGTAGGTATCAAGGCACCGAGTACATTCTTACAACTGTGAATAAAGTAGTTGAGGTCGAACACTTGAAGAATCCACTGATCATGAGACATTGATATATTCCCAATTGTCGATGGTGAGATAACCTACCACTAATGACTGCAAGACTCTAGGTACTCATAGGACGTTTGGCCTCATCTCCAAAAGATGAGTTGAAGTCTATGGAAAGAGACACGCTGAAAGGAGAGCAATAAGGCATCTCTCATCAGTAAGCATGAGGTAGAAATCAGTAGCTTGATTATTTGGAGGAGCTCGGACGAAGAACATGTTCATGAGCCAATGACCGTGTGCATCTTTTGCATGCAGTAGATGCAAGCAGTGCACAAATAACAACCAATAGTGAAAACTTTCGACAAAGGAGAGGAAACCACCAATAAGGATAATGGAATCCAAGACAGTGCACAAATCTCAATGTGTGAATATATTTATGGTCATTGAACATAAGGGAAGCCCCCCAGTCATCGACCAATAAGGAGATGTCGAGTGTTGGGTTCAAGGTTACCTACCCATAAGGAAAGTAGGACTAGGGTGCATAGTAGGACTACCAATTCATGTAACTCAGAGACAAACTGAGGGTATGGCCAACATGCAAAGTCAAGAGTTTTGAGAAATGGTCGACACGGGTTAAAAGACATCCTTTGAACAAGAGCATGAGACATATGGAGGACTATGGTAGCACAGACTTGATAATGAAACTTTTTGATGTAGGAGGCACCAATCAAACTCTCCATAGGGACTGGAAGAGTAACGAGTTGGAGGAGCAAACTCTAAGTAACGAGATCAACTTCTTGATCTCATTCTAAACCCAAAATTTGGATTACAAGTGGAATCAAAATGTTGTGCTTTATTCAAAGGCGACACGACTTTTGCCAATATGAGATAATATTATTTTCCCGCCCATTTTTTTTTTTTTTTCATAGACAAATGAATTATATGATACAGAGGAGGAAACAAGTGTCACGAGTAAGAAAATAGCTCCAATAGTTGAACATACCTATTCTCAATGCAGAGAAGTGCATGCAAGATGTGGACACTTAGGGGAAAGTTTCCTCTTAGGGTACAGGGTGTCAAGTTGCAAAGGATGTAAGCAGGGCTCTGCTTGGCTAGTGATGCAAATTGTTGAGGTAATAGGATTATAGAAATAAATAAGGAACCGACAATAGGCTCAATACGGAAAGAAAGATGATGGAATGCAATTACAACTTAACTCCAAAAATTTTCCTTTTTCATAAATTTAGTCCCCTAGGCTCGAAAAAGTATAAAACAATACCCAGGAGAACCCTTCTAGCCAATGTTGACTAGAGTATTCATTTTTAGAAATTTGTCTACTTGGTCTGAAAAAGGGATAACATTACACCAAGTATATGACCTTTCAAATCCAATTAACAAGTGTGAAAGAGACAAGTTCACTTGGCAATATTTTCTCTTTTTAAAAGTGTCAGAAAAGAGCTTAACCAAGACTCGGGGATGTTGTTCTAAGGAGCATATTATGGGGGAGGTGAAGGCTCCCATGAAGGAATTATGTCAAAAGTTAGCAACTCACATATAGTTAACACAAGCTTGGGAAAACCCAAATCTTTCCAAGTCGAGGAGGATAAAATACTTGCAGAGGTTACCTTATCTACAATATATCGAAGAATGATCCTTATCTGAAAGGGTGTAGAAGAAGTAAGGTGAGGCTCTACAAGATCTTCCCACTCAAAGGAAACCATCTTAGGACTTGGAGGGAGTGTACTTGGAGAGAGTGGAATACTCCCTTGTTCAGAATATACAGGACTAGAAATGATAAGGACATGGTCGAAAGACGCATCACCCCCCAAAACAAGAGTGGGATTGACCGAAGATTGCATCGGAAATGTCTCTTCCTTATACTTTTCACTCTCCAAGAGAAGAGTGGGATCGATCAAAGATTGCATCGACATGACCACTTCTTCAACCATTGGTTGAATAGGATACAAGACAACAAGTTCAAGAGACACATCACCCCAAAAAATAAGAGTGGATTTGGTCTAAGATTCCATCGACACGACCGATGGTTGAACATGACGCATGAGAACAAGGTCAAGAGATGCATTACCCCCTAAAATAAGAGTGGTGTCAGCTGAAGATTGCATCGGTACGACCGATGTATCAACCAAAGAAGGAATAGAATGTTGGGAAACCAAAGACGACTCAAAACTCAGAGGGCCACGAGGAAAGGACCACGCTTCTTGTACCACAGTAGTAGCAGGGCACAAATGAGTAAGGTGATAGCCTTTGAAAAGTCTAAAGAAAAAATCAGGATTCCATCTTATACATTGAGGCTTCTCAATCGTATGAATTCCCCCAGCATGACTTGCAGTGGTTGGTGACATGCTCCCAGCATGACTTGTAGAGGCTAGTAGAAAATCTCCAACATGACTTTCAGAGGTTGGTGATGAATGTCCAACATGACTAGTAGAGGTTGGTGATGAATGCCCAACATGACTAGCAGAGGGTTGTGACGAATATTCAACATGACTAGCAGAGGTTGATGACAAACCCCCAACATGAATAGCAAAAGTTGGTGATGAATCCCCAAAATAACTAGAAAAGGTTGGTGATGTATGTGTAGTGTGACTAGCAGTGACTAGAGTTGTGCCCCCGGCATGACATGCAATAGCTAGTTATTGGTCTTCAACATGACTTGCAGAGGTTGTCGACCTATATCCAACATGACTACAAGAGGTTGATGATATAATGTCAGTATTACTCAGAGTTACTGGACTTGTGCCCCCGTCATGGCATGTAGCGGTTGGTTTTTGGTCTTCAACATGACTTGCAGAGGTTGTTGACCTATCTCCAACATGACTAGCAGGGGTTGATGATATAATGTGAGTATGAATCACAGTAACTGGACTTGTGGATGTGGTTGGTTGTGGAATTTGAGACCAAGGTTCCAGGAAAGACTGGTTTTTGGAAATCAAAGGCCAGAAGGGTTCTGGTATACACCATGACCTTGTCAAGCGGGATAGTATCCTCCTGGAAACTAATTTCTAAAGGGTTGTAAGGGTATCCTCACCGAGGAATCTTCTTGCGAAGAGAAAGTGACACGACAAGGGTTACTTGGTTGAGGATATATGTTTCCCCAATAATAAGGAACACCAAAGGACATATGGAGGTCCTCCATGGGAAAAAATTTCGTAGGAACTAGTATATCAGAAGAAGAATAGATGGACGAGATGTAATAAGTATAATAACCGCCCATTTGAGTACTTCCTCCTATAAAAGTGAAGCTATGAATGGATCCATAGGAAGGAAGATTCCAACCTCCTACCGCAAGAGTTTTTTGAGGGATATGATTCTCACCAAATGAAAAGGGTTAATGAGGCATCATTCCCCCAGACCCAAAACTAGGATTCACATAAGAAGATGAGACAGAGGATGACAAGTGCGAAGACATGTCTAGCGTACCAAGAGAAAAATTATTAGAGTCCCAAGGTATTGGTTGAGTATCATGATTTGACCTACCACTTGGAAATACAATAGGATTTGTCCCCATGGATTGAGAAAATACCATGGGCTCGGTAGCACTAACTGAGGGAGTCACAGGGGCTCCACCAACCATAGCAATGAAAACTCACGATTCAATACAAAATCCTAAGGCAAACTAATAATCAAAGAGCACACCAAAGTAAAACAAAAATGTCAATGCACACAAACACGATAGAGTGGTTGAAAAGGGGCCTCCCTCACTAGAGTAGGTATGTCTCACCTAAGAGGTGCCTGAGACTCCCTTCAAAATATTGGAGGTATCAAAATCAATTATAAGGGCCCACGTGGGCTTAAAAACATAGTCGGTCAGATCCACCCAGAGAGTTAATCCTCCATAAAGGTTGTGTTTTATGACCCTTCCTTGACTCAAGGTACCTACAAAATAACCCTTGCAAGTAACCTATGTGGCTACCTATGTCAAGCAACTAAATCCGGTCATAAAATCCATAGATATATCCTTCCAAATAGCAGGTGGAATCAGGAGCAGTTGTAGTGTGCCCAGAGATTTCACTGTTTCTCCTTTGTTGCATTGACACACATCACATTCAACTACAAAATTACGAATGTCCTGTTTCATACCATCCTAGAAAAAGGAACATTTAACCCTATCATAGGTTTTGGTGAACCCAGAGTGCCCTGTTGTGGGTGTAGCATGAAGCTCAGAAAGTACCGTGGATTTAAGCTTTGATTGCTTACTTAAATACAAACGACCTTTGTATCGAACTTCCTCATGGAGCCAAGAGTACCCTGGGGAAGCTGGAGCCTTAGACTGCAATTGGTGGATCAACTGTGAACTTTTGGGATCTTGTAGCCATTCCTGGTGAACGTCTTGGAGCCAATCTGGTATAATGAATGAAACAGAAAAAAGGGATCCTTCATCTTCATATTTTCGGGAAAGTGCATCTGCAACCACATTGTCTTTGTCTTTCTTATAAATGATCTCATAATCATATCCAAAGAATTTAGTCACCCATTTTTGTTGTTTTGGGGAGGAAATGCGTTGTTCCAGAAAATACTTGAGGCTTTTATGGTCTGTCTTAATTTGGAAATGTTTCCCCAATAAATAAGGATGCCACAGATCCACCGCATGGAGAATAGCCAACATTTCCTTTTCATAGATGGATTTGCCCAGATTTCTTTCAGATAGTTGCTTGTTGGTAAAGGCCAAAGGTCGACCCTCTTGCATCAGGACAACACAAATTTCTTTCCCCGAGGCATCACATTCCAACACAAAGGTCTTCGTGAAATTGGGAAGGGAGAGGATTGAAGTGGTGAACATGGCCATCTTCAAGGTCTGAAAATCTTGAGCAGCGGTTGGAGTCCAAGTGAAAGAGTTATTTTTTAGGAGAGCAGTGAGAGGTGCTACAATATTCCCATAATTCTTAACAAACTTGCGATAATACCCTGTTAAGCCTAGAAATTCATGCAAGCTCTCAAGAGTCTTTGGGTGAGGCCAGTCCTGCATAGCTTCAATATTTTTAGGATCCACCCTGACGCCATCTTTTCCAACCATATGACCCAAGTATTCTACTTCTGAGGCACCAAAAGCACATTTAGACTGTTTCAGGAAACGTTGGTGCTGAGAGAGTAGATGGAGAACTCGATCCACATGAGCAAGATGGTATGTCCAGTTTTTTCTATAAATGAGGATATCATCAAAGAAAACTAAGACAAAATGGTGGAGAAAAGGATGAAAGACATGATTCATGAGGCTTTGGAAGGTGGAGTGGGCATTACACAAGCCAAAGGGCATGACCAAAAACTCATAGTGGCCCTCATGAGTTATAAAGGAAGTCTTGGGAATGTCTGCCTCTTTCATACATATTTGGTGGTAGTTCGAACGGAGATCCAGTTTAGTGAAGAATTGGGTGCCACTCAATTCATCCAGGAGGTCATCAATGACAGGAATGGGGAATTTGTCTTTGATGGTAAGTTTGTTGAGGGCACTAAATTCAGGACAAATTCGCCAAGAAACTTCTTTCTTCAGGACCATGACCACAAGAGACGAGTAGGGGCTCATACTAGGGAGGATAATGTCTGCATTAAGGATTTCCTGGACCATTTTCTCAATTTCAATTTTTTGGGAAAAGGGGTGATGATACGGACAGATATTGGGAGGAAGGATTTCGGGTACAAGGGGAATGGAATGATCATGAAAACGACGGGAAGGAGGGAGGCCTTGGGGAGTGGAAAATACCAATTGATGTTTAGAAAGGATGGATTGGAGGTCTTGAGGTACCGAGGGTGTATCTGTTTCTTGTATGGCATGGAGTTGGACGATAACACCAGAATGACCCTTTTTGAGCAGCTTTTCCATGCGATGGGAACTAATGATCTCAGGTGAACCATCGGTGATGCCTTGGAACTTATATTGGTGGCCCTCTTGATTGAATTGCATGGTCAAGTCTTTAAAATCCATGAGAATGGGACCCAAAGTCCTTATCTAGTCTGGATCCAACACAATGTCACAACCTCCCATGTCGATAGCAAACATATGGGATTTTAGGTGGTAGTCACCAATTTGGAGATGCAAATTTTCACAACGCCCTCCACACTTCATGGAACCACCATTGGAAATCATGATTTGGAAATTATTGATAGCATCGATGTAGCAATGAGTTTCTTGGGCAATGCGGCGATGAATAAAATTATGGGTGTTTCCACTATCAACAAGAATGATGACCTTCCGATGCTTGATGTAACCGATTAACTCGAGGGTTTGGGGAGTGGAGAAGCCAATGAGAGCATTGAGGGAAATGACCGGTTCTACTTCGGTAGGGTCTGAGGGAGGGGTTATGTCAGTGGATTCAGGTGACTCAGACACATAGGGAGTTTATTCATCTTCTTTTGAAATCTCCTCGGAGATGGCCATAAAAATATTTTATTCTTTACACTTGTGGCCCGGGAAATATTTGTCATCAAAGTTATAACAAAGGCCTTTGAGTTGGTGTTCAACCATTTAAACCCTGGTCAATTTTTGGATCTTTAGTGGAGCAGAGGGAGTAGTGGGATTTACTGGTTTAGGGTGAGGGATAAAGGAGGGTTTGCGGTTTTGAGCAGATACAACCTGTTGTGCTTCTTTAGCTCTTTTGGTAACCTCCACCCAACTTTTAGGCTGAGCCATGAGGACATGGGCCCGAATTTCATCCTTGAGGACGCTGATAAAACACTCTCAGAAAAAGGCATCAAACATGCCCTCTGTTCTAAAAGCCAGGTGCTCAAAGGCAGCTATAAAGTCTTCCATGGTTCCTAATTGTTTCAGCTTTGTCAAATGACCCAAATGGTTTGTGTTAGTGTCAAAGCGTTCATAAAGCTCTGCCTCAAAGTGTGTCCAAGCAATATACCCTTGATGAGAAGTTTTTTTCCATTGTCACCATTGCCAACGTTCTTTATATAGATGGAGAACACCATACTAGAGTTTGTCCAAGTCATATGTAATGTTGTATAAAGATAAATAATGTTCCATTTGGGTTACCCAACCAGTGGGGTCTGAGCCATTAAATTTGGTTACATCCACCCGTGGGAGGCATAGGTCACGTTGAAAGTGATGGTTCTGCAAGGTATGGGAATGCGAGGAATGGTCACCTTCAGTATGTGGAGGTGAGGAAGAGGAAGGGTTATCTGTAAGGATATGCAGTTTGGTGCAGAGTGTCGAAAAGACTGATTCAAGCTGGGTGGTGAGGTCTTGTTTGTTTTCTCCCATTGAGGACTGCATGGTTGTATTGATGGTGGAAACATTGGAACTGAGTTGTTTCACTTCTTGTTGGGTCTCAATGAGACCAAATTGCAAGGTGGTGAAGTGAGCTTCCAAGTCTTGGCTATGAGTATGGGCCATCAGGATGAGGAAACTAAAAAGGGGTGGGCGGGGTAAAACCTTTTGGCCGAAACAATGAAATGGCTGAATGTGATAAGGGCGAAGAGATGAATCTAATGGAATAGGTCTCAAATAATGGTGAAAAAATTTCCAGACTTGTTTTTTTTTTTTTTAACAGAGTTATACTCTGGTATGAAGAATACTATAGAGAGGAAATTCCCAAATGCTTAACCACAAAGAAATGTGTATTTACTTGGCAACCCGAACACAGTTGCATGGAAATAGATCTTGTTTGTTTTAATTTTTTTATGTTTCTGTCCCCCAAGGGTTAGGTATTCAAGGGTTCTACAGACAAGGGTGTTCCCTATGCTATAGCTCTCTGATATACGTGCAGGTTCCAACAGTAGTACTCAGCCCAATATCTTAGGGCACTAACTAAGGAGGATAGACCATACCCTTATTCGTACTACCCGACTAGCCAGGTACTAGAGAGTATCTTCCCGAGTGTTGTTCTCGGTGACACTATAACAGTCAGGAGGCCGATCAGTTTATCTAAAGAGGGCTTTAGGTAATATAAGTCGATCCATACACAGGTGTTGTCTCATGCACTACCACTTGAAGGGGTACCAACAGGGGTTACAAGGGTGGCCAACAAATGTGCGCTTAAGTACCACTTGCATTTCCTGCGTGTATGAATCCCTCAACTGTGGGTTTATGTGCGTAATGACAGATCTCTGTGGCTTAAATACGCCAGAATATGTCTCTACCCTGAAAAAAAAATTAACCCACACTTTCTGTCGAGGAAAGTGCTCTGATACCACTTGTAATATACCAGATATAAAATGTATGCTGAACTAAAATAAAGTACTAGTAATGGAAGAATAACAACAATATAACCAGAACATTCACCACAATAACACTGAAATGATATAAGAATAACAACAGAAATAGCGCCTTGAATCTGAAATCAATGTTCACAAGCCTCTTTGAGGGGGCAACCTCTAGTTGAGCAGAGCTCTATTACAATAATATCCAAGATAGGGTTCTCATACCCTCGACTCTTATTTATACTAAAAATAAGCATCTAGAGGAAGATCCTTCTAGAAGCGAAAGCTTCTATTAGGTCTTCTTACATCTACCTTATTCTATTTTATTGAAAGGCCTTATTAATATTGACCTTTATTACATCCAAATATATTGTTCTACCTATGAGCAGGTTAGGACCCTAACACTATATGTCCCAACAAAATTCCAAAAGGCGTACCAAAAATGAATTTCTTGATGTTTAATGAGATCTAACATTGCATGCATCTTTCCAACATGAGTATTAACACTTCTACGTGATCTTTTAAAAGACTATATACAGTCCATTCATCCAGATATACTTCGAGAAAATGATGTAAGAATTCCTTAAAAGAAGCTATGACTACTCTTGAAAATATGGTTGGTGCATTGTTCAACCCAAATGGCATGATTGTATATTGGTATGATCCCCATTTTGTAGCAAACGTAGTCTTATACCTATCCTCTGGAGCTATTTTTATCCGATGTTAACTTGATAATCCATTTGTAAATGAATATACTTCCTGGCCTCCCACATTCTCTAAGACCTCATCTGTAAAAGGGGTAGGGAAAGGGTCATGTAAGAACACATCATTAAGCTTCCCCTGATCTACAAAAATCCTTATCCCTCCTTGTTTCTTTTCTTGGACTACCATAGGGCTTATCCATTAAGATTCCTCTATTGGTTTTATGATACCAGCTTCCAACATTCAGTCAATTTATGCTTTCACTTTCTTCTTATACATTGGATTCAGTCTATAGGGTCTCTTCCTGACAGGTCTTGCATTAGATTTGAGGGGTATATTCATCTCACCTAGCTCCCCTTCTATGTCTTTAATCTCTATAAATATTGTTGGAAACATGCCACTGTATTCGCGTAGTAACTTTGTTATTCTTTCCATTGTTTTATCATTCCAATAGTCTCCAATACTTGCCATTTTCGGATTTTCATTCATCCCAATGTTAACTTTCTTAACTTTTATTGGTGTGCCAAATAATTTCGAATCCATAAATGGACCTTCCACCTATCTTTCTCCTTCAATTTTTGTAATATGAATGTTGCACAGATCCTCTTCATCTGGTGCTTCCTCTTCAACATGATAGCATGAAATTAGTTCTTTGGTTGTCTATCAGTTTTTTTGTTGATATTCTGTCATGATTTCAACTTTTGTTTCACTAATAAATGTTATTCCATGCATCAGCTTCAACATTGAATCCATGTTGGAGTTCTCATGTTCAAATGAGAAAGTTACTACAAAGTTTTGTTGTAATGTTTTCCATTTTGTAGTGCCTCTGTGCATCTCCTGGTCTATATACCAGTTCCCTGGGGTTCCTTCCAATGTATGGATAAAATGATGGGTCCATTCCTCTGCTGGTGTCATCCTCCACTATGTCTTATACTTCTCCAAGTGTTCCACTGGTTTTCCTTGTCTATTATACTTCTACATTTTATTTCTCCCCTGCGTTGTGCCAAATCTAATGCGCAGTAGTCATTTACACTGATACTAGTCCTGAATTGTTTCTTTGTGCACACCCCACCATATTGCAGGTGTTTCCTTGAGTGAAATATCTAGGGCTAAGAGCCTCTGATTTTCTAACACTTCCTCTTCATATTTTGTAAGAAATTCCTCTAAGTCATTTAATCCATGAAAACTAGGAGGTTCTCTTATATTTGTACCAACCCATCTTACTACGTGGTCTATTCTTGCACACCTTCTTGTGGAAACTTCATGTAATCATTGTTGAAAATTGGTGTCTGAGTCATAAGCACATGATGTAATGCTTCTTCAGCTGAGTACCCCATATGCAGTTGGGTTAACATAATCTTCTTCTCGCATAGTGGTTCTATATAACTGGTTTATTTCCTCTAGATCCAAACAAATGGGCTCTACAAGCCTTTCTCCTTCTGAAGGATCCAATGGTGCAATGACTCTAAATTCGCCTAATTAAAAATTCATTTTTCTTGCCTTCAAGTTGATTATAGATTGGTTATCAAATTCCCAATCCAATCCAATCCAAGTAGTGTTGGGTAAGGTGTTTTTGCATATATTATCTTTATTACTTCAAAATATTCCATAGTGTGCACTCCATCCAAATCTATTGTCACACCTTTAAGCCTTCCAATTGGTAACTCTGTGTTGATTTTCTATTTTCAAATGGACAGGTGAATAGCCTAATGTGGGTTCTCCCATACACTGTCATGTCTTCTTAGGTAATACATTTACTTCAGATCCTAATTCAAGTATAATATCTCCCATATTTAAATCCCCAATATTAGCATTTAGTCTGAATTCCCTGCTTGTCCTTCCTCTTGTATGGATATGATTAACTATTTTCTGCTCTAATTTTCCTTCTACCTTTGTGTTACATCTTTCTAGCATATTTAAATCTTAACAGATGATGGATCCTTTAATAACTTAACATAGGATTGCATAAATTTGTTTATGTTACTTACTTTCTCTAAAGGTTATGCTTCACTGGTATGATCCATTGAGCAGGGAATTTCATACATTGGTGAGTTCTGAGTTTCTTCCACGACTGAGGTAGACGTGGAATGTTTCTTGAGAAACTCATGTATTTCCTCCTTAAATGTTTCCTTTTCTTTTTGGTGCAGACCCCCAACCCGCAGGCCGAGATCCGCTCACAGGATCATTCAAATCTTCTTGAGCCGAAGTGACTCTTTCGTATCCCTATCAGAACCTTCAACGAATCGATCCACAGGTCCTTTTGAAGCCTCCTTATGCAAACAGGCACAAGGTACGAGATTCACCTCCACACGACCACAACTGGCCCTGGCACAAGAGCCTTTTGCAATTAGCACTTCGCGAGTTCATGGGTTGAAGACCCCCGACTCCTCTTTTCCAAACTCCTGATACCCGAGATGATGATATGAGTATCGCTCCTTTCCTTGTCAGCGCCCTCCACACATGACCATCGGCTAGGGCTAAGCACTATCACCTCTCGCAACTTCGCGATGGTTGAATTCCCTTTGAACACTTCTCGCAACTCGCAATCTCACGATTTGAAGCATTGAGCCCTCGTTCTCTTCTTCTACGAAATACCGAGATGTAATAGGGCAACTATGGGTTGACCCCTTGATGAAAAAGTACACGCCACCTATCACCCTTGCGGTCCCCACCTGATAGATGTGCCTCGCATTCACACGAGCTCTCGGCTCTCGCCACTTCACAACTCCTACAGTTTAAACTGACTCCTCTCAAACCTCGAGCTCCCGATACGCGATAGCTCCGTGGGGTTCTGATCCAATGGTTCTCCAGTGCCTAGATCTAACGGCTCAGATCTCCTCGCTACTTGGTTATTCGCGTGACCAGAGAATTTGGTCTGCCCTCCGAACTTACCAACCATGAGTTCGAGAACTAATCCAATGCTCGACCTGCCCCAATCAACGGTCCTCGTTTATTCTTGAACCAAAAAGGATGAGTTCATCCAACCTCTATCCACCTTGCAGCTTCTCTAGATCCTATGGTCCTCGCGGCTTCGCGAGTTCTCCATGGAGAATCCTGACCGTTCAATTTCTTCCTCAATGGCTTCTACGAGACGAATTAGTGTCCTCCCTCCTGAGCTTTACTTCTGCGAGACAACTTCTATCATGTCTCCCTTTGAATACTTCAAAGGTACTATTCCTCCTCGAGCTTTCACTTGCAAACTCAAACCTCTAAAATGGTTCATGCTCGCACTCCTTATGGCAGACTTTCAAATACTTCTAAGTATTTGATTTCTTTGACTCTGTGCACCCCTCGACAACAACAGTCCTTCAACTCTCCCCTTGGTTGATAAGTTCTAATCTTTCAACCAACCTGCACACACCTTGCACGGCTTCTGTGCTCCACTTTCGCTTTTGTTCGAATGAGAACAACGGTATCCCTCCTGAGATTTTAGAGATAAACTATGAACCTTTGTCAACGCACTCCTTGCAGGAACTTCTCTCACTCAGGAAGAGAAACAATTGAAACTCATTCTCTTTCTCTCTCAGACTTCAAACATTTAACATGAAATCTTACATACACACAGTATTAAAGAAAATGCATAACAGAGAGAATAAACAACCATTAGCACACCATTCACCATGTATAAACAGAAAACATCATAACACCATGAAATCTAATTCAAAGCTCCATATATTAATTCAAAGCTTCTGTACATGGGTTCTTCTCTACAACTCTCTCTGTAGCTCTATGCTCATGTTCTAATGATACAACTACTGTACTATGATACAAATGTGAGGGTGTTTATATCCGTTTTCCCTCCTGCTCCTAAAACTGTCTTATCTATCATTCAAATCTACCTACTTTCATTAACTACGCATAAATGCCTTTTACATTGACAAATGAGAGAAAATCACTCAATATTTGTTTACAATATTCAAGTACGCTTTCCTTTAACCATTACATTAATGCTTCAAAAATATTTCAAAAAATGTGCACTGGTGGTCTTCCAGCTATCTTCTGCCTCTTACATTGTTTGGCTGCTGACGATGCTCTTGCATCATATTCCCTCGCTTGAAAATTTTCATGAACTCATGTTCATGATCTCTTACATGATCTGTCCATGCTTATGAATTTTTGCCTCATCTTCCCAACTGGCATCTTCAACTGGATGTCTCTTCCATTTGACCAAGTATTCAAAATACTCTTTCCTCCTGGTCTTCTTGCTGACTCTCTTGTCAATTATGTTTTCCATCTGTGGCCTTGCAGCTACAGGAATCTATTTTGTCCATTGAACTTCTTTATGTTCCTCCTCTGCTCCTGTTTCTTCATCTCTATAAGGGTACAAATCCACAACATTGAATATCGGTGAAATTCCGACCCCATCGGGTAATTCAATCTCATATGCATTTGTCCCAAATTTCTTCATGACTCTGCATGATCCAATCTTTTTCATCTTTAGTTTGTTATATGTTCCCCTTGGGAACCTTTCCTTCCTTAGATATGCAAGAATCAGATCACCAACTTCAAATTGAAGTTCTCTCCTGTGTTGATCTGCTCTGCATTTATACTCTTGACTTGAGCTCTGCAATCGCTCTTTGACTCAACTGTGAAGCTCCTTCATTGATTCTGCAAAGTCCTCTGCACTAGCACTCATGAATTCATCTTGTTCTGAATATTTCAATTCAGAAACTCCCCTTGGCTGCATTCCATATACAATCTGGAATGGAATCTTCCTTGTGCTTCTATTGATCGAAACATTATAAGCAAATTCCTCTTGTGGCAGAATGTGATCCCACTGACTGTGGTGTTCAGTCACTAGGCTTCTCAGCAAATCTCCTAAGATTTTGTTCACAACTTCTGTCTACCCATCCGTCTGAGGATGATAAGCTGAGATAAAAGACAAAATTGTCCCCAACTTCTTCCATAAAGTCCTCCAGAAGTGTCCAACGAACTTGGTATCTCGATCTGAAACAATACTCCTTGGCAAGCCGTGAAGTCTAACAACTTCTTTGAAAAATAGGTTTGCAATATGAGTTGCGTCACCAGTTTTCTGGCATGGTATGAAATGTGCCATCTTTGAAAATCTGTCTACCACCACAAAGATTGAATCACATCCTCTTTGTGTCCTTGGTAGTCCCAATATGAAATCCATGCTCACTGCATCCCACAACCTTTCTGGTATGGGTAATGGCTGATATAAACCTGTGGTTTTCCTTTTCCCCTTTGTGTGCTAAAAAATCCTACATCTGTCCACAAATTTCTTAACATCTGTCCTCATCCCTGGCCAAAAATATGAGCCATTCAATTTTGAGAACGTCTTGTCATGACTGAAATGTCCGGCCAATCCTCCACTGTGTTTTTCCTTCAACGGATTCTCCCTCATGGAGCATTTTGGAATACATAGTTGATTGCCCCTTAATAATAATCCATCCTAGATCATATATTCATTCCATTGGCTTCTTTCCCTGAGAATTGGATTCTCAGATGCGTCATATGCTTCCTTAAAATTTGGATCATCCATGTACATCTCTTTGAGGTTATCAGAACCCAAAGTTTTGACTCTGAATTCCTGCATCAACAAACATTTCCTACTCAAAGCATCAACAAATTTTTTAGCAGTTCCAGAAATATGCTTAATCACAAAAGTAAAATTCTGCATGTATTCAACCCATTTAGCATGCTTTTGGTTCAACTTGTCTTGTTGAGTCACGAATTGAAAAGTGTGATTGTCGTTGTACAAAACAAACTCCTTAGGAACCAAATAGTGTCTCCATTTCTTCAACGTTTGTATGACAGCATAGAATTCCTTGTCATTTGTTGAGTATTTAATCTTCGCTTCATTCATCTTTTCCCTGAAGTATGCCACTGGCCTATCGTCTTGGCTCAAGACTGCTCCAATTGCAAACCCACTCGCGTCACACTTGACCTGAAATGTTTTGCTAAAATCTGGAAAAACCAAAATTGGTTGCTCCGTGATCTCCTCCTTCAGTAAATTGAAAATTTTCTCTACTTCCTCAATCCAGTGAAAAGATTTGTGTCTTTTCTTCACCGTGTCCATCATTGGTGCACTAATCCCACTGAAATTTTGAATGAATTTCCTATAGAAACTAGCTAAACCATGGAAGCTTCTAACTTCAAACACATTCTTCGGCGATGGCCAATTCTTAATTTCATGTACCTTTTCTGGATCCATCTTCAGCTCATCTGCAGAGATAACAAAACCCAAATAAATGAGTTATGTCCTCATAAACGATGATTTCTTCAAATTAATAAGCAATTTCTCTTTTTGTAATCTCCTCATCACTGTAGCTAAATGCTTCAAGTGTTCTGCTTCTATCTTGCTGAAAATCAATATATCGTCAAGATATACAATGACGAATTTCCCAATGAAATCCTTCAGGACTTCGTTCATCAGCCTCATGAAAGTACTAGGTGCATTTGTTAAGCCAAATGGCATAACAAGCCATTCATACAACCCTTCATTCATCTTGAATGTTATCTTCCATTCATCACCTTCCCTCATACGAATTTGATGATATCCGCTTTTCAAATCAATCTTTGAAAAGAATCTTGCTCCACTCAAGCAATCCATCAAATCATCCATCCTTGGCAATGGAAATCTGTATCTGATGGTAATATTGTTGATTGCTCTTGATTCTGTACACATTCTCCAGCCTCCATCTTTTTTCAGGCTAAGCACTGTTGGAACAACGCATGGACTCAAGCTCTCTCTAACCAATCCCTTGTCCATTAAGTCCTGGACCTGCCTCTTGACTTCTTCATTCTCCTGTGGTGCCAATTTGTATGCGACTTTGTTTGGTAAACTGGATCCAGCTATAATGTCAATGTGATTGCTTATACTCTGGATCGGTGGCAACGAACAAGGTAGTTAGTCCACTACTATATCAGTGAACTCTTCTAGTAATTCCTAGATTTCCTCTGGTAAATCATCCACTCTTGTACTGGTCAAAACAATTTTAGGTTTTCTGACCACAATAAATTGTGTGTCTTCCTTCTTCTTAACCTCATTAAGAAGTTCCTTCCCACTCATGAGAAGTACAGTGTTGCTTGTCTCTGTTTTTACTTCTTTATCCT
>SNQJ01S0001143.1:249345-277406 GCA_010110895.2 Picea sitchensis | reverse complement strand
AAATTCAACTAAACATTGTTTAGTGACATTTACCTGATGTCCTTTTTGTAGCCACGAAAATCTGTATGGGCTTGGATGTACGATAGTCTCCAGCTCCATATTTTCTACCATTTCTGTAGAAACGAGATTGTTTGTGCTGCCGCTATCCATGATAACTTTGCATACATTGTCTTTGGTTTTGCATGCAGTCTGAAACAATCTGTTCCTTTGGGCTGGGTTCTCTGCCTCTTTCTCTGGCGTTAAGAGAACTTTCCTCATCATCAAGGATCTTCTTCCCTCAGCATCTCTTGCCTCAACATTCTGTCCTTGTGCTTCGGCAATGTGAGTCTCGCCACCTTCTTTCTTCCTATCTGGACACTCATAATATTTATGTCTATTTTTTCCACAGACAAAACATTTCACTTCACCGCCTCTGCCTCTTCCTCTTCCTCTGGCTCGAGGAAAAGTATTTCCATCAGCATACTGCCCTCTCTATGAGCTTCTGCCTCTCTCATGCTGAGTTTGAGGTTTCCTTCCCTCTTCTTTAGGCTTCTGAGTTCTGTCTTGGGCAATTGTTTTTCCTCTGGCTTGACTTCTACCTCGGCCTCTTTGACCTTGCTTTCGGCTCAACTTCTCTTCAGCTTTCAGAGCCATCTGATAAGCATCTTCCACATTTCAAATGATCATCATGCTCATCTCATCTTGGATGTCATATCTTAGACCATTCATGTACCTGGAAACCTTTTCATCATCGCTTTCCCGATGACCTGCTTTGATGCTTATCTTGTAGAATTCTTCGGTGTATTCTTTCACTGACATCAGCTTCTATCTCAAATTATGCATTCTCCGAAACAGAGTAATTTGATAATCCTTGGGTATGAATTTGGCTTTCATTTTCGCAACCATTCTATCCCATCTTTTGATTTTCTGCTTGCCCTTGCAGCGTCTGTCAGCTTGCAGTTCATCCCACCATAGTGTTGCATGCTCTTTAACTCTTGTGACAATGTGCTTGACCTTCATGTCTTCCTCAACATCCTCATAGTCGAAGTACTTATCTAGAGCCCTAATCCAGTCTAGAAGCTCTTCAACATCCAAGTTTACTTCATACATGGGAATCTCCATTTTTTCTCTGGCACCTATCCTCGCAACAACCCTGAATAGGCGTTCGTCTAT
Organism: Picea sitchensis; assembly: GCA_010110895.2. Taxonomy (NCBI): domain Eukaryota; kingdom Viridiplantae; phylum Streptophyta; class Pinopsida; order Pinales; family Pinaceae; genus Picea; species Picea sitchensis. Next base: position 276,254 of record SNQJ01S0001143.1, on the reverse strand, counting down.
AGCATCTTCGACTACAACTTCTTCTTCGTGTCCAACTTCATTTTCACTGTCAGCCTCACTGATATCCCCAGTGTCGATTGTGCACCTCTGTGTTTTCTCCATGGCATCAAGCCTGGCACGTAATTCACGCATTTCCCTTTCCACTGCTGGATCAGGCATTGGTTTGTCTCTTCTTCTCGGCTACATGGCTGAGAATGTTCTTCTTTCTCTCTGCTATAGAAAGCAAAGAAATTTTTTTGTTCTCTGATACCACTTTGATGCATATCAGAGTACTCCTTTTCTCCTCTCACTTCCTCTGTCTGCAATATCCAAGCAGAGTCAAGCTCTGATACTGCTTGGTGCAGACCCCCAACCCACAGGTCGAGATCCTCTCATAGGATCATTCAATATTCTTGAGCCAAAGTGACTCTTTCAGATCTCTATCGGAACCTTCAGCAAATCGATCCACAGGTCCTTCTAAAGCCTCCTTATGTGAACAAGCACAAGGTACGAGCTTCACCTCCACACAACCACAACTGGCCCTGACACAAGTGTCTTTCGTAATTAGCACTTCGCGAGTTTGTGGGTTGAATACCCCCGACTCCTCTTTTCCAAACTACCAATACCCAAGATGACAATACGAGTATGGCTCCTTTCCTTGTCAGCACCCTCCACGCGTGACCGTCATCTAGGGATAAGAACTATCACCTCTCGCAACTTCGCGATGGTTGACTTCCCTTTGAACACTTCTCGCAACTTGCAATATCGCGAGTTGAAGCATTGAGCCCTCGTTCTCTTCTTCTATGAAATCCTGAGATGTGATAGGGAAACTATAGGTTGACCCCTCGATGCACGAGTACATGCCACATGTCACCCTTGCGGTCCCCACCTGACAGATGTGCCTCGCATTCACACGAGCTCTCGGCTCTCACCACTTCGCAACTCCTATAGTTGAAATTGATCCTCTCGAACCCCGAGCTCCCTATACGTGATAGATCTGCGGGGTTCTGATCCAATGGTTCTCCTATGCCTGGATCCAACGGCTCAAATCTCCTTGCTACTCGGTTATTCGTGCGACCAGAGAATTTGGTCCGCCCTCCGAACTTACGAACCCTGAGTTCGAGAACTGATCCAACGCTCGACCTGACCCCAATCAACGGTCCTCATTGATTCTTGAACCCAAAAGGATGAGTTCGTCCAACCTCTATCCACCTCACAGCTTCTCTAGATCCTACAATCCTCGCAGCTTCACGAGTTCTCCACGGAGAATCCCGACCGTTCAATTTCTTCCTTAATGGCTTCTACGAGACAAATCAACGTCCTCCATCTTGATCTTTACTTCTGCGAGACAACTTCTATCCTGTCTCCCTTTGAATACTTCAAAGGTACTATTCCTCCTCGAGATTTCACTCGCAAACTCAAACCTCCAAAAGGGTTCTTGCTCGCACTCCTTGTGGCAGACTTTCAAATACTTCTAAGTATTTGATTTCTTCGACTCTGTGCACCCCTTGGCAATAGTGGTCCTTCAAATCTCCCCTTGGTTGATAAGTTCTAATCTTTCAACCAGCCTGCGCACACCTTGCACAACTTCTGTGCTCCACTTGCGCTTATGTGTGAATGATAACAATGGTATCCCTCCTGAGCTTTCAGAGATAAACTCTGAACCTTTGTCAACGCACTCCTTGCAGACATTTCACTACACTCCTTGCAGGAACTTCTCTCACTTAGGAAGAGAAACAATTGAAACTCATTCTCTTTCTCTCTCAGACTTCAAACATTTAACATGAAATCTTACATACACACAGTATTAAAGCAAATGCATAACAGACAGAATAAACAACCATGAGCACACCATTCACCATGTATAAACAGAAAACATCATAACACCATGAAATCTGATTCAAAGCTCCATATATTAATTCAAAGCTTCTGTACATGGGTTCTTCTCTACAACTCTCTCTGCAACTCTATTCTCATGTTCTAATGATACAACTACTCTACTATGATACAAATGCGAGGGTGTCTATATCCATTTTCCCTCCTGCTCCTAAAACTGTCTAATCTATCATTCAAATCTACCTACTTTCACTAACTATGCATAAATGCCTTTTACATTGACAGATGAGAGCAAATTGCTCAAGATCTATTTACAATATGCAAGTACGCTTTCCTTTAACCATTACATTAATGCTTCAAAAATATTTCAAAAAACGTGCACTGGTGGTCTTCCAGCTGTCTTCCGCCTCTTATGTTTTTTGGTTGTTGATGATGCTCCTGCATCACTTTTCGTGAGTCAAACTGCTTGTGTGGTTTAGTACTATTATTAACCCTCTCGTGTTGCATTGGATCTTGTTTGACTGCGTCATTTTTTTTATTGGCTCCTCCTCGAGTGACTATATTGATGTTTCTCCCATCATCCCTGACTTCTACAGAGATCCACTGGAAATTTTGGTTTTTCTGGTTCCTTTTTTCTTGGACCTTTCCCAAGAGTGTTGGACAGTCTTATGTGTCATGGTTTGTTGCGCGACAATACATACATTTCGTTGGTGGAAGTGGACACTTCCTTGCATAATATGTTGGTTGTTGGCAGTTTTGGCACACTACTTGACCTCTGCCACATCCAAATACTCATCTACCTCATCCTCCACCTTCATATCCACCTCGATCTGCTCACGGTACGTTGTATTGAGGTACCTGGTTATAATGCATAGGTTTATATTGTGGCTATGCATTGTTGTATTGCAATTGCACATTGTTGCACTATTGTTGCGCATTGTTGTATGGTGGTGGTACTTGGTTGAGTTCAAGTGCATCTTGTCATGTCATCATCTCTTCTTACACCCTATAAGCGTCTGAAGTTGTTTCTCTCATCAGCTCCATTTTTCTACAATCTTTATCATCTTGACCCATTGACTTGCAAAAATTGCAATACAAAATTTTGGGTACAGTCTTATACTTCTACATCATTGGAAAATGATATGATCATGCCCATGCATTTTACAAATCTCGCACCATCGTCCTCCTGTTGGAAAAGGGTTTGGTACTCATGTTGCCATATATTGCACAAAAGTTGGACATTCGTTCTTATGGTGTCCTTATGTCCTGCATATGGTACACCAAACAATTTCTCTTTTCTCTTTGACCTTATTATGGTTAAGTTGAAATGTTAGATTTTTCAGATCCTCCTTCATCTCCTCTATTGATGGATCTCTCTTCTAATACTGGTTCTCTTCCAGTTGTAAGGCTACCTGTAGAGCCTATGCATGAGTTTGAAACTTATGTTATCTTAAAGGGTATTTCAAGTGTGGTAACAATGATTTCACAAATAAGTGCCTATGTTGCATGTCATTAATTGCATACTTCAACTTACCTTTCAAATGTTTAAACCTATGATCAATCTGCCAAATAGGCTCACCTGGTTTTTGCTTGATTTCAATCATTTCATTCATATACTAGTCCTCTGAATCGGGCTTCTGAAATTTTTTTATCATTGGTTTTTTCTCGTCTACAATAGTCCTTGTTACTCATGGTGGATTGTTTACATCTAGGCTCATGTACTAGTTCAGTGTGTGGTCTCTTAGCATGATAACTAACTACATGAGTTTTGTATCCTCATTTGTGATATTCTTTTCTTCCCAGATATTATCACAGATGAATAAGTTCTTTTCAGGGTCCTATGATGCCTCTCCCTGAAATTATGGTAATCTGATCATGGGATGATGTCCTTGTTGATTAAGGTTGGTTGTCATTGATGTCAACCCTTGAATAAAGTCCGGTAGCACAAACGTTTGGGTAATGGACCTAAGTTTTTTAGATTTATAATGGTATGAGTTTTAATATGATTGAAGGTAAGACTATTCTATATGGGTATTACATTTCATTCCATTTCTGGTGGTATGTGGAACGTCACATAACTCCTCACGGTTAGAGAGTTATGGCCATGTGAAGTTGGAGAACCCGGGTTTGGGTAATGGACCCAAGTTTGTTTGATGGATAACGGTATGAGTTTAGATATATTTGAAATTAATATTGTTCTATATGGATAGTACATTTCATTCTATTTCCAATGGTATGTGGAACATCACATAAATCCTCACGGTTAGAGAGTTATTGCCATGTGAAGTTGGAGAACTCTCATGAGTCATCTAGAAGCCCCAAAAGGTCAAAGTAGTCAAAGTGTTTTAAGAGATTTTTAGAAGGTAAATAATAAAGTAAAGTGATGAGTGTACTATAATTCAAAGTGAACACAAAATAAATTATTTAAATAATAAAGTTAATGGAGAAATTACTAAGTTGACAAGTGGTTATAAGTGGGTTAGCCCTAAAATAAGGAAAGTGGTTTAAGATGGTTAGAAGGTAACCCCTTGAGGTAAAGTGAAGTCATGAGTGTAATATAAGTAAAAGTGGATACAAAATAAATTATTTAAAAAATAAATTTAATGGATAAATTACTAACTGGACAAGTGGTTAGAAGTCAGTTAACCCTAAAATAAGGAAAGTGGGTTAAGATGGTTAAAAGGTAACCCCTTGAGGAAGCTACATGAAAGTATAAATAAGAGGAAATGCTCTCTCATTTTAATCACACTTGAGAATATTGAATATATATAGGTGACTGAGGTAACCAAATGATATCTAAGCCGAATTTCGAAGAGAAGGTGAAGTAAAGAAGGCCGAAATTCAAGGGAGGATAAATTCTTTTGATGATGCTTTCTAAGGTATGTTATTTATAGGTCATCTCACCATTTTTGCAATAACTATTTTTATAGAATGCTTCAGAACATGAAATTGATAGGCCATTGAGAAAACATATCCAAGTAGTCATGGTACCAATTTTAGCTTGTGGTTCATTGTATTTTTGGAGTTACACTCCGTGGAAAATAAGGTTTGTGGCTAGTCCTGAAACTAGTCTAAAACAGGTGTTTCCGGTAAAAATGTCATAACTTCTTCATAACATATCTAAATTAGGTAAGACCAAATGTTTTGGTTAGAGTACAGTCTCTAGTATTTTGTGTAACATTTTGAGATCCATACAACAAATATTCTATGCAGGGAACGCTATACAAGTTCTCTCTCTAGAATAAATCAGAATTCAACAAGGTATGTCATTTTTGCTATAACTCATTTTTTGAGAGGTTCCAAATAGTGACACCTAGAAGAATTGAATAAAACACATTGAATAACATTATGTACTATTTTTAGATCTTTATTCATTATAGGTACATAGTTATGATTATTTCAAGTTAGGGTTATTGACTAATCCAAAACTAGTCTCGCAAGACTAAAGAAAAGTTTGATGAAAATGCTAGTCTCTTGTTGTTAAAGTTAAGGAAGGTTTGCAGGTATGTGATCATATACACCAGGTCTATTAAAGAGTTACAAATCAGATTTGGGTGATGAAATTGATGAGGGATTCTGGTTGAGGTACATGTTGGGTACATGGTTGAGACAAGTAGTTGATGAGTTGGCACATACATGAGGTGTATAGTTGATGATGTTGGTACATATTGATAAGTCATAGTTGATGAGTATTTGATAAATGATTGGTACATACTTGGTACATGGTTGGATGCACTTGTTTATGGTACAAATTGATTACAGGTTGTTTGGTACAGGTTGGTGCATACTTGATGCACTTGTTTATGGTACATGTTGATTACAAGTTGAGGTACAGGTTGATGCATGGTTTGAGTTTGTTGGTACAGGTTGTTTGGTGCAGGTTTATTGGTACAATTTTACAGCAGTATATCTCACAATGATTGTGTGACAGTGGTCTCATTATTCTACTTCTACTTTAGGGTGGTTGAATGGGGTAAGGACAGGTGGTTGTAGCCACCTTCTGGTTGTAGTTGGAGAACATAGGGGGTTGTAGCGTCCTTCTGGTTGTAGCTAGAGAATAGGGGAGTTGGACCTTCCCTCAAGTTGTAGCTTGACAAACTAGGGGGTTGGAGCCTCCTTCCAGTTGCAGCTAGAAAATAAAGGAAGTTTGTGCTTCCAATGAATGTAATTCTTCAAGACATATAAGAAAAAGAATTATGTGGTTTTCTCACGCTTTGGGTTTCCACGTAAAACACTGGTGTACTTTGTATGTGTATGATTGTTCTTTTTTTCATTGATTATTTACTCTGTATTTATTGGATGATAATGTTACATTGATATAACACTTGGATTGTATGGTTAAACAGGATTAGATTGCTTTATTACTGATTCACCCCCCCTCTCAGTAATCCAACAATCCTGCCATTTTAAATTGTGTTGAACTACTACCTTTGTGTGGTGTATATATTTGACTATTATTTCCTGAACTGGATCCCTTAGTTGATGCTCCTTTACTGGATCCTTGTCTTGTTGTTATACTTCCACTAAAATCTGGTTGTCTAAACGTTGTTGTTCTTTCTGGTGTACTAGTCCCACATGGGGTTGTAGGTTCCACATTGACGGTGATCAGGATTGGAGTTATGCCTTTCATTCCTACCCTTGGACCTCATGTTTTCCTTTCATATGTTGCACGCAAGATTTTCTCAATATTCTCCACATCTCGAAGATCCACTACCTGTTCTTCATTGTTTTCCAAGCCCTCTCGGTCGGGTATGGCTCTCTTCTTGTTATTCATCTTATATTGGTAGGGTGCTCCACTGCGTGTATTTCCAGTTGTTTCTGTTATCTACTTTATCTAGTCTTCATCCATCATGATTGGATCCATGGCCTCCTTCTTCTTTCCCTTATCCATCTCTTCCTCCATTTATCCACCTCATGTCATTGCTTCCCCCCTTCCCCCATGCACGTAGGGAAGTTTAGTTGTTTGATTCCATGGTAATCACACCATTGTTATACAATAAAATATTGATTGAAGTATACAATGATTTGATGTACCTACCTTAGGGTCCTCTTAGAAAATATTCCTCTGCTACAGTGTAAGACTTTACAGTATCTACTGCAAACTTGGTGATAAACCCTGCAACAATATTTTCTAACTAGAAATCTACTGTGCGCGTAAATTTGTTATTAACTTGTTGTAACTTTGTGATCTCTCTAGGATTCCACTCTAGCTGTCTGATTCTATTTGTTGGGTGGTTTTATTTTAAACTCAATAACCACTCCTGCAACAAATGTGGGAAATCATAGAAAAACACCTCATACAAGTCGCTAAACACATATTTGTCAATATATTTGCACGGTGTTAACTTAGGGTTTCTTTTATCCTTCTACGCAAACTCAAGTTCCTTTCTTTTCAACCATCTTTCGATCTCCGCATTTCTTGGATTCCATGGCTTGAAAATTCCCTTCTATACCTTCATTCTCCACGTGTTTCTTACATGGATCATGTCCACTTAATCCTATGCGGTTCCAGCCTACAACAAAACCATTTGTTGGCTTAAGTCTCTCCCTTCTTGAACCAGTTTCAGATCTCAACATGTTTCGAACAAAACCCTATAAACTATTGTTACGAGGAAAATGACTCTATGGCATGGGGTAAACCACAAAGACGGAAATGAATTCAGAAATCAACTCTAGTCTCAAGTATTCTATATAAACAAAGATGCTAACAAGACAAGATAAATATCCTACCTCATCCAGATGTTCGATGAAGACCATCATTGAGAATTCAACTCAAAGCTATACACCTGCAACGTTTCCTCAACAACCAAGATATGCAAGCATATGGTGATAATGTATACAATTGGCACATATAGTAGCATAATCCATCAATATTAATAACAAATATGTCCATGGAATAACAATTCAAATATTTGCAAGACATTAATTGGACGAGAAAAGAGTATTTCTATTAAAATATTATCAATGGAAGTGTATGAATGACAAACTCTTATGTCGGCGTGTCTCGGAACCGAGAAACTAAGTCCCTTACAGCTGGGCCTCCACCACTTCAATCCTCCACCAAAGGAAATCTCATATAAGAGAGGCAATGAGGTTTTCTATCAAAGAGGGAAGAGCTTGGGGGTTGAACACTATGTTCATACTTAAAAGGACAAAGGGATGCAGACTAAATATTAAGTGAAACTTTTCTCCAAAGTAACTTTTCTCTCAAAGTTGAATTATTATCCCTTCTCCACATCTTGGATATGGCCCATTTATAGCCTTCAAATGGAACCAAAGGGCCGAGTCAGAATGTTTCCAATATATGGAAGGTGAAGGATCATGAATCTCATGACGTGACATGGAAACTCAACACCATTTTTAATTTTGGGAACAAAAACTGATGTATGCGGGTTGTAATGGTGCAAACTGCATATACGCATGTTGTATAGTTGTTAGGGCGTGTATATGTGGAAAAATATGTTTTTTAGGTCTGGGAATTACAAAACGGGACTTCAAGTTTACATAGGGAAATGGAAAAGGCCTTCTAAGCAAGTTCCACGAGGTGAGGAAAATCTTGCTATAAAATATGTCCCCTAATGTGTGAGGTCAGAACAGTATCTGTGATGGCCAAAAATATATTATAATTCTTAGAAGTGGAGTGATGGAGACCCAGCTGGATGAACTAGTTTCTCATAAGAATATTACAATCCATAATGACTTTGTACACATGGCTGTCAATTTGAATTACACTGCAGATCCATGTGGAAATATACAAAACAATTGTTCATGACCATGAATAGGAAATACAAAGGTGCATACATGCCATAGGATGTCATAGTCATGAACAAGGATGAGTGAAAACCAGTCTCAAAATAAATCTGAAGATATGTGTATACAATGGAGTACAATATGATCTCACAAGATCACTGAAGTCATATAGATATTGGTTCAATGAATGATAGCAACAACTTAGGAGAGTTGTGACTATGAAATGATGTCTTCACGTATACTACACAATTTGCCAAAGGTGCAATTCTACATCATGTGAATAAAGGATTTGAGTTTGAAAACAATGAGACTTCATTGTATTATTGATCATTAAGGTATATCATTAACAAACGTGCCACATCCTACTGATAATGAAATTAGGTATCAAGGCACTGAGTACATTCTTACAAGTGTGAATAAAGGAGTTGAGGTCAAACACTTGAAGAATCCATTGATCAGGAGACATTGATATATTCCCAATTGTCGATGGCGAGAGAACCTGCCACTGATGACTGCAAGCCTCTAGGTACTAATAGGACTTTAGGCCTCGTTTCCAAAAGATGAGTTGAATTCTATGGAAAGAGACACACTGGAAGGAGAGCATTAATGCATCTCTCATCAGTCAGCATGAGGTACAAATCAGTAGCTTGATGATTTGGAGGAACTTGGACGAAGAACATGTTCACGAGCCAATGACCATGTGCATCTTTTTCATGCAGTAGATGCAAGCAGTGCACAAATAACAACCAATAGTGAAAACTTTCGACAAAGGAGAGGAAACCACCAATAAGGATAATGGCATCCAAGACAGTGCACAAATATCAATGTGTGAATATATTTATGGTCATTGAACATAAGGGAAACCCCCCAGTCAGCGACCAATGAGGAGATGTCGACTGTTGGGTTCAAGGTTACCTACCTATAAGGAAAGTAGGACTAGGGTGCACGGTAGGACTACAAATTCATGTAACTCAGAGACAAACTGAGGGTATGGCCAACATGAAAAGTCAAGAGTTTTGAAAAATGGTCGACACGGGCTAAAAGACATCCTTTGAACAAGAGCATGAGACATATGGAGTAATCTAGTAGCATAGACTTGATAATGAAACTTTGTGATGTAGGAGGTACCAATCAAACTCTCCATAGGGACTGGAAGAGTAACCAGTCGGAGGAGCAAACTCTAAGTAACCAGATCAACTTCTTGAGGTCATTCCAAACCCAAAATTTGGATGACAAGTGGAATCATTTTTATTTTCTTTATTCAAAGGTGACACGACTGTTGCCAATATGAGATAATATTATTCCCCCCCGGGTTGTTTTTTTGTTTTTTCATAGAAAATGAATTATATGATACAAAGGATGAAACGAGTGTCACAAGTAAGAAAATAGCTCCAATAGTGGAACGTACCTATTCTTAATGCAGAGAAGTGCATGTAGGATGTGGACACTCGGGGGAAAGTTTCCTCTTAGGGTATAGGGTGTCAAGCTGCAAAGGATGTAAGAAAGGCTTTTCTTGGCTAGTGATGCAAATTGTTGAGGTAATAGGCTTATAGAAAGAAATAAGGAACCGACAATAGGCTCAATACTGCAAGAGAGATAATGGAATGCAATTACAACTTAACTCCAAAAAATTTCCTTTTTCATAAATTTAGTCCCCTAGGCCTGAAAAAGTATAAAACAATACCCAGGAGAACTCTTCTAGCCAATGTTGACTAGAGTATTCATTTTTAGAAATTAGTCTACTTGGTCTGAAAAAGGGTTAAAATTACACCAAGTAGATGACCTTTCAAACCCAATTAACGAGTGTGAAAGAGACAAGTTCACTCGGCAATATTTTCTCTTTTTAAAAGAGTCAGAAAAGATCTTAACCAAGACTCGAGGATGTTGTTCTAAGGAAAATATTAATGGGGAGGTCAAGGCATCACCCCCCAAAACAAGAGTGGGATTGACCGAAGATTGCATCGGAAATGCCACTTCCTTATACTTGTCACTCTCCAAGAGAAGAGTGGGATCAAGCGAAGATTGCATCGACATGACCACTTCTTCAACCATTGGTTGAATAGGATACGAGACAACAAGTTAAAGAGACACATAACCCCCAAAACTAAGAGTGGATTTGGTCTAAGATTGCATCAAAACGACCGATGGTTGAACAGGACATGTGACAACAAGGTCAAGAGACGCATTACTCCCTAAAATAAGAGTGGTGTTAGCTGAATATTGCATCGGTACAACCGATGTATCAAACAAAGAAGGACTAGAATGTTGGGAAACCAAAGACGACTCAAAACTTGAAGGCCCCCCAGGAAACGACCATGCCTCTTATACCACAGTAGTAGCAGGGCACAAATGAGTAAGGTGATATCCTTTGCAAAGTCTAAAACAAAACTTGGGATTACATATTATACGTTGAGGCTTCTCAATCGTATGAATTCCCCCAGCATGACTTGCAGAGGCTAGTATAAAATCTTCAACATGACTTTCAGAGGTTGGTGATGAATGTCCAACATGACTAGTAGAGGTTAGTTACGAATGACCAACATGACTAGTAGAGGTTGGTTATGAATCTTCAACATGAATAGCAAAGGTTGATGATAAACCCCCAACATGACTAGCAGAAGTTGGTGATTAATCCCCAAAATGACTAGCAAAGGTTGGTGATGTATGTGTAGTGTGACTAGTAGTGACTAGAGTTGTGCCCCCGGCATGACTTGCAACAACTGGTTATTGGTCTTCAACATAACTTGCAGAGGTTGTCGACCTATCTCCAACATGACTAGTATAGGTTGATGATATAGTGCCAGTATTACTCAGAGTGACTGGACTTGTGCCCCCAACATGGCATGCATCGGTTGGTTTTTGGTCTTCAACATGACTTGCAGAGGTTGTTGACCTATCTCTAACATGACTAGCAGAGGTTGATGATATAATGCGAGTATGAATCACAGTAATTGGACTTGTAGATGTGGTTGGTTGCATAATTTGAGACCAAGGTTCTAGGAAAGACTGGTTTTTTGGAAATCACATGCCAGAAGAGTTATGGTATACACCATGACCTTGTCTGGAAAGATAGTATCCTCCTCCAAACTAATTTGTAAAGGGTTGTAAGGGTATCATCACCGAGGAATCCGGTTGTGAAGAGAAAGCGGCATGCCAAGGGTTACTTGGGTGAGGATATATGTTTCCCCAAGAAAAAGGAACACCAAAGGACATATGGAGGTCCTCCATGGGAAAACATTTCGTAGGAACTGGTATATCAAAAGAAGGATAGATGGATGAGATGTAATAAGTAGAATGACCGCCCATTTGAGTACTTCCTCCTGGAAAAGTGAATCTATGATTGGATCCATAGGAAGGAAGATTCCAACCTTCTATAGTAAGAGTTGTTTGAGGGATATGATTCTCACCAAACAAAAAGGGAGAATGAGGCATCCTGCCCCCAGACCCAAAACTAGGATTCACATAAGAAGATGAGACAGAGGATGAAAAGTGCAAAGACATGTATAGCTTACCAAGAAAAAAATTATTAGAGTCCCAAGGTATTGGTTGAGTATCATGATTCAACATACCACTTGGAAATACAATAGGATTCATCCCCATGGATTGAGAAAATACCATGGGCTAGGTAGCACTAACTGAGGGAGTCACAGGGGCTCCACCAACCATAGCAATGAAAACTCATGATTCAATACAAAATCCTAAGGAAAACTAATAATCAGAGATCACACCAAAGTAAAACAAAAATGTCAATGCACACAAACACGATAGAGTGGTTGAAAAGGTGCCTCCCTCACTAGAGTAGGTATGTCTCACCTAAGAGGTGCCTGAGACTCCCTTCAAAATATTGGAGGTATCAAAATCAGTTATAAGGGTCCACGTGGGCTTAAAAATGTAGTCGGTCAGATCCACTCGAAGATTTAATCCTCCATAAAGGTTGTGTGTTGTCCGACCCTTATCTGACTCAAGATAGCTGCAAAATAACCCTTGCAAGTAACCTATGTGGCTACCTATGTCAAACAACTAAATCCACCACGATATAACCAATATGCAAAAGAACAGTTGTAAGTTAGGTCCATCGTATGGGAAGGGTAACAAAGCCTAAAATATCAAAAGCACCGCCTCTCACAGAGGTAAAGGTACTAACAAGACCCCCATATACAAATAGATCCCCATAAATATCTCTGACGCTAAGAAGGTATTGTAGGGATATATCTGCAACCAACTTCGTGTGAACTCGTTCTTAACTCTGATATGAGCGGAGCCTCTTGATGTCACCAATTATATAATGTATTTCACCACTCCCTTAGTCAGACACATATGTTGAGTTTAATAGCCTTTGAGAAGTTTACTCACAAAATCATATTCCAAGGCTCTAAATCCTAAGCTAGTTTGTGCACCCTGAAAAATAAAATTGTTTCTAATCAATTTTAAATTTATTAGCGTTACTTTTATTGGCTTTGTTTACTCAAAATATGTGGTCGTGAAACTGATGATGTTATGACTCAAAAAGTAAAATAATTGAATATGAATATAATGCAAAGTCTTAACTTCAATTCTCAATAAATGATAATCTTTTAAAAAATGCAACTTTCAAATAAGATGCATGTTTTCCATACATGTATCAAGATCAATAATAAGAACCCAAAAGATCAAATGCCAATTTGAAAAATGTATATATATATTTTTTATTTTCAATATAAACAAATGAAAATGCAAGGAAAGAACAACAACTTGATATATAAACCCTATTGTAAGCAAAAAGACACAAACCAAGCAAGATATCAATAAGCAAACACCCAACCCAAGATGCAAGGACAAACAATGAAAAATATGAAGAGAAATAAAAACTGCTATAAAATTCAACCAAAGAAAGGTTTCCTATCACTCTGTAGGCACTTAATAGTTATGAAAGAGACCTAAGAAGACTCAACAACCATCAAAACTTACCCAACAAACAAAAAACTCAGCAATCAATAAAATAAGGATGATGTACATGAATGTTCAAGAGAAAATCGTGTATGTACGCTCCCTATAGAACGACGACTCGTGTATATACACATATGTCGAGGGAAAAACTACGTATATTAATTTAAACATTTCCAGGTTAAGGATTAGTCCAAGAAAATCAGATTCAAAATGAAAATAGGTTTTCAAGCAATAAGACGACAAGAAAACTCAAGCTAACCAACATAAATCAAATTATAAAAACACTCCAAACCCCAGAAAGAAGATTCATTCCCCAGTATGGTCGCCAATTCTGTTACAAGGAAAATCACTCTATGGAATGGGATAAACCACAACAAACGGAAACGACTGTGGAAATCAACTCTAGTCTCAAGTGTGCTATATAAACAAATATGCTAACAAGAAAAGATAAAGAGCCTAGCTCGTCCGGATGTTTGAAGAAGACCACAGTTGAGCATTCAACTCAAATCTATACACCTGCAATGTGTCCTCAATAACCAAGATACAAACAATATGGTGATAATGTGAACATTTAGCACATATAATAGCATAATCCATCAATATTCATAATAAATATGCCCATGGAATAACAATTCAAATATTTGCAAGACATTAATTGGACGAGAAAAGAGTATTTCTATTAAAATATGATCAACATAAGTGTATGAATGACAAACTTCCATGTTGGCATGTCTCGGAACCGAGAAACTAAGTCCCTTCCAGTTGGGCCTCCACCTTTTCGAACGAACCCTTAACCTAGACCTCCTAGGTTCTTATTTATAGTATTTTACAGGATTATAGTCATTACAATCCTTATCAACAACCCTAATTCTATCATGGTTAGGCTTAGCTACCTGCATGCCACATTGATTTTCCTCTTTCATGCTTCGTTTCCTTCTTTTTATGCACGTTGATTTCTTTCCATTTGTTGTGCACGCTCCAAAATTAGGTCTTTCCCAAAATAGACCTTTTCTCCAAAAATAGGCTTGGGCCCAAAATAGCCTTCCTTCTAAAAATAGGCATGCGCTCAACAATGGGATATAAATGACCAATTCAAAAGCCATAGGTAATATTGAGCTCCACCCCCTTGCTATGAGGTGATCTCCCATGGTCCTAATGCACTGAATGCATATCAATTAAAAGGACTTTATCACAACAAACAAATAATGAATTCTTGAAACCTAAAAAGGGGACTTGCAAAGAAATAAAAGAATATAAAAATGCAAGAATGGTTTTGGAATACACACATTGTTGAGGAAAGGATATCTCAAGCAACAAGAGCTCCCTCTATAAAGGTGCTCATGGAGATGAAACCCCACGTGTGCTTGAATGTTAATGACACCATGACCATGAAGTAAACACATTCCACCTCATTCACTTTGAAGGGTTTCTTGGGAACTACTCCTAAACTTGGTAATGGTACACCTAATAGGGTCTTATGATGGTCCTCCCATCCCTAAAATTGAAAAATTGCATGAGGTCTTAAGCTAGTGTGAAGTTTGAAGAAGATACTTGGGTGAATTGCTTACATGGATTTTTTATTAAGTAATGGATTAATGTGTATGATCCTAATGACTATGGTATATTGTGATGGTTGGTATCACCTAAATTTGTTGACCTTGTTTGATCTTGATGCACTCTTGACATGGTTCTTGGAGGACATTTTCATGATGATACCCATGATGTTAAGCATTATTTGGAGGACTTTGCATGATTTATGAAGAGTGTTTCACCTCTTGATGATTTCACATACCCTAGGTCACCTCCCCACACCTCTTGGAGCTTGGATGTTGCACATATGAGCACATATATTGAAAATATAACTGATGGGCCAATGAGAGGGAAGGATTCCCCACAAGATGAACATTTCACCCTTGAGCATATTAGGGTTTGATTGGATGATGTTTCACTTGGATATGATGTCACACCTATTGGGATAGGTCATGGCACCCTATTTACCTATGATGTCACACCCTATCCCTTGGACATTGCATCTATGATGATGATCTAATGTTTGATGCTTGATGAGCCAACCCAACATGGAAGCATCCTTATTGATTATGAGTTGAAACTTGGTGGTGATGACATGACCCTTGGGGTGATGAGACATGACCTTTGATTATGATTGCACCTTTTCATGGAGGGATGTGGCCTTTGGATCCACATTTTCACTTTTAGAGAATGATGTCATGGCCTTTGGAAGCTTCTACACTACATGTGTGTTGATGTTTTGATTGGTTAATATACAAATAGAAACCTCATGATGGTATGAATCCCCCTCGTTTTTTATAGAGGTGGTACTCCTCTATCATAATCTGAAAAATATATCTTGATGCTCTTGGATTGGGAAGACTTCTAGATAGAAAACCCCAAATCTTTATTGCTTTAATTTTGTATATGGAATGGTTCTTGATAACTATATTTATTCTTGAATGGACCAATCAATTTATTAACAATAAAAATAAGAAGAAATGATTCAAAATAAAAATAGATATATGCTCAGATTCATTATTACATCCCTCTAAATCACATGCAAGTAGAGGATACATCCATATATTCTCACGAGAAAAAGGATAAAGTGGTTTTGATCATTTCATAAAAAATTTAATGAGTTCTCCATTCAAAACTGAAAATAATTTGATGGGAATACTTCAAAAATATCATGCTCAGAGATCCAAAGATTTGAGTGTTGGGCACTTTCGGTCCATGCTTACGTGCATCCCATATTTCTTAATGCTAGGGAGTTTTAGACCCAAGGTTTGTCTAGAGTTATCCAACAAAAACCCCAAAGCACTAACATATCAATCCTCGGCTAAGGTTAAGGAAGGTCTCACCTGAGATGTAGAGAGGATCATAGAGACCATAAGGTCTTGTGATAGGGATGAAATTTTAAACATATGACACATCACTGCAATTGGAATCCATATAACTCATGGCTGATAGACTATTTAGGACTAATAATTAAAACAATACACAAACATATTCAACTCCTACATAACAAACAAAAAAAGTAACATAATTGTTATATCTTTATTATTGGAAGCATTACATCATATCAGAGATACACATTGCATAGGACAGACACATATGACAGCCATAGAACTTCATATCTTTGCTATATAAAACCTCAGAATTACAACATGTCACACAATGCGTCTTTGTTCAAAATTCAGACATAGAATAGACTCAGAACTATATTCAAAGCATTGCAACAACACAATAGGATCAAAGTGAGCTCGATATCGATAGATAAACCAACTCAAACACTCTCTAACTAGCTAGACCTCTGTATGATGTTAGAGATTCCTTTTATATATTTCTTTGATGGGGAGCATTGTCTCTCTCTACTTTGCTCGACTAATTTTTCTGATAAAGTTGACTTGTACGCTTCTCATGTTTTCCAATGCTCCACCTAGAATTCCTACGTCAAGGGAAATATTAACTACCTAGCCAGCTCATTCTTTGATCATCTCACGTATTTGTACGTTATTGGAAGTAATTGTTTGGGTATATTTTCTGATGATTTCTTTCTTGATTTCAGTGGGCATCTTCTTAATTTATGATGTAACTGACAAAAATCAAACAGACATGCACTTGGTAGCCTTTAAGCATGGTGTGCAACTGAAAAAACTGGTATGGTGCGCACTCTATGTCATTCATCGTACATTTCCTTAGGAACGTGAAAAACTATGGAATGAGCGTGCACAACTTCATTTGTGTGCACACAAAAAAATGAACCCAAAACTTTGGGTGTCAATAGGCCTCTGCCACTATTATCTGGCTTGTCCTCGAGCCAACTGCAGAAGTTATGGAAACATATAGGTGAAGTAATATCCACTCATATGTTTTTAAGCAAAGTGTGTTTGCTGCCAATTGCTTGGCCTGAAACATTTGTTGGTACATTTGGAGGTGTATGAGGGAGTTGTTTGAAGTTACCCATCCATGCTCAATTGTAGAAAAGAAGTGTGATTTGCTCAAGAGAGAGCATCATTTTTTTCGTATCTGTTTGTTTTGTTTGGATGAAAAAAGTGTGAGTTCCTCAAGAGAGAGCATCATTTTTTTCTTATATGTTTGTTTTATTTGGATGAAGTTGAGCAGAGAGCCTCAACCATTCTTATTTTGGATTATTGAGGGTCCTTTCTGAGATGTGAGAAGGGGGGTAGGGACAACAAGGTTGGATGGAGGTAAATCATTCGATCTCACTGTTGTTGAGGGAAGGCCCGTGAAAATGGCTAGAAGCGGGTCTGTTGATGAGAAATTGAAGGGGTCACCTTCCTATTAGCAAAGGGGATGATACATGGTGGTTGTTTACATAATTACAAGACAAGGTGTAGGGAACTACGATGGGAAGAGTTGATACTGAGTGGGAAATAAAAACGAGGGAACGTGTCCAAGTAGTTGGTGACATCCTGATATTCGGTATAACCCTAGAAGAGCCAACACTAGAACTACTCGGGAAAACTAGAAATAACAATGTAAGGACCATATTCTAGGTTGGGTCATCACAGGGGAGTGTATAATCCTAGAGAAAGGCGAAGGATGTGGAAAAAAAATTTAGAGAGAGAATCAGAGGGATGATATAGAGAGAGAGAGGATGGTGGGGAAAAGGGAGAAAGAAAGGAATAGTGTTCGATGAGGGAGGTAGTTTGGACAAGTAGACGGTGGAAGTGAAATTTCACTTATGAGTAAATTTATACACTCGATCCATTGTAATGAATATGCTTCTCGGTGGGAGAGGAGAAAGACCAGAGTGTGTACTTGTGGCATGGGTGAACTGCCCAATGTGGATCAGCTTTCCCATTCAATGCATTGAATCACTAGGATATGCTTCAAAGACCCTCATAAATTGAGAGACTAGACATGTACCCTGTAGAGAGGTTAGAGTGGAAACTGGATTTGGAAATTTGAAAGCCTGTTCAAATTGTCACTCACAGTTGTCCATCTTCTTGACTCATATGATGGCTATATTGTTTAAAATGGTAATTTATGTTGACTATGATAGATGGTACTTGTTTTACATCCTATGATAAGCATATTCTATGAATTGAAAATATGGACTAGAGATAAATTGTGGTTGACCCCTGAGGGTTGTAATACGCCTTTAACCTGTTACCATTAATGATACCCTTGAGTAGTTGTCTTGTAAAGTTTCCAACTTGGAAACACCTGCTTCACTGATGTATATTAGACAAAATGGATGTAGTTAGCGCATGTGTAGCTTACCCAGATGTTGTAAATATGTGTTTTCATATAATAACACTAAATATCCCAGTTGAAAAAAAAATTGGCCTATGTTACAGTCATTCCAGACCTTCTGTCTATATTATTCAACCGCCTATTTGAAGCCTACCATGTGGTCTTCCTTGAGTTACATAAGCTCATCCAACCTATGTTGGAGGGTCTGATCATATGTCATCTGATTTGCAAGGGAGACCTGGAAGATAGAAACAACAAATTCTAGTGGCATGATTGCTTCCTTCCCATAGACCAATCTAAACAACGTGTGTTTTGTCATCCTTTTACATGTGATTCGATACACCCATAAGACTGCAGGGATGCGTTGGTCCTGGTCATCACACTACACATTGAAAAATTTTGTTAGAGAATGTTCTTAAATTTTGTTGAAAGCTTCCACTATACCATTGGCTTGAGGATGATAAGGGGTGCTCTTATGATGATGGATCATGAATTCCTGGGTAAGTGGTTGAATGGTATTATTCACAAAATGTGACCCTTTGTCACTCATCAAAACCTTGGGACATCCGAATTAGGTGATGATATTCTCAAAGATAAAGCACGCTATTGTTTATGTTGTACAATCCTTGATTGGTGTTGTATCATCCCACCTGGTGAGGTATTCGGTCGTGGTAATTATGTAGTGTGCCCCCATGTGACGTGCAAGAGTATTGATCGGCCCAACAAAGTAGATTGCCCATTTTTTGAAGGGATCAAATGTAATTATAGGGAAGATTGGGAACTCATCTCTCTGGCAAGGATTTCCCATAAGTTGGCATAAGTTGCAACGTTTTCAATAGTATTTAGAGTCTATGAAGAGAGAGGGCCACCAAATCCCTATACAGGACTTTGTGCACGATATCCTTACTGGCATTTGGCCTCTATAAATACCTTCATGTGCTTCGTATAGGAGGAAGTCTCATTTTTGTTTTGAAGCACAACGACGTAGGATTCCATTTACGCCCAACTTATACAATTGTTCGATAATCAATTAACAATCATCAATGAGGGTCACTAGTTTCCTACGTTGCACATGAGTGTATTCAGTAGGATCGTGGCCAGTGATGAGAAACTATACTATTTTTGTCAATTGATTAGGTATGTCTTCGACTTAGAAGAGTTTCACATCGAGGAGTTCATCATCGAGGTTCGTAGCAACTTCCCTAGTCTGAATCTGTGACAGATAGTCTAGTCCAACATTGTTTTTTCCCGGATTAACAACAACTTCGAAGTAAAATTACTAAACAACAACAACCACCGAATGATTTGACCACCCAACATTTTTTTTTTACTAAATACTTGAGGGAGGAATGATCAATAAATAATTTGAAAGTGAACACCAACAAGTAGTGGCAGAATTTTTGCAAATCATATACCATGGAGAGGCCCTCTTGCTCAGTTGTAGTGTATCTCCTTTAAACATCGTACAAATTTTGACTGGAAAAATAGACCAGATGATCGATATTTCCCTCCCATAAATATGCCATAATGGCACCCAATTCAATGGAAGAAGCATCGGCGTGGACATGGAAGAGCTTTGACCAATCATGGAAAATCAAAATGGGCTTAGTAACTAGATTTTATTTGAGGTTGTCAAAGGCATGTTTACATTCCATTGTTCATTCATATTTTATATCCTTGTGAAACAACCTTTTCAACAAAGCCACAATATAAGAAATAAAGTGGGGGGCACAATATCCAAGATGGAGGAAATATTATCCAGGTCCATGAGAAATACATCTTTGCACATGACATGGCCTAGAATTATACCAAAGGGTGTACAAAATATACATTTTTTCAAATTCAAAGAGATATGTAGCTGGCGACATCGATCCATCATTGGTCAAATATCTTGCATGTGTTCCTTTAATAGAATGAACATAGTCCAATAATTCAAGTATACTTCAAGGAACTTGTGTATAAATTTCTTGAAGACTGCGATCAATATCAGTGAAAACACTGGAGGGACATTTTTTAATCTAAAGGGAATGACTATGTATGCAAATGACCCCCATTCGGTCACAAAGGTGTTTTTATCTTGATCTTCCTCTGTGATTTGAACTTGATGATATCCTAAGAAGCCATATGTGAATTAAGGCTTCATGATCGCCAACATTTTCCATCTCCTCATCTATGAAGGGTGTTGGGAAAGGATCATGGATGTAGGCTACATTCAGACTCCTCCGATCGACATATGTAAATTTCCCCAGTCTTTTTAGGTTGAACGACCATAGGGATAATCTAGTCAGATTCCTATACATGGAAAATGATCCTGGCATCCAACATTATGTCTAATTCTCTTCATGCATTTTCTTTATACTTAGGATTTAAGTTATAGGGTCAGCTCTTGGTTGGTTTGGCATCGGTATTGAGTTGGATCTTCATGGCTCTCAATGATCGCGCAATACCCTTCATATCCAAACAAATTCGAGGAAACAAGTTTGCATATTCTTTAAAGAGGTCAACAACCTGAGTGACGATCTCCTTATTCTAATAATTTCCAATGATGGCCATCATGGGTTCCATTTTAGTGCCAATATCGTGTTTCTTGTTTTTTATTGGGCCATTATAGTTGAGCGCGATAATCTCTTTCACCTTTCCCTTTAGTTCTCATTATCCTTCAAATTATCTGATATGGATGACGTGGGGATCCTCATCATCAATATTGACCACATCAACATTCCATCAATGAATTGCTTCTTTAATTTTTTCCATCGATTGATGGTATGAGTAGACCACCCTGGGGGTGGTGTAATTTTCCTGTCAATGGAAAATCAAGTCATAACCAAACCGGGGTGGTTTCCTTTGGATGCCTATGGAAAATGAAGCCCTTAATCCATAAAATTTCCTCTCTGTGAACTGGATCTTCTATGGTGAAACAAAATGTTGAAAGAAACTAGGATCTCATATGGGCCCACTCACTCATTTTCCTCCTAATTTCCTCATGAATGTACCATCTTCTAGGAGTCATGTCCATTGTGTAGACAAATTGATGGAATAATTAGGCACAAGGGATATTATTATAGATCCAACACCATCCATAGAACAAAATATTTTCTTTAGGGTCCTCAATTCCCTTATATCAGTTGGCTAGCTCAAAGTTAGCGATAAGCTAGAATCATAATTTTTTGAATTCGACTACCTATGCCCAACTTTGAATATTTGGGAAGTGGGTCACCCACCACCTCACAGGGGTCCCTCGAACCATGAAATCCATGGCCTGAAGTCTTTTCTCAATAGGAATGGTTTTCTCCATCTGTACCAGGAATGTTTCCACCGACCCTGTCCCATCAAATCATGGGGCAATAGACAATTCATAATTGATCCATCGAAATACATTCTTTATTCTTGTGCATATGAACATTGAAAATTTGTAGAGATTTTTTTTCCACCTCTCCATGGCATCCTCAAAATATGTGTCATAAGACTCGACACTCCGCTAACTTAGCTCACCATATATGGTGGGGTTGATGTAGTTCTCCTTGCACCTTGTGATCTTATAAATATATTTAATGATCAAGCTCCGCACATCCTCATCCATAGGCTCATTGTATCGGTCGCCCTCATATGGATCTAGTGGCACGACCATGCGCAGGGTGTCATTTTCAAAGGACATTTGCCTCTTCTTCAAATTTAACATCGCATTATTGTCAAAGGCCTAGTCAATCCCCATTAATGCAAGATATGGATTAGACTCATCCATGGTCTCGATGACTTCGAGGTAAGAATTTGTTTTCACTCCTTCGATGTTCACTTCTACTTGCTCCAGCCAGCCTATGGGGTAGATATTATATTGATTGGCCAATCAAGGCTAGACGGGTGACCAAACCAACTTATTCTTACCAATCACTTCCCAATATTTCTTGGGAAAAATGTTCACATTGGATCCCAAATCCAACATGACACCATCCATGTCATACCCACAAAGATCTATTGTCATTTTAAATTCTCGACCAATGTGTTTTTTCTTACTGACCTGGCACAAATCCCTTTCGGGAAGCAGAGAAGATAGGGGGGTCTCCTCTCCTTGTTCTTTCATGAAAGTAGATAAAATTTGGGTCAGCTTAATTGTGACTTCCATATATTTAAGCAATCACACACAACAATGCAAGAAGGTATTGAATTGATATTCATGTTCTTCCATGCGACCTAGGTCACACAAGATTTTTATGCTCATGTGCATTGTAACTCCTCCTAGCGTTGTTCTTCATATGATTTTTTCTCAGTGCGTCACAACGTAGTTTGTCTACGTGATTCATCAATATTTGGGTCACAGATTATATTTCGTCACACACACAAGCCTCCTCCAAATATCTTTTCATCGTGCATTGCAATTCCTTGCATGTGTGAGATTCTTTCTGTGACCTCTGTGTCACTCACTAAATATCTTCGCAGATCCACGCTTCTTCTAGTGACCTGTGTGTCACCCTCTGTACTTTATCTCAGATCCATGCCTCTTCAAAATACCTTTGAGTTGTGTGTTGTATCTCCTTGCACACTCTTTCTTCTTCAAGTTCTCTTTGTGCATCACGTAGAAACTTCTTTTGTTGAGCAACACCAAGATTTGGGGGAGGGGGTTGAGGTTCCTTCCTGATATTTACGTTTGGTTATTTACTTGAGACTTCACCATGCTCGAATTCTTCCCCTGTCTTTCCCCCTCTGCGGGTTACTACCCGAACGTCTGCCTCCTCATTCTTCTTTTTGTTTTTGTGTGGATCAATATGCACCATGTTATAGTTGGTCTTCTTGTCCTCCCACTTATTCAGTAAGTTAGAACAATCCTCGATTACATGTTTAGGATTATAACAATAGGCACATAACACACGTGCCTTGGTGCAAAATCATGAGACATGACCAATCTCACTGAAATTAAAATAGGTGGGGGGTCCACCTCCTCCGCCTCCATATTTGTTGTCGTGACCACATCCATATCCAAATCAGGGTCCTCCTTGGTATATTCCTCTATCTGCACCACTTCTCTCACCACCCTTTTGCTCCTTCTATACCCGAAATTCATCGCGGGTGTTGGAGCCGCCTTTGTTTTTTGGCTTGTCACAATCTTCAATTTGATACTTGAGATCTAAAGTTGATTTTATTGTTCCTGCCGAGATGACGAGACCTCCAAAACCTTGTCACGTATGCAACGATACTTTTCTACTCTCTAAACAAGTCCACTTTTGTAAGAATGTTTGCTCCTTTTTGTTTTACTTCGGGATCTCGCAAGTCGGATATTATAATCCATGAGTTCACACGTCCCGAGTCGCGAAAGGGCGAAGTCGTTTTAAATTTTCACTCAAGACAGTAACCGGGGTTAAATCCTTTGACTCATGATTAGGCCTCATCGGGGTTTCGCGCCTCGGCGTTCGCCAAACCCAAATTTTTATTTTTACAGCCCCGAGAGCCGAGAACACGAGACCCTTTTGGGTTAACCCTGGTCAAGGATTAAAGGCAAAAAGGCTAACCATGGTTAAAATATGTTCTTGGCGTTTCGCCACTCGGCACTATCTTTTCGAAAGTTACGGCGTCTAAAAAATGACTCACGAAGTCGTGATGTAATTAGAACATGATTAATTAATCGCCTAATCCAAGTTTTTCTTCCCCTTAATTGAGTCTTAAGTATCGCCATCTAGTAGTTTCGCGACTCGGCATACTAATCTCCCAGAAACTTGTCTTCGAGGTTCCGAGTTACGATATGGCGAATAAAATGATTATAAAATTAATTATGCCCCAAATTGCGATTACCGTTAATTAAGTCAAAATCGGTCCTCGCGATCTCGCGAGTTGGGGACTTGAAATGTTAAAAGAAAATCCACAAAGTAGCGAACAACGAGGAGTTGATGAATGTTGGTAAGATTTGATATTTTAAGATAAAGCAAGATATATCCCACGCCTCGAGGATTGTACGCTTCCCGAGGTAGCCATTTTCTCTCCATACTGCGACTGACTGTCAAACCGCCAGAAATTTATGACATTTATGGAGAAGTAGGGTAAATCCACGCATATAAGATCATATTTACGCAATTAAATTGTTTCTCATTATGATTTGACAGGATTATTTCGAAAAGTACCGAATTTTCAAATATATATAAGAGTTTCATTTTATTATAACGAAATCATTTTCATAAGCACGCAGAGCTCGTCATTTCTGAGTGAACTAATTTCTGCATGTATACGCAGTTCTATCGCAGAAGGGCGAAAACGCAAGCTTCGGAGATGGATCCACGGAAAGAAACAAAGGCGAATGTCGAGGTCACAGGAAAAGGCTCAGATAATGTCTCCGACACTTCACCCCGGAGTGTCGACTCGGTCCCCAGCTGGTCATTTGTTTCAGACATTTTGCAATCAGAATTGGTGAATTATTCAGACTCGGACGACAACGAAAAGGATGACATGAACACTAAATACAAGATAGTTGTCCAATCCAGAATGCACAGGGTAGCAACCAGACCACGGTTTCTCCCATATTATGACATGATCTGATGGGCGGTGGATCACATAGACCTACCCACCAGAACTATCATGAACCAACAACGGGTCACGGTCGGGACTTTTAGACCGGAACATATCCAAACCATGTATAAGCTTTCGATGACATCTGAGTACACATATGATGTTGAATTCCTGGAGAAGTTTAAATAAAAGGAGTGCACAGAATATGATAAAACCATGCCCGGTTTGATAAAGGATTGGGTTTCGCGCTCCGCGAAATTCAAAGCAAATGACCAGGGCGTTTATTCAATCGCTTCGCTGGAGCCACAATATAAGTATGTGGCGATGATGACATGCCGATTATTTGGGAGGGAGGACACATCGCATTTTTACATTGCGTGGATGTCTCTGATGTTTCGGGTCGCAGAAGGTTTCTCGTTCAATTGGGCAAAGATACTCTCGGACAGTTTGGCCAACCGGGTCACAGAGTATCGGGAGCAGAAAGCAAGTGGTAGGCCATCCTCATTTTTCATGTCCGCATATATCATGGATGCGATATGTTCCATGACACCATTCCCATTGATGAGCTGGGCTTGGAATCTGGCCGAAGATAGGCCCGTACATGTATACCACAAAAAGCTATGGGAAAATAAAGCAGACAGTTTCATATACGAAATTTTCAACTGGGTGATGGTGCCCCTGCATATCGCCATTTTTGGTCACCCGCCACCTCGTATATCGGACAACATCGCTACAAATATGAGTGGCACAGCGGACTGGTACGTGGAGGCAGAGTTCTCATACTTCAGAGTGTTTGGGGCTATTTTTCCCCCACTTGCGCTACCATTGTTCATCCCCGACAAGCTGCCTTGTCGTGAGGTTGCCTGGCAGACAGTAATTGGCGGGGTAAGTAATGAACTCAAAGGATACTCAAAGAAGGTGTGGCCGTCTTTTCCCATTCGGCTGAATTCTTATTCTTTATTGGATTTCATCCATGCAAAGGCCGAGGCTGCAGCCCTGGAAGACCTAAATTTGGTCTCCATCGAGTATAAGAGACATGATCCACAGAGGGTTGTGAGAAACCATTTAGAAAAGTGTGGGCTCAAGAGATTTGAGCACGAGAACTCACCCTCGGATGATATTTTCCGAGGGGTGAGGTCTTATGAAGAAGTTCTAGTCTGGATCCGATCCTTGGCACCTGAGGACACAGCTGTTACACGACAAAATTGCTCAGCTGGATAAGTGTTGCATTGTCCCTCTCAATTGTCGTAAGTGTTCCATTGTCCCTCTAACCTTTCGCAAGTGTCGCAAGTTGGTCACTAGTGTCGCAAAGGATGTTCAGACATACTGTCATGACAATGACACTAAGGAGACACTTATAACATCTCACATGACTGATTTGAAGGAGGAGAAAGGATCTACTGAAGTCAAACAACCTTTTTCCATCTGAAAGCACCCAAAAAACTGAGTTTTGGAGAGGAGCGCTCCCCCTTACACTATCTCGGAGCGCTGGCGCTCCCCAATACACTGTCAGGGAGCGTTATAACGCTCCCCTGGCCCTTTTGAGGGAGCGCTATAGATTTTCAGAGTGATGGTGCCCCCTAAAGCCTACCAGGGAGCGCTACAACGCTCTGATGGCCCTTTTGAGAGAGCGCTACCTATTCTGGGCGGTTGTTAAGTTGTTGAGATGAATGGGGGAAGCATCTTTTCATTCG
>SNQJ01S0001143.1:235651-249335 GCA_010110895.2 Picea sitchensis | reverse complement strand
TTCTGTTATTCTCCCTTCTCATGCATTAGGCTTAGATAGATTTGAAAGGAAGTCAGTGTCCACGTTAATCATTTTTCTGTCTAGGGTTAAGGTCAAGCTCTAGAGGTCGATCTACTTGTCCGCAGGCAGATTTTCCTACAACAACAGCGGTTGTGTTAAAATTCCAAGAGCATAGACGAAGCGGTCTCCCTGCTGTGTTGCGAGGTGAGAGTTCGGATGTTCTCGAGACAAAGCAGAAGGATGTTGAAGATCCCAAAGATGCAATTCCTGACTCGGAAAAACACCAAGACAAGGAGGAACAAACAAAGAATCCCGAAGCAGAGGTGCTGACTCCGGACCCACCAAAGAGACAGAATCTGGAAGTCGAGACAAAGACCCCGGAACTGCCAAAGAAGCAGAACCAGGTTGATACCCCAAGAAAATCAGCGAAACAAATCAGGGAACCCATCACTTCTGTCACCCCCTTGCAGTCGACGCAGGGGAATATCGAAGAAGGATGGATATTTAATGAGGAGTTGAGGCCCATACGAGTAGAAGAACTTCCTCCGAATGAGTTCTTCTTTGATAAAAAGAGAAAAGTGGTAGTGAAAAGGGAATTCTACCAGGAGGGAGAATCGACTGCTAAGAAGTTCAAGGTCATGACCGATGGAAAAAATAAAAAGAATGAGCAATTTTCCACTGAGATCGCAGGGACGTTAGGAGCGTATGCATCGACGAATCAATTTTCGGTCGGACTTTTGAAGAACTAACTCAATAGGAAAAATCGCCTGATCATGACTCTCGAGGCCAGATTGGCCTCGGCCATGGAAAATGCTCAGGGCCAGGTGAGCGCGGAGATAGAACTAGCCTGACTGGTTGATAAAAATGAGATAGAGGTGCTTAAAACCAAGCTTGAGCAAGCACATTTAGTGGTCCGAGACGGTCGGATACAGGCGGGCCAACAAAGGACTATGATTGTAGAGCTGTAGGCTCAGGTAGAGATCATCGAAAGCAGGATGATCAACATCGAGGGGTTTAAATCCTGATCGATCGAGAGTCGGAACAGAATCTCTTCTGCACAACAGAGTTTTCTCGCCAAAGTGGGAGCGATATGAGAGAATTGTCTGTTGATGAATCAGGTTTCTGAGAACCTGACTGTCAGAGAGAGGGATGCTGAAGCGGCTCGGGTCGCCTTCCAAGAGGTGGTGATAGCCATGAATAACAGAGTTTCGGCAGGTTCTCTCGGGCTCGCCATCCCATAACAAACCAGAGGTAATATTCTGTTGAAGGATTAGGAACACAACATTGCCCTGGGGAAGGAACAAGCCCAAAAGGAAACCAATTCATTAGAAGAAGCCTTCAATTCTATAGATGGCGAGTTGTTGGGTATGGACAGTGGAGGCGATGTAGAAACATTGATACAAATGAATGTGGAACAGATCTCGCTTGATCTGAAAGAGAAGGAGGAGAGAGATTCGGCCGATATCTCTCAGATAGATATGGTGGACATGGCCCGAGTTGATAAACACTTGATCCAGCCCAGCACGCAACTAAGTGCCCTCGACATCATCGATGCACAAATGGGGGACAAGATGCAGCAGTTAGCCTGAGAGTGTTACTTCGTCGAGGCCAGATGTCAAGCGGAACCTTCACGGCTCGTATCTCAGCTTGTGGAAAGATGTACCGCCTGCACCAAGTCCTCGCAAACACGAGCACATGGCACTAAGTGAAGACAGAGTAGGGGAAATGGAGTGATTTCTCTCTCCTCTGTCGTAACTGAAATTTTTGTGACTATTGAGATTCTACCTGCTTTGCAGAAATTGTATAAATATACCCTAGAGAGAAATAAACAAGGCTGGACCCTTTTTGAGATTTTGTAATAGAGTTTTCGCGTTGAGATTTAATACAAGCAGATCCAAGATTCTCAATTCCGTCACTTTTGTATTACAAGTTTTCTTTCTTGTTCCCCATTTTTCAATTTCAATTCATATTCATAATTGATGTGCTTCATTATACTTTAGTACTACCACTACTATAACGAATAAATTTGGGTTTTCTGTAATTGTTTATTGCCTTTCCTCTGCACCAGCTATCAGTTGTGTAAGACCAATTTGCAGTTTCGGAATTCTACATACATTTTTTGTTACATCGGTTATTTTCTTACGTATTTTCTTCTCCCGTTTACTTCGTGAGATTTTCCCCTGGTAGGAACCTTACACTGTAAGCGGCTCAATGTTTTTCTCCCATCTCGCACTTTTACTTAAATATAATACAGTTATGGGAACGAGCCTTTGATTTGCATTCATAATTTAGTTCTGCAATAGTAAAATTCTCTTTTATAAAACCAATTTGAGACAACACTCAACCTTTCTTAAAAATTTCTTTTACCTGAGTTGTTCCCCCATGATAGTTCCCACACCAACCCAACCTAACGTCGAACCCGGGTTATTGAACCAAACACACATCGCCTTAAACCTTTTCAACACTATCCTTAAAACAACAACTAACCGGGCCGAACTTGAACAATCATGGGCATCCATTGAATGAGACATAACTATTCAGTAACAGTTCGAAGCCAGACAACCTCAACGAAGAAATTTAACTTAGTTCCTTTCTCTGAAGGTTGACGTCTTCCCTTCTCCATATCCTAACCACTTTCGGATTCCTTAACACTGTACTTTTGAGCCTTAAGTACAGACTCGGGAACAACAGCGGGTATTATCTTACATTAACTAGAGTGATAGAAAATTGTTGACATCATGGATAATGGACATACAGAACTCATAGAATGGGGAGTGGGTTGTTGTCTAGTATTTATGTAATGTGGGATAGTGAGGTGGCACATGGCCCCACTTCCTATATATTTCACAGCATTCGGACTATCCAAATGGAAATATAATTAACACACTTGTTTCCACATAATTCAGACGGATATGGAAATCATCTCGACAATGCCCCTCGAAAAGACATGTAGTACACCAAATGTGCTCATGCACGACTTTACTCTTGTCCATATCTTGTAGCTGTATTGTTAGGTTGGCCAGTTGTGACTAAACTTGCGCCAACCAGTGTGATGTCTTTTTGTCTCCAGGTGTAGCTTCCAAGCGCATTGTGATCTCGACTGCCTCTCCCTGAGCCGTCACTTTTTGTTGGGTGAGAGGGACTGATATATGGTGGAGTAACACCACAATGAACCATTCTCTATGCTACACGTCCTATATTTGGAATTTCATCCTATCCAACAATATTTTAAACCACCGATCATAGTCCCAGATGATTTCTCCTTCTTTCTTTTTGATCTCCTTGATTTCATTAATGCACTGGGATTTTGACTTAGGATTCTGAAACTCCCTAAGAATATCCTTCTTGATATTGGCCAGGGAACTTTCTTATCCCATTGGTGTAGTATCCTTGTATTTCATGTACCATTTTAATGCTCTATCCATGAATATAGTCTCTATTTGTGTGATCTTTTATGTGTCGTTTGTAACTCTGTTTACATACCAAATTGTTTCACAGGCGAACCAGTGTTTATTTGCATCGTCCTTACCCATTCCATGGAACACAAAAAACCTCAATATACTAAATTGATTCACCATATTTGAATTGGATCTCTTTCCTATTATATAACTACTATTGGTTGGATCTTTCCACACCACTATCGCTTGGGGTAAATTATTGTTGACTTCACCTTCTTTTCCAGTTCTCTCGTCACTTATTTCTTCTTCTTCTCTTTATTTCACTCGAATATATTTATTTTATATTGTGTTTTATTCTTGATTAAAAGTATGAAAGGGGGGTGGTACAAAAATGGGGTAAGTCCATATGCTTCTAAAAATTCTCTTGAGGTGACCCAGAGAGCTATCTACTTGCAACCACGCAATACCATCAACTACTGCCAATTTGTTTCCCCCACCGCTAAGGGAGCTGCCATCTTCCTTTTCTTCTGGCGCACCAATATTCTGGACCCTACCTTCCTATCCTGGATACACACCACAAATGTGCATTCCTTCTCTTTTATTGATCTACATGCTAACACTTCATGCTTCATCTCCTGGTCTGATCCACACACTACCACCTTGCTCAAAATCACTCTCTCCAATAAACACACTACTACTTCATATGACACATCATAGGGATGATGGTTTAAACATATGACACATCAATACAATTGGAATCCATATAACTCATGATTGATAGACTATTTAGGACTAAGAATTAAAACAATACATGCACATATTCAACTCATACAAAAAAACATAGAAGGTAGCAGAACTATTATATATTTATTAATGGAAGCATTCCATCATATCATATATATACATTTCATAGGACATACACATATGATAGCCATAGATATGCATATCTTCTCTATATAAAACCTCATAATTACAACATGTTGCACAATGCGCCTTTCTTCAAAACTCAAACATATAATAGACTCGGAAATATATTCAAATAATTATAAAAATACAATAGGCTCAGAGGGAGCTCAATACTGATATCTAAGCCAAATCAAACACTCTCTAACTAGTTATCCCTATTTCTGATGTTAGATCTTCCTTTTATACCTTTCTCCATTGGGGGCGTTGTCTCTCTCTTCTTTGCTCCACTTGTTTGTCCAATAAAATAGCCTCTCATGCTTCTCGTGTCTACCAACACTCCATGTAGAATTCATGTATCAATGGAAATCTTAACTGCATGGACATCTCATTCTCTGGCCATCTCACGCCTTTGTACATTGTTGGTAGTAATCCTTTGGGGAGATTTCTCGATGATTCATTTCTTGATTCTAAAATAAATATTCTTGATTTCTAGAACAACTGATAAAAATTGGAACGACGTGCACTTGGTATCCTTTAATATTGGCATGCAACTAAAAAAACATGGTTTGGTACACACTCTATGTCATTCCTCGCACATTTCTTTAGGCATGCGTAAAACTATGGAATGAGCCCGCATAACTTTGTTTGTGTGCACACGCAAACCTGAACCCAAAACTTTGGGTGCCAACAATAATAAATCATTAAATTAATACCCTAAAGTATTCCTCTAAGTATTTTTATTCATAAAATATATTCAACAATACACAACATCTCAACAAACTGATTGACTAAGTGCTCAAAAACAAAGATTTCCAAATGCAAGATATAAACCTCCATGAATCATTTAGACAATCCCAACTTACATTTATTAGACACACACATGGTTGTAAAATACTCCATGATATTTTTAAGAGAAAGGGTCTTGGAAGAATACAAGAAAGACACTCAAAACTCAACCGTATGCTCAGATCATAAATACAAGCATAAATCCTTGAGAAAATGGTGTAGAATGAGGAGAAGAATGGATATCTTTATTTTCTTATTAGAGACTTGGTTGTATGTTGATGGATGGAACTTTTCTATTATGATCTTTTGATTCCCCTCCAACCCTTTCTTTGAAGGTACTATGTCTCTTTTAAAATCTTGCTTCTAATTCGTCTTGAAGTAGTTACGGTTTTAGGTCTTTCTAAGAACTTCCACATGTTTTTCTTATTGGAATAAACACTTTAATTAATTATTAATTGAAATATAATAAATGAACTTAATTCATTGGAATTTATACCTTGAAGTGGGGACCATTTCATCTTTAATAAAAAAAATTAACAATCTTTTATTTTGAAAATTTTTAATTGACTATCTTTTTTAAAAGTGGACTATATTTTAATTTTCGAAGAAATATGTTTTCCTTGTCAGACATGGAAAACATTCTAGATGCAATATTCATCATCCCAAATTTCCAACAAGTCTTCCTGAATGATATTTGGAGTTATGTATCTCACGATATAAGCTTGGGAAGTTGAGTTTGCAAGCAAAATTATCAGCAAACCATGAAAAAAAAGTTGATTGTTCTTTTAATTTCTAGGAGAATTATGACCAATTTCATCCCTTAAAACATATTCCATCGTCTTCCTCTTCAAATTATATTTCCAACGAGGTATATCTTGTCCAAAAATAAACACTTAGTTCTCGAGTTATGACCTTCCAAAAATCGTTGTTCAGCAACCATCCATCCAATTTTGTGGGTTAATCTTGGCCCTCCATTAAAATTCACCTTTTTAAAAATCCAATCTCACATGTATTATGTTAATTGAGATTATAATTTTTATATATTAAAGATCAGAATGTATTTTATGTGGAACAAAAGGAGACTATGGAGACTCGAGCCTTCAGAAAATTCATGAAATAATAAATATTTTGATGACCCAGCCAACATCCACTAAGTGCCTAGTCAACACTCAGTAAGCATCCAAGTCAGCACCATGTGTCATATGTTGGGACCTTCATTTTGAATACCTTCAATTTTTTCGGAACAATATAGCACACCAATAGTGGATCCAAGTGGCAGAAAGCTAACTGCCATTGCACCAACAAGGAAAAAGAGTGATGAGACAGCTGCAAAAAAGCAGCGGAAATATCTCGAACATTCAAGTGCATGCCAGAAGGATACAAAATCAATAAAGCGTAATAGAGGAATCAAGAATCCAATAATCCCTATGGAAAAGTTATAAATCATGGATTTATGTAATGGATTGGGGTTATGTTCTAAGTTTCTATTATGGGTTTACCATTTGTTTTCCTATTGTTGTTTTGTTGTTGTGCGGTTTTTAGGTTTTGTTGTTATTAAGAATTATTGAGAAGGAACTGAAATTGCATAGAGTTTGAGAGTCAAGATCGGATACCTCATTACCAATTCACTTGTATAAGTCTTGATATCAAGGGATTTCTTCCATGTGTGATCAATTGTGATAAGATAATATATTTTGAATTATTTAGGCACCCAAAAACTTGTCATGATGTGGATGAATGTATGGTTTCTTTCCTACACAGTCTTTCTTTTCTGCATAATTGCTAGTTGTGTTACTATTTAAATAAGCTTCTTGATGTATGTGTTTACTTTAATGTTTCATAACATGGATTGTTCTTGATGATTGTGTTTACTTTAATGTTTATAAGCCTTCCAACTTT
This sequence comes from Picea sitchensis, assembly GCA_010110895.2. Taxonomy (NCBI): domain Eukaryota; kingdom Viridiplantae; phylum Streptophyta; class Pinopsida; order Pinales; family Pinaceae; genus Picea; species Picea sitchensis. The sequence continues at coordinate 242,346 of SNQJ01S0001143.1, read as the reverse complement.
GTGATATCTTTACCTTTAAGTATGGAATTGTATTGTAATGTGATGTACTTGATGGTGTGTCTTTTTTAACTTGCTTTATTACACTAAAGTCTCGACAGTGCTTTGGGTGAGACCTCATTCCCTTGCAGAAGGTTTAATATGCCAACACTAATAGACTACAATGGTACTTTTGTTAGTATCCTTCGAGAACCTGGGTCTCCAATTTCAAGCCAAAAAATGGTTTTGTTGTTGGGGCATGACTTCTGAGATGGGTTTCAGAGGATGCAACATCACATATTTAAGTCTGATAATGAAAACTGGTGGGAAAGAAGGTGTGATGAGTTCATATTTCAACAAACTGAGTTACGACAGAAAGGGATCAGAGTTGTGAAGGACACATTCTTTTATTTTGAACCAGTCAACGATAAATACAAAATATTTTGGATTTTATTCCCAGAGGAGGTCTACCAGTGGCTTGTATGTTTTCAAGATGCAACATAATTTAAAAATCTTGTCAAGAAAAGATTCAATTGGACTATTGAGTGGCTAGATTCTCTTCACAAGTTGGATCACTAGATTTTTCAATCTATGGAATTTTGGGTCCACACTACCCTGGAAGGATACATCATTGAATTTTCCGTAGAAAATCACTAGTCATTCTCAAAGGCAGAAGCAATATTTTACAAGGGATCCTAAGGGATATTACTGAGAGAAAATATGTTGTGGATGAAGATCTTGTTGGTGGAAGAGGGAATGCTATCAGTTCCTTTGTTTGAAATGGAAGATTAAAACCTTTGTGCTATGAGGGGTGGGTGATTCAGGCAAGGATCCATGAGTTAGGATACATAAGTTCTTGAGATATGGGGGGTCATTGTGAGAAGACTGTCAGAGACAAGCGGGCTCAAAAAAGGGTTGCGGTGATTGAGAGGAGGTTGTGAGATCATATGTGAAAATTGATGAAGATGCTTGATCATTCATGAATGGATATGAGCCTTGAGAAGATTCATAAAATAGTGTTAGAGAAGTTGAAAGAGTTGCATCTATGTGGAAGGTTGGCCAACCAATGGTTGAAGGCCAATTTTGGAGAAAAAGATGAGAGTTATGGAGAGAGTAGACAAGATGGAGAAAATTCGAAAGAAATAATCAAGATCAAAGTCATCACTGAGGAAAAAGAATTAGTTGTAACCTATGAATAAGTTGCAAGAGAACCAACTCCTAGCACATGAAGATGTGAAGTACACTATAGGACCTGATACAATATGGCCTCCTAATGCAACCCTCCAGGTTAAAGAATCCCATCTCGAAGGCGCAAGAACCAGCTTTGGATCACCCAGTACCTCAATGCAGTATTCCAATCTGGTAAATTCTACAATACATTCTCCCATAATTTATGTTATTTATCCTCATTCTAGTCCAACCAGTTCTATTGGTACCAATAGCAGTAGTCTGGAAAGTTATTTAGTGTTATCACAACCAAGACCTTTAGGATTTATCTTGATAGGGTCCCCCAGTCCTCCCATGGAATATCAACACACTGAATCCCTCACCTGATACCCATAATTTTTGGGTAAAAGGGATGAGGATGTAGAACAAAATTGGTTCCTTTGTGAGGACATCTAGCGGTCTCACGAGACTTTAGATGCTAATAAATTAGTTGATTTTTATATCAAATTGAGAGGCCATTCTTTGAAATGGTATATGAAATCCATTGAACCATGAAATCCTCAAGGACATTCCTTCACCCTTGCTCAAGTCAAAAAAACATTATAGTTGAATTTAAACTACCCCAATCCTAGCAATAAGCTCTTTCTGAGTTGTGGGAAATCAAACAGAGATGGGGAATCCTCCTAGGAGTATAACCAAAGAATCAAAGATGCGATAGGGAAATTGGCCAACCCCATTCACAAAGACCACCAGTGGGAATGGTCCATTCAGGGATTGTTACGATTAACTACAATTCCATTAACCCATTAGTGGATGACTACCTTGGGAGAATCCCTAGAACATGCCATGAATATTGAGGCGATGGTGTGATATCCTGGAATCTTGTGGGTAATAAGACCACTCAATGACTATAAAATTACACAAATGTAAGGATAGATTTATGCCTTGATTGATAAGATTCAAGAATTAACTATTCCTAGAGCATCCCTCCCTCAAGTATGGTGTATTGGTTTCTACACTGAAGGTCATAAAATGAAGAAATGTCCTAGATCGAGGGGTGAAAAACCCCCTCGAAAACTGATGGTGCCTCCAATAATAGGACTGTCTAGAGGAGTTTTCTGAGTCATAGCCACAACACCATTCCATGGCCTTGTGCAATACCATGCCTTCCCAAACCATTAGGGTAATCATAATAATGACTATTGTTAAATATGTTGAATCCATGGAAATCACCCTCTACATTTCCCAATCCTACAAAAATACACCATTGTCTTGAACACAGTCTACCATGAGTTTTGTGGGTCCCCTACTCACACTACCAAACACTGTCGCACTCTCGATTCTCTTGCATACATACTCGATCAGTCTACATTCAAGGTTGATGAAACTCTTCAAGGCTTGGGAGGAGGACATAGAGGTGGTGTAGGGTTAAGATATGGACGAACTAGAGGAAAAGGGCCATCGTGGTGTTATAATTGTGATGAGGAGGGAAATATCACTAGATATTGTCATCTTCGGAGATGAACTTGGTGTGCCCACTGAAGAAAAAACATCCATGCCACTGAGGACTTCCCTTAATTGATCGTGAAGTGGGAGAATCAATCCAGACATCGAGGCACCAATTTGATAAATTCAGAGCCTCGACCTGGAACTGAAGTAAAAGTGTCCAATATGAATATTATTACTAAAGGCTGAACAAAGACTAGTGTCGATGTTCATAACTCAACTTAAAGAAACATCCACAAGGTGGTACCGGAAGATATTATATATGAACCCCTTGTGAAAAAACAATTTCGTAAGGACGTTGTTGAGCTATTCTGATGGGTTTCTAATCAATTGTTCGACAATCAATTTATAACCATCACTACAGGTCACTAGTTTCCTATGTTTCACATGAGTGTATTCAGTAGGATCATGGCCAATGATGAGGAATTATACTATTTCGACAAATTGATTAGGTATGTCTTCAACTTAGAATATTTTCACATCCAGGAGTTCATCATCGAGGTTTGTAGTAGCTTCCCTAGTCTAAATCTGTGAAAGATAGTCTGGTCCAACATTGTGTTTTCTCAGCTTAACAACAAACTGAGCGTAAAATTATTGAAACAACAACAACCATCTGTTGATTCGGCCACCCAATTTTATTTTTTTAATAAATACTTAAGGGCAGAATAATCAATAAATAATTTGAAAGTGGACACCAGTAAGTAGTGGAGGAATGTTTGTGAAGCATATACCATGGTGAGGCCCTCTTTCTCAATTGTAGTGTAATTCCACTCGACATCGGACAAATTTTGACTGGAAAAATAGACCAAATGATCGATATTTCCCTCCCTTAGTTGTGCCAGAATGGCACCCAATGTAATGGAAGAAACATTGACATGGACACATTTCTCAAACTAAAGTGGGGGCCACCATATCCAAGATGGCGGAAATATTATCCAGGTCCACGAGAAATCTATCTTTGCACATGACGTGGCCTAGAATTATACCAAAGGGTGTACAAAAGATGCATTTTTTCAAATTCAAAGAGATTTTTAGTTGGCGACATTGATCCATCATTGGTCGAAGATCTTGCATGTGTTCCTATAATAGATTGAACATAGTCCAGTCATCCAAGTATACTTCAATTAATTTGTGTATAAATTGCTTGAAGACTGTGATCAATATCAGTGAAAACACTGTAGGGACATTTTTTAATCTAAAGGGCATGACTATGTATGCAAATGACCCCCATTCGGTCACAAAGGTGGTTTTAGCCTAATCTTCCTATGTGATCAGAACTTGATGATATCCTGAGAATCCATATGTGAATGAGTAGGCTTCCTCATCGCCAAAATTTTCCATCACCTCATCTGTGAAGGGTGTTGGGAAATGATCATGGATGTAGGATACGTTCAGACTCCTCAGATTGACATATGCAAATTTCCCTAGTCTTTTTAGGTTGCACGACCATAGGGATAATCTAGTCAGATTCCTCCACACAGAAAATGATCCCGACATCCAACATTCTGTCTAATTATTTTCACACATTTTCTTTATACTTAGGATTTAAGTGATAGGGTATTCTCTTGATTGGTTTTTCATTAGTTTTGATTTGGATCTTAATTTCTCCTAATCATCGCACAATTCCCTTTATCTCCAAAAAAAATCGAGGAAACCAATCCTCATATTCTTTAAGGAGGTTAGCAAACTGAGTAATTGTCTCCTTATTCCAATAATTTCCAATGATGTCCATCTTGGGTTATTTTTTAGTGCCAATATTGTGTTTCTTGGTTTTTATTGGTCCATTATAGTCGATTGCGGTCATCTCTTTCACCTTTCCCTTTATCTCTCATTCTCTTTCAAATTATCTAATATGGATGTCGTGGGGATCCTCATCATCAATATTGACCACATCAATCTTCAAACACTTAACTGCTTCTTTCATTTTTTTCATCGGCTGATGGTATGAGAAGACCACCCTGGGGGTGGTGTCCTTTGGTTGCCTATGGAAAATGAAGTCCTAACCAACCTGGTTGGGTGTCTTTCAGATGCCTATGGAAAATGAAGTTCCTCTCTGTGAACCATATCTTCTATGGTGAAAAAAAAAGGTTGAAAGATACTAGGAACTCATATGGGCCCACTCACTCATTTTCCTCCTGATTTCCTCATGAATGTACCATATTCTAGGACTCGTGTCCATTGTGTAGACAAATCGATGGACTATTTAGGCACAAGGGATATTATTATAGATCCAACGCCATCCACAGAACAAAATATGTTCTTGAGGGTCCTCAATTCCCTTATATTGGTTGGCTAGATCAAAGTTAGTGATAAGATAGAATCACACTTTTATGAATTCAACTACCTATTCCCAGCTTTGAATATTTGGGAAGTGGGTCACCCACCACCACCCAGGGGTCCCTCGAACCATGAAATCCATGGCCTGAAGTCTTTGCTCGATAAGTTGAAAGAGTTGTAGTTACGTGGAAGGTTGGCCAACCAATGGTTGAAGGAGAAATTTGGAGAGAAATATGAGAATTCTGAAGAGATTACATGATATGGAGAAAATTTGAATGAAATAATCAAGATCAGAGTCACCACTGAGGAACAAGACTTAGTTGTAACCTCTGCAAAAGTTGCAGGAGAAACAACTCTTGTAACGCACGAAGATGTGAAGTACATTGCAGGACCTGATACGATATGGCCTCCTAATGCAACCCCCCAGGTTAAAGAATCCCATCCTGAAGACGTAGGAACCAGCCTTGGATTTCATAGTCCCTCAATGAAGTCTTCCAATATGGTAAATTCTATAATACATTCTCCCATAATTTATGTTATTTCTCCTCATTTTAGTCCAACCAGTTCTGGTGGTACCAGTAGCATTAGTCTGGAAATTTATTTAGTGTTATCACAACTAATACCTTTAGGATATATCTTGATAGGGTCCCCTAGTACTCCCATGGCACATCAACACACTGAATCCCTCACCTGATACACAAAATTTTGGGGTAAAGGGGATGAGGATGTGGAACAACATTGGTTCTTTTGTGAGGCCATCTGGCAGTCTCGCGAGACTTTAGATGCTAATAAATTAGTCGAGTTTCAGATCAACCTGAGAGGCCATTATTTGAAATGGTATATGAAATCCATTGAACCGGGAAATCCTCAAGGATATTCCTTCACCCTTTCTCAAGTCAAACAAACAATTATAGTTGAATTTAAACTACCCCAATCCTAGAAATAAGCTCTTTCTGAGATGTGGGAAATCAAACAGAGAGATGGGGAATCTTCCTAGGAGTGTAACCAAAGATTCAAAGATGTGATAGGGAAATTGGCCAACCCCATTCACAAATACCACCAGCGGGAATGGTTCATTCAGGGAATTTTACAATTAAATAGGATTCCATTAACCCATCAGTGGATAACTACCTTGGGAGAATACCTAGAACATGCCATGAATATTGAAGCAATGGAGAGATATATTGGAATATTGTGGGTAATATTGTGCAACTGCAAGGCCATATTTCTTCCTTGATTGATAATATTCAAGAATTGACTATTCCTATAGCATCCCTCCCTCAAGTATGGTGTACTGGTTGCTACACTGAAGGTCATAAAAAGACGGAGTGTCCCAGACTGAGGGGTGCAACACCCCCTCTGCAACTGATGGCACCTCCATTAATAGTAATGTCTGGAGGAGTTGTGCAAGTCATATCTGTTGGGTATGTGTTATATTCTTTGCATGTGTGTGTGTGTGGGTGCGTTAGATACGACAACTGCATCTGACGAACACTTCACCTAGAGCTATGTCGTGTGCGTCGGGCGCTTTCTTAGGGGGGTCCCAGGGGGGGGAAGGTATGCCCCCCCTGGTTACGTGCAGCGTTCGGCACCGAGCAGTAGCCCGAGGCCGACAGGGTTTGGGGTAGCGCCCCAAAAAAAAATTGGGGCAGTTTTTGCTATTTTTAGCGGATTTGTAAATTAATCCTGGATTAAGGAATTAGGGTTTTGGTATCTACGGAATACCTAAAAACATTGTATATATTGTATGGTGAATGGTGAAATTTGAT